>OZ005658.1:223462756-224062756 GCA_963930645.1 Salticus scenicus
ATGTAATGTCAAAAACAAACTAATTTTCAAGTTTTAATTGTTTTACTATACAGTTTAAAGGCGTCTTTTAGTAGTGGACCAGTGACATTTTCAAATCAATTGTAACACAGTAAGTTCTTATCTTATGAAGTAAAGAAAATTTATTTTTATGAAATTTACAATTTCAGAGATCTTGAGGCATTAAAATAAATTTTAGTGTATTTTAAAGCTCAGTATTTGTTTTTAAGCTGCTAAACTGCCCTTATTAGGATTGAAAGAAAGCAATTAAATGCTGTGTTTACTTTGCTGCATTTGGGATATAGAAAATTATGGTGAATGAATAAGCATACCTATATTAAAAATTTTGGTATATTTTTTACTGTCTAAAATGTACTTCCATTGGTGAGTAAATTGCTGTAACACCCCACCCTCGCTAAAAGCTTATATTATTTCTTATTTTTAAATGAAGCAAGATATGTTATTTAAAAAAAAAAGAAAGTAGTGTGAAAAATTTTTGTTTTATAAAACATATTTTTGAACTATTGCATTTTTAGGAAATTGGCTGGGAAAACTCTCTTTGTTACTGGTGCAAGCAGAGGAATAGGAAAAGCCATTGCATTAAAAGCTGCTAGAGATGGGGCGAATGTTGTTATTGCAGCTAAAACTGCTGAACCCCACCCGAAGCTCCCTGGTACAATATATACTGCAGCTAAAGAAAGTATGACATCTCTTCTTGTTTAAAAAAAAAAAAAAAAAAAAAAAAACTGATAATAATCTTCTTTAGTTAATATTTTGCTAATTGATGTATTGTAATTTGTATGATTTGGGAGTGGGGGAGTTAAAGCAAAATATTGATTAGTTATTACAAGTTTATGAATAACGAACAGAATTACATACTGTAGGTATGTCATACCCATAAAGATTTCTTCTTTAATTATAATTTGAAATACTCATTTTTGAAAAATAGTAGGGAGGAAACAATTCGAAAGAAGACATATATGACATGCACAACACAACCAATTTGTCGGGAGGGGAAAAAAAATCATTTATAACCTTCTATTTAAGCAGTTGCTGTATATAATGTTTAATTTCAAAATTAACCCTTTGGCCGGAACATGTTTTCATCATGCTTATCAGGAATTTCGGTCTCACAGACCGCTTCTTGAAAAGAAGGTACTGAATGTATTTGGTGAAATTTTGTGCCAATAAATTATAAATTCTTGCAGCCATAAATTTACTTTCTCAATCATGATGTATCATAGGAGCGACAGTGTATATTATATGGTTGTTTGGATATGTCGCATTAGTAGTGCCCAATGGGTAAAAATGATAGATACTGATAAAATATACTTTTCAACGGTCAGATAACTCCTCAAGGAAACTCCATTCAATGACTCACTTGTGAATGAATTGGCTCTGGAAGAAATTCCTACAAATAACTCTTCTTTGCTTTAAATGACTTACTACCTAAATATATCTGACGACTGGAAAAGTAACTTTGAATAAATCATCGCTACAAAAACTCGCCGAAAACCATAATTCCATTAGAAACTCACAACTTCTCTAAAACTTGTAACTCCATCTGCAACTTTCTTCATAGCTCTCTAATTCTACCAAATACCAACAAAAACAGTCGAACTTAAACTTTCAGAAAGAGTTCTCAATTACTGACATTTCTGCGTAATGTGTCTGTTAGCACTCAAAAATTGATATTCTAATAACATTTTACAGGTTTCTTTTCAACATTAAAGGGCTCCGCCCCCTGCTCACTGCCGACAGGGACACAAAGAAAAATTCTTTATCATTATGGCCTATGGGACTAAATTTTTAAAAGTACGATAGCATCTAAACGCCTTATTGAATTCAGCTGAAAATTTATATGAGTATTATAAATCACTGTTGCACTAACTATAAGCATTTTGGTGAATCTAACATTTATAGGTTTTTACAGGGACACAACGAAAATTTCTTTGTCATTATGATCTATGGGCTCAAAGTTCAGTAGCGTTAAATAAAACAACGTGTAATAGATGGAGAAAAATACTCAAACACTCTATTATGGTTTTTTCTCTTTTGTTTGTTTAACAACTACTCTTTCTTTACTTTATCTACAAAACTGTTAATTACTCAATGTTCGGAAAGTCGAGTGGAGTCACTCCAGATTTTTAAGTTAGTGGTCACTTTTCACATGATAAGACTATTTCTCTCAGTCTGCAAAAAGCATTGTTACCATTTTGCGGTATAATCACCACAAGAAAAATATGAAAACAAAAAATACATATAATAATAAAATTAACACAGGGACACTGAAATTGTAATTTGTAATTACACTCTTTTTAAAAAACCTAAATTGCACATCCTAAATTAAAATCTGCTTAGGGTTGTAATAATAATAGCAAAAGTTTTCATCTTTCAGATAATTCAATACTTTTTTTTTTTTCAATTTATTTAAGTGAAATAAGCCATTATCATTCACAGTTCATATTGATATTTACTAGTAAATGAATCAGCTGATTCATCATCATCACAACCTTTTACATGGTCATGTGTAAATACAGTTAGCAGTTTTATTATTATTTCTTAATTCTAAAAACACACTTTTTTAAATGATTTTATTTCAATAGAGTTAAAATATTACCTCTTAAAAAGTATAGATATGGAAACTTAGCTGCTTCATTAAAAATAATTTACTTAGCTGCCAAATTTGTAGCTTTAAAAATAGGGATATTTCTACTTTAAAATGGGAAGGAAAAAGGAAGATTTCTACTCAAAAGAAAGCAAATAGTATAAATTTTTTTGAAAAATACACATTTAAGCCAAATCAAATTTTGATACACACATTTGTCAAATATCTTAAATGGGTTAAATATACACTGAATACTATGGAGAAAATAATGGAAAAAGATTGTGCTTTGCAGGGCATTTGATCATTAACTGCTAGTGGAAATGGAGTGCACATGTGTGTGTGTGTGTGGGGGGGGGGGGTGATACATCTATATACTTCTTTATAGGTTCTAGAATCTAATCAAGAAAGTTTAAAATGAATATTTACATCTATGTTATGGATGGAGAAAGATTGTAAATCACAAGGCTTCAGTGGAGCCTGTGATTGCCAATCGTTGGAGGGTAGGAGAGGGGGGGGGATTACAAGAATTATGAGTAAGAGATATTAAACAATTCTACTTCTTTACAGATTCTAGAATCTAATAAAGTAAGTGTAATAAAGATATTTATATTTTTGCAGCAAATGGAGAATGATTAGAAATTATAAAGCTTTCTAAAAGCTGTGAAGATATATTAAACAATTCTACTTCTTTATAGGTTGTAGAATATAACAAAGCAAGTTTAAAACGAACATTGACATTTATGCCATGGATGGAAAAAGATTGAAAATCACAAGGCTTCGATTGCTTATCGTCGCTCGATTTTTAGAATCTTTTAATGATCACAAAAAGTGGCGACTTTGGTGGCGATCGATGCATAATTTTTAATCGCCATCTTTTTTTATTTAGTCGCCACGTGGCCGGTGGCGATCGTTAATTTTGCCCTTTACTCTGAATCACATAATATGCGAGACGTAGCAAAATCTTGACATTGTAATAGACTGTCACAAAAAAATAGACCATTTAGAAAAAAACCACTTATATATTTGAAATGAGCCTGAAAAATTCTCATACAAACATACAGTGGGTTGCCAAATTAATGTGGACACTTGTATAAATGAAGTTATCATGGTTTTTCTTCTAAATAAAAATACATTATATGCTACAATTAGTATTTTTTACTTTATTTAATGTTAATATATATAGTTAATAGCTAAATAATAAAAAACATATAATAGAAACATAAAAAAAGTAACATTTTATGAGGCCTTAATATTTGATGACACTTCCTTTGGCTGATATTTGCACTTCAATGCGTTGCGGCATGCTTTCAGTTGCAGGATTTTGCACTTTCTTTAATTAAAGGATTGTGATTTGTGATGCCAGACATTTTTAAGTTTTTAGATCAGTTTCCTTTGGGTTGTAATCATCTTCTTGGAAATTTCTCTTTTTGTAATTTGTCATAAGTTTTCTGAGGGGTTCATTTCGGGCAAATTTCCAAGCCACGATAGTACTTATATTCTTGGCCCGTAAATTCGGTAACACATTTGTCTTTATGGCAAGGTGCAGAATTGTACATTAAAACATTGTGATCACCTTTCGGGAACCATTCTTCCAGGTGTGGAAGGTGGTGAGTTCGTAGAACTTCCTTCTTTTGGTCCTGTTTCATAGTTCCTTGAACAATGTATAAGTGTTCTACACTTTTGGTATTTAAAATAAAGCAAACCATAACCTTCAGTAGGTGTTTAACCCTTTCTATTATGCAATCGGGGTGGAACTGCTCTCCAGAGCACCGTCAGATGAAATTCCTTTTATCAACTAAAATTTCAAAAGTTAACTCGTCTGAGAAACACAGCTAAAATCGAAATAATTTATGGTTTAATTGCAAAAAAAACTTAAAACATTGAAACTTTTAGTAAATATCATGTATTGCTTTATTCCAACCTTCCACATTTATGCAACGATGGTCTAGAGCCTAGGTGAGTCTTTTCTTTTTCATAGCCTCTATAAGCTTAGGCTTGCGAACTGGATGATGGCCTGCCAAGTCCTCTTCTGCCAATCTTCGCTGCACAGTTCTTTTGGAAACGGGAATACCTGACTCCTGAACAATCTGCGTCAGTGTATCAGCACATTTTTCTTGTTTTGTAAGCAAATGTACCTAATTTGTCTGTTCTGGGCGTAGTTATGTTTTCTATCACACTGCTTTGTTCTTTCCAGTTAAAATGACAGGTTTTTGTCAAAATTCACTGTTATTTTTTTAACAGGAGATTTAGAAACCCTAACAATATCTGCGACTTTCCTCTGTGAGTGCTGGAGGAGAGATTTTATTTCGGATTTTTTTCTCGGAAAAATGTCACTTCCTCTAACCATAGTAAAGTTAAAAAAAAATTGAGTTATAAAAATGTAGCAAAAATAAATTTAATTGTAAATTAATAATCCAACTTTACTTTTGTTATTAAAGATGCGTCAAAATTCTTCCTCATGTGACAGAAAAAAGTTAATTTTTGTTCTCTAGTGTTATTGGTCACTCACATATTTGATACAAATTGATAATTATTTTATTTATGTTTGTACTATAGTTAATTAGGGCTAAATATAAATTTATTTATCATGAAAAATGGATACTACTTCAAAAAATCTTTAGCCATAAATTTTTGTATGATTTATATGCATGATTTGTGGCTTCCACATCTACTGTAAAGGGATCTACACCTTTTTGATTGATTGACTCAAAAAAATATAACAAATGTCTATTTGTCTCCCTCTCCATTCAGTCTCGTTTCAGCCATTGTAAGTTTCCAGCTTCTCTTTCCAGGAGCTTTAAATTCTCTTTACTGCCTATTTTGGTGATTTTTCAAACATAAAAGGTTTCATCATAATATATAGCATAATATCTCTGCTTTGGTATTGCATTTTGTTTATTTTCTGTGAATTTTGGCATTTTGCAATGAATCAGTTTTTTAATTCAACTGTTCAATCGCAGTTGTTATATTCATGTCTTCAGAGCATCCACCTGTAGATTCATCTGGATTTTCATTTTCATTTATGTTTTTCTTTTTTGTTCTTGATTTTCTTTTTATCGACATTTGTTTTGATTTCTTTTTCACAACCTGCGATTAGTTTCAGAAAATCATTTGCAAGCAGCATTTATATCAATCTTTCACTGAATTTCTGAGCATATCTACTGTTGCTGTTGGTGTTTGCTTTAAATGTTGGCTTAGCAAGTCTTCAAAAGAAGGCAATACAGTGGACTGACTGACAACTATAGCTGCTAACGATGACAATATGTGATAAATGATGAGAAAAGTATTGACCAGGAATTAACCTCCCCCCCCCCCCTCCAGTGACTAATATTTACCCCCAGCTATAGTCTTTTTCCTCAAGAGAGGCGGTTGAAGGTCATCTGTTTTCCCCTTTTCCTTTCTAGGTTGCTTGGTTACAAGAAATACAAAACTTTCCTTTCTTTTTCTGCACATCACTTCCTCCTGCTTTTGAAAAACTCTACCAAGAATATTTCCTCCCTAAGTATAGTGTGATTTAAAAAAAAAAAAAAAAAAAAAAAAAGGGAGAAACTGGACAGCATTAGGCGTGCCTGGCTTCAAAATATTGGGGGGGACATCTGAGGTCAGGGCCCAATAAACGTAGCGTCACGTGCCCCGGGCCCTGAGTAGAAGGGGCCCTAACACTGGCCCTGAAAAATGCCCTTTTGCCTTTATTGTCCCTAAAAACGACAAAAAGTAGCATCATAAAATGCAAAAATCTGTCATGTTAGTCCCATGTACAGTTGTATGTACTTTTGCTGATTGTTGCAAAGTGCAAAGGGGCCCACAAAAGTATATGTGTCCCGGGCATCACATGAAGTTAATCGGGTCCTATCTGAGATACGTGCAAAGTGGAAGAATATTCTTTGTCAAAATAAATTTAAGCAGACATAATGATGTGTATGTATCACAATAGCAGGGGCTTTAATTAAATGACAGTATTAACATGCTTATTAAATATTATTAATTATATTAAACACACGTAAAATTAAATTTTATTTAAAAGATGTTAAAAAAAAATTATCTGAAGCTTTTCGCTTTAATACTAAAGCATCATCAGTGATTTTTATTATTCGTTTCCAATGAGCAGTTTTTAAATATTTTTTCTTTTCACAATCAACAGTTAAGTCTTTTAATAACGTGAATATCAGCGAAGTCAATCTGAAGTCCGGTAAAGGTTGAATCAAGGAGCTAAGAAAAATAAGAGAAGCTGGAACTATTGAAATATCACATGAGGCTATTGTAGGAGAAAAACCATCATAACTTCAAATTGACTTCGCTGATATTCACGTTATTAAAAGACTTAACTGTTGACTGTGAAAAGAAAACCTACTTCCAGTAAAGAAATTATTAATTACAATAGTAAAACCCCTTATAGATATAAATTAAACGCCATTCAATCTTATATTAATCGCGCAATACTTATATGTACAGAACCAGAAGACCTTAAAAACGAAATCAATTACATCAGAAACCTAACAATAAAAGCAAACTACCCTAAGAACCTTGTAGATAAACTTTATAAAAAACGTATAAAAAAAATCGATAATATCCCTAACTACCAAAAACCAAATAAAAAATACACTAGTGCAATACCTTACGATCGTGGAGCCGCAGTGAAAATTCAAAATATCGCAAGCAAACTAGATGTAAACATTCCAATTAAACCAAACCCAAATATCTATCAAATAATCAGAAACGATAAAGATAACATTCCCCCCCTCGAATCCGCCGGCATTTACAAGATCCCTTTTAAATATCCAAACAATAACAACGGTTGCTATGTAGGAATGACTAAGAGAAAAATTAATACAAGAATTAAGGAACATACTAACGATATAAAATTTGGCAAATACGGCACTGCGCTAGCACAAACATATAAAAATGAAAATATCGAAATAGATTTTAAAAATACCGAAAAAATCGCGAACTATAACAGTCACAACTATGCACTTTTTCGAGAAACCATTGAAATTATCACCCAACCGAACGCATGCAACCTGGACCAACGCCACCTGGCGCCATATCCTAAAAAAGAGAGAAGAAGTTAAAACACCTGCAGAAAATCTTAAGAAGCGCACAGAATGGAGTGACCGACGATGACGATGAGGGGGAGCCCCCTAATAAGAAAGTACTTCGCCAAAAAGTGTCACATCGGTAAAGCTTAAGTAAGGTTTTTTTGTTTATTTAATTTTCAATTTCTTTTCCTTTTCTTCTTTTTCTTTGTTCATCATTTTTCAGAAAACTGTCAAGCTCACAATGGGTTTTAAAAAATTTCTGTTTAGATTTTATCACATATTTATCCATTTCAATAACTTCTTCATTTTAATATTACACATTAAAAAGATATATATATCCATAAAATTCAGGAATTCCTTCGCTTCAAAACAAAAAATGGAAAACTACACACTCTGCTAATTCTACGAACACCTAACTCTCGCCTATGATAGTCATTAGCCTAATTAGATCACCTATTTTTTCATCTCTCCCTTTCTTTAAAATTCACGGAGGACGGTGGGGGGTGGGGGGGGGGGGATACACCATATGCAACAATTTTGGCGTTTTAGAAAAGCTAGTTCTTTAAACAGATAACACACAAAGCTGGCTTTCCAAAAATTAAAGCGTTTCCCTTTTTTCTGATAATAAAGAGTAACATCCTAAATCTATTTAGTAAGTACTTGTCTAATTAGCATTAATGTGGAAAAAATGATCATAGCATGTGAAAACCAAAAATATATCTATTTAAGTCAATTTATTTCAATATTTCTGTCAAAGTTGCCGTGATTTAAATTCGTTAATAGCTTAGACATGTCAAAAGAGGTTACTTTAAAATATCCCGACAATTTAAAAACCTATTTGTAATCATTACAGGGATGGAACACGGGTGCAGAATTCATACCGGAATCTGTTTAAGAAATTTTACTACCTATAATATCGTTGATTTAAGAAGTAGAAAATTTTCTTACATTGAGAGTGGTATGAATACTGCGCCCGTGTTCCATCCCTGTCATTAGTGACCTCCCAGATTTTTGTTTTTCTATCAATGGTTTGTCATTCAATACAAAGCAAGCTACTAGTGTTGATTATTTTTTTAAGCTATCCAAGATAGTAACAAACATTTATTATAGGGAAAGAAAAAGATAGAGGAGACCCTCAAGCTGGAATCTTCTGGCTTTGACTACACATGTTCTTCCCTTTTTAACTCCTTACAGATGTCATCTGGAAAAAGCATAAAGAATTATAACCATTATCTCCAAGGGTCCAAGAACGATTGATAATTCACAATAATTGTGTAATAGGCTTTCTTTGTACCAGGCGAAAGGTTTTTTGTGTTTTCACTAAAAGAAGGGTAGGGGTATTCAAGAAACATTTAATTGAAATAAGATCAACTGACAATACCCATATATCTAGTTAAAAAACTTAGTGTTGATTTCCTTTTCCTATGTGATGATGACAAAAATCTTTTTTTCAATCCCCCCCCCCCCCCCCACACACACACACACAATTTAGAGTTAATTTTGTGTTTCACAAACACAAGATTTAGAGGGGTTTGAGGAATCGTCTCACACTTTAAAAAGATTTTAACTTTATTTTAAGTGAAAAATTAGAGGGTTTAGAAATATTTTTGGAGGGGACTGCCTATGCAGATAAATTTTTTGGGGGGAACATGTCCCCCCCTCCCCCCGCCAGGCATGCCCGTGCTGGACAGTCCCTGATTTTTCTCTTACACAGTGAGGGAGATTTATGACCTTGACCTGACTATTCTAAGGAAACAGAGTATAAATGAAGTAGTATTTGTTGCACTCTAGTAAATTATTTAAACTAGCATGAGAAAATCCAAAATTATTTTTAGTAGCTAAAATAGATTATATTTCAACGAAATACTGAGAAAAACAACATATGTAAATTTTAAGTTATGACAAAAATCTTTGTTAAAATGCATCATAATCAAGACCAGTGTTATTTTACGGAAATTTAGCAATCAGTTCCAAAAGGAAAAAAAAATAAAATATATATATATATATATATATATATATTTTTTTTAATTAAATACGGAGTAATCGTATAATTAAATGGTAAGTTATAAAGAAGATAGTTCATAACACCTCTGCAATTTTTTTTTCATTTGTAAAGGAAATTTTCAAATGCAAAAAAAAAAAAAAAAAAAGATTGACCTTGAATTACCCCAGAAAATTGTTGAGGAATTAGGGATGGACCGGATATCCGGAAAATATCCGGTATTCGGCATATCATTCGATATCCAGATCAGAACCACCGGATATCCGGTGTTTTTTTTTTTTTTTTTTTAATTGAGATATGGTGAAAATGCGAGAAACAACTATTGTCCCTCCATTTGGCGGGAAACTAAAAAAAAATAGCTTCTTAAATCATGTCACTAAAGAAATAATCTCATAAAATTCCACATCTGTATCTGCATTAGTTTGACTGGGCATTTCTGAGTGAGCAAGCAAGTTAGTCAGGAGATCTTTCTTTATAGATGTAGATTCCTGCAATTAATTTCTTTTAATTAAAAAACTAATATATTGTGGCCACCACGAGACTTTCTCCTATATTTTCTTATACAAATTCACTGAGGGCAAATAATTTATTAAAACTATTATTTATTAAAAATTATCTAACATGATAAATGAAAACTATTTTCATTTTAGAGAAAACTAATGCTAAATATCCAAAGAAACACAGTTTTATTGTCTAAAAATAACATCTTAAAAAATGTGTTTTTATAATGGTTATTTCACATATCAAGTTTCGTACAGTTATATGCCCTACAAGTTGAGATATAGCATTCCCATTATCGAGAAAATTTCGTTTAGCAGTGCCATCTATTGGTCAATAAGCATCCAACTTGAATTAGCATAATGCCTCATAATGGCCTTCTTACATATCGAGTTTTGTTTGATTATACTCAATAGAACCTGAAATAGACTTTCCTTAAATTGCAGAAATTGCTGTGTAGTAGCACCACCTGTTGAGCAGTTGAAACTAAAAGTTGACAGGTACTAATTTATGTCAAGGTGCATCTACATATAAATTTATATGCAATTCTGTGAAGTAGTTCCTGAGTAGTTTTCCTAGATTACTGCCTTCCCTTAATTTGCAGAAATTGCTGTCTAGCAGCGCCACCTGTCAGCCGATGAGCATTCAAATTGAATCATCATTATGGCTTATAATGACCTTCTAGACACCAAAAGTTGATAGGCACTAGTTTAGATCTACATATAAATTTGTATACAATTCTGAGCAGTAGCTTAGGAGATACAGTTGCAACAAAATTTTTATCACACACACAGATCGATAGATGGACAGACAGACATTTTCTAAAAATGGTAAAATCGTGTTCTAGAACTCTCAAAACGTGTAAATCTGTCTAAAACTGGAAGTAAAAAATAATAACAAATCCAATACTTTCTTCTATTGAATATAGAAGAAAATAAACAAAAAATATATATATAATGACTTTTCAGCAGTTTTCTTTTGTATAACTGTTCTTATTTACTTTCTTCTGTATTCAATAGAAGAAAGTATTGGATATGTAAATATTTTCGACTTCCGTTTTTGGTGAATTTATGCATTCTGAGAGGTCCAGAACACGATTTGACCATTCTTAGAAAATGTCTGTCAGTGTGTGCATGACAAACATTTTGTGGCGATTGTATCTCAGGAACTATTATTGCACAGAATTACATATAATTTTATTTGTAAATGTACCTTGACCTAGATTAGTGCCTTTCAACAGTTGGTGTCAACCGATCAACAAATGGTGCTGCTATGCAGCGATATCCACAATATGAGAGAAGGCTATACCTCAGGAACTACTGCACAAAATTGCATATAAAGTCATATACAGATGCAACTTGATATAAATTTGAGTGCCTATCAACTTTTGGTGTTAACAGCTCAATAGGTGGAGCTACTATGCAGTGATTTCTACAATTTAAAGTAAGGCTATACCTCAGAATTTACTGCACAAAAATACATATAAATTCTTATATAGATGCACATGATATAAGTTAGTGCCTATAAACTTCTGGTGGCAACCATGCAGCAGGTAGCTCTGTTATGCAGCAATTTCCACAGTTTAAGAAGATGCTGTACCTTTGGAACTACTGCTTATAAATGTATATGTAGATGTATCTTGACATATGTTACTGCTTACAAATTTTGAGGGTCATCTACTCAACAGGTGCTGCTGCTGTGCAGCGATTTTCAGAGTTTAAGGAATAGTTATATCTCAGGAACTACTGCGCAATATTGTATAAAAATTTATATGTGGATGCACTTTGATATAAGTTATTGCGAATCATCTTTTGGTACTAATTGCTCAACAGGTGGTGCTTCTATACAGCGATTTCCTCAGCTTAAGGGAAAAATATATTTCAGGTTCTAATACATATAATCAATCAATACTTGTGTACTTAATATGTGAGAAAGCCATTATGAGACATGTCGATTCAATCTGGATGTATATCTACCAATAGGTTGCGCTGCTATAGTGCAGTTTTTTCTGAGAACGAGAATGCTATATTTCAACTTCTATGATATTTAACGGTACAAAACTTGATACATGAGATAACCATTACGAAAACGCATTTTTTAAGATGTTAGTTAAACTGTGTTTCTTTGGATATTTACTGTTAGTTTTCTCTAAGATGAAAATCGCCTGCATTCATCATGGTAGATAATTTTTTAATAAATAATAGTTTTTGTAATTTATTTGAACTGAGTGTATTTATATAGGAAAATAACTAGTTTTACTTTCTCTTACCCATATAAATGGTGTTTTGGGGTCAAATTTTTGAAATCGAGTTTTTGTTATTTTTTCTCGATTTGAGGTCCTCTGAATCCAAAAATAATATTTTTAACGGTTGGTCTGTGCATGTGTCTGTTATTAGCATATCTCAAATAATAGCAGAAAGTTCAAACTCTGTATTTTAAATGTGTATCATATAGGGATGCTACACGAAACTTTTCGTGGAGATCAAGCAAATGATTCATGTACAGGGACACCCAAGAGAATTCAAATGTATTACATCTATGGGGAAAATTGTAGGTAAGTTGAGTTTAACAACTATAAACTGCACTAAACCAAATGAAATGAATTTATATTTTTTATATGCGTAAAAACATGTTTCATACTGAATATTGTATGGAAATCATCCACTGTTTGTTTACAGAGCTACACAAAAGAACTAGATTATAGTACGACAATACTTGAAAATAGATGGAAGTGTATTTCAGGTTGTGCCGTCTGTTATTAATACAGTACAAAGCCGAAAATCCGGAATCGCCGAAAATCCAGACTATTTCGGCGGTGTTAATCATCATCATCAACAGCGATTTTTTTTGTTTTTTAAGTATAAATATACCTAAATAAAGAACCAAAAAAATATTTTATTTCTCAGTAATCTTCAAAACCGGCATTTGCAAAGTCTGAAAGAGGGAGGGAGAAGAAGATTACAATAATATTAATAATTCTTAAACATCTATCTAATTGAGAACTAAATTCTATATTCTATTTCAATTATGCTCAAACTTTTAGTTGAAAACCCTAAATCTAAAATAAATAAATAAATCACGGAAATGTTTTAAAAGTGGTATTTTTTTCTTATTTATTTTCTTTTATTGTAACTTGTACTAATTTTTGTATGCAAATAATTTAATAAATCTGTTTTGTTTTTCAAGCGTAATTTTTAATTTTATTTATTTATTGTTAAAGTTGATAATATATATATATTACAGAATATATTTAAAAATCGTAATATATTATTTTTTACTTGAATTTGCATATTATTCAAGTACTTAAACCAAAATATTATATTTTTTAGACATGACCAAAAATCCGGAAAATCTGAAAATCCGGAATCGCCGCGGTCCCGATGATTCCGGATTTTCGGCTTCATACTGTATCAAATTATATTTATGTGCACCATGTGGCGTTTATATAATCTGCAGAAGATATACAGGACTGCCAATATTTAAACCATAAAATTGTTACTTTCTATATTCAATAGAAGAAAGTATTGGATTCGTAAAAATTTTCGGCTTTGGGTTTTTGATGGATTTACTTGCTTTGAGAGCTGTAGAACACGATTTGGCCATTTTTGGAAAATGTATGTCAGTCTGTGTGTGTGTGACAAAATATTTTGGCAACTGTAATCTCAGGAACTACTGCACAGAACTTCATACAAATTGGTATGTAGTTACACCTTGACATAAATTAGTGCCTATCAACTTTTGGTAAAAATTGTCTAACAGGTTGCGTTGCCATCCTGCTTTTTCTAAATTTTTAACATGGTGGTATAGGACAAAATTTTGTATAAATGTGCATAAAGAGAATTATTTTTTAATAATCATTATGAAATTTACAAGAATTATTTATAATAGTGATAGTCAACTGGGGAAAATTTTTTGTGGGGAGGGGAAGATCCGCTCTAGGGGAGTAAATTTTCATGATGAGTATCTTTCAAAAGAGCTCACCAATACCTTTAAAACGAATGGTTGAACCACCGATCTGCGATAATTTAAAATAAAGTTATTGATTTTATTTATTTATTTATTTATTTATTTATTTTTAACATTTTTTTAAAAAAATGTAATAGTAACAATAAAATTGACTTTTTTTTTTTTTTTTTATTTAGTGTTATACTACTTCTCTAATATGGAAATCATCTGCATTATCATGGGAGATAATTTTAGTAAATTATTTGTACTGAGTGAATTTGTATAGGAAAATATAGAAGAAAGTCATGTGGTGCCACAACATACTAGTTTTTTACTGTTATTGTTATGTCTAGGAAAGCTGTCTAGGAATTGAAATTAATTCTACACGGCCATACGGTTAATAATTTATTTTTTTAAGGTAAATATTCATTGCTTGGGTTTTTTTAATATTTAAATGTTTTGAGACTTCCTAAATACCAAAGTCAAGTTTTAATGCTTGATCTTTGCGTGTGTCACTTAAATTAAAAACAAGTAATTTTAGGTAAGTAATTTTTAATAAACAAGTAATTTTTAAACAACAACAAATTTTAATAAACAAGTAACAACAACTTTTAATAAGCAAGTAATTTTTTTAAAATGTTGTATTTTGAAGTTAATATGTTTGTTAGTAGAAAAAATTGATCAAAATTGATAAGTTTTAAGAAATGTTGCGTGTGAAAGTTGTCTGAATAATTTGAAATGAACTTTTGAACTTAATAACAGACTTGAATCTGTATAGATGTATTGTATAATAACGAAACGGGGGTTTGAGAGAGGGGGCCCCCTCACATATTATTTGTCAAATAAATCTGTTCCGAAGCCTAATTTGAATTGTTTTAATATAGGTTTACGCAACAGTACTTGTTTTCTTACCCCCCTAATCTCCAATCTGTATTTATAATATTAAAATTCAGCGTAAGAGAAAGCCGTGTGAGTGACACACAAGATTATTTAAGTAAGTTTTGTCAATTATATGCATAGAAAGGCAGACAAAGGACATAGTTCAGACAACATTGCACATTATATTCTGCTAACCTAATTATGAAAAGTGACACATAAGCATAAGATTTTATATTAAAAAATAAAATAAAACTATTATGGCTTATTATCCCAGTGGTATTGACATTTTTATGTATGTGAATGGAATCCAGTTGCATAAAAACCAAATGCAAATACCTTTTTTAACTACTGTGTGCTCTTAAAAAAACTGAAATTTTCATGTGTACTGGGAAAGGGGACTGCCAGATATCTGTATCCGGTTATTCGGTAAAATCCATATCCAGCCCATCCCTACAAGGAATTATCACTGGCGGCTCTATATAATATAACACACTAATTTTTAAAAATGATAGTCATGATTGTAGGAAAGAGCTGACTTAAATTCTTAGAACAATAAATTTGTGCTACAAAACAAGAACAGATGACTATTTACACTAGACTAAATAAAAAAAATAATCTCAATGATGTATGTTATGTATGCATGTTCAAGTGTAGTTTTTAAACAAATTACATGTGACAAATTCCACTTTTATTTACTTATTTTTTTGTTATATAAATTTTTTTAATGCTCACTGTTATAAATTAGTATTCAAGAGAAATTGTGTCATTATTCACTAGACGTACATAAAACAAAACTTACATAGCGAGTTAAAAAAAACAAACGAAAAAACAAAGGTACAGTTATTTTTTGGAACACCAATTTCTGAGATCTAAAACTGATCTATCTAAGCAATATGACTGTTAATTTTCCTCTAATAATTACGTAATAAATGAGAAAGGAACTCTATATCAAATTTTTGGACTGAATACAATACTTCCATTACCTATGGTAGTAGGATAATGGAGGTAAAAAAAACTGTTACTCTGTAGAGAGCGCTTTTTAATGAAAAATTCCTATCACAATTTTTTTGGAATTAAGCAATATAATGAATGATTTGGTACAGGCATGTGTGAACTATCTATGTTTATAAAGTAAATTTATCAATGAAAGTTATGATCCACCGAACTTCTGTTCCAAAAACTGTAACTTATATAAATATCCTACTGTTTTGATATATTTCAGACATATTTGGCCCTTGTAACGAACAAATTATTTGGCCATGTATGTACAAGGGAAGTTTAATAATAAGAGAAATGTGATCTATATAACGTAGCTGCAATTCGTTTCGTATTTTGGACACTGGTATTTTATGGAAGTTTTCTTAATCATAGAAAACTTAGCTTATAAAAATTTAAAGAAAAAGAAACTTAATATTCAAAAAACTGATTGTTTGGCAGCTATGATATAATGAACAATTGTGTTTTGAGGTTTGCGTTATAAAGAACTACTGTATATTTATAGAGAGAGGGAAATTAATTTGAGGTCTGAAATGAAAGCATATCTGATGATACTTGTGAAAAACTTCGTATATTTTAACATCGCTTAATAAAATAAGTTTATTAACAAAAACATTTATTGAAATTATGTAAGTTTTCTAATACTTTCATACAGATTAAGATTATGAAAACTATTTTGATGTTAACTGCAAATGTAAAATGAATAATTCATTTCAGCAAATTTTATTTTATTTTATTAATATCAATATCATTTCAGTTTTTAATTATCTTCCATGACTTTTTTTTTAAAATTATAGTGGAAGAAGTTGGTGGCAAATGTTTACCATGTTTAGTTGACATCAGAAACGAAGAAGAAGTGCAGGCTGCAGTCAAAGCTGCTGTTGATAAGTTTGGGGGCATTGATATTTTAGTAAATAATGCCAGTGCAATTAGTCTTACAACTACAGTTGAAACCACCATGAAGAGATATGATTTGATGAATGGTGTGAATGCTCGAGGAACATTTTTGGTGTAAGCAATAACAAATATATATATATATATTTTTTTCATTGTTTTTTAACTGTACTTTTAAAGTTTGATTTACAGTATTTATTGCTAATTATAATTACAAAATTTTCAGAAAACTAGACAAAACATTAGAGAATCATTTTGAAACATAAAATTCACATGTGTAAATTTTGCTGATATAAGTATATGTAAAAAAAAATTTTTTTTTACTGTGCAAATGTGAAGAAATTTTTTTATTTACATAAGTTGAAAACTAGGTGCATTGGATAGTAATTTATATCAAAAGTTTATTTGAATAAATTAACCAAATTATCAGCAAAAGAATAAGAAAGATTTGAGATAATTTTCAGAGGTCTTCTTATGGCCCCACGTTTAATTCAGTCATCCAATTTCATCAATGTTTTAAAATTTCTTCCGTTTATGAATTTACAAATCTTAGAGAATAAATAAAATTATTTTAGAGTTACATAAAGGTTAAAGCCCTTAAAGTTTTTTTCACAAAAAATAACTTTTAATATAGGTGAAATAATTGGATATCCAAATTAAATGCATGACATGCGAAAATCCCTTTAGAAAAGTCTGAAATATTCCTCATCCTTTTGCTGATAATTTGGTTAATTTTTACTCTATTCAAATGAACTTTTGACTTTCGATGTGAGTTGTCCTATATTTCTAGCTTTCAACCTATATAAAAAAAATATATACATACATATATATATATATATATATATTATAAATGTTCATACACTCCTTCTCATATTTATAAGGACACTTTATGTTTTGAAATAACCAATGTAAAAATAATTGTGAACAAAATTGTACTAAATGCACTTAATATATCTAGTATTCTAAAAACTAAAACTGTTATAATTTTTTTTAATATGAAACAAAATTATTAAAAAATAGTGCAAAATGTTTTTTTCTCCACGTTTTTAGATGTTCATAATTATAGGAACAATCAAGATTTTTTCGTTTTATTTAACTCACTAGCGGATAAATTACAGTTGACATGCGAATTTGTTAACTACTGGGCTAGATTAATTCATATATAAGCCTTCAATTTTTCTTGGACGGTTATTATTGATAATTCCTCGAAAAAAAGAACGTTCATGTCGTGAAGTATAATAAATGTGTTTTTTAAGTGGAAGGATAATTTCAATCCGCTGAATTTCTAATGAAATTAGAAGATCTAAAATTGCTGAAGGAAATGTGATCAAACGTTGAACTGCTGGTTCAATAACAGAGATATCTGATGCAAAATCAGAGTTGTTTTACAGAGATCGAAGACTCATAATTCCTCTTACTGTTCTACTCATAATGACTGCTGCTGAATTTGCTCATAATTTTTAACGAAAGGTTAGGGTTCACATTTATGCATGTTTAAAATAATTAATAATATGTTAAAATGAATAAAAAAAACTGTAATAATCAATTAGCATTTAATGGAGGAAAGAACGTCTGTGTTAAAGTTGAATAAAGACAATATGAAATGGTAAAATGTTGCATTTTCGAATGAAAAATATTTTATTCTTGATTAACCAAATGGTTTTAACAGTTATTGGCATGGTCTGAAGATAGAAAAAGACAGAGCAGATTTTTTAAAGACAGATATGAATCGGGCATTTTAAAGGTGGATCTATGGTGCTCTGGTTAGCTGTTTCTACTAAAGTCAGAATGAATTTAGTAATTTTTTCTATTATTATGAATATCAAGAGAATATCAGCAAATTTTAAACGTGGCATTCTCAGATTTTTGTTAGATTTTGGGGGCAATAATATTTTTTTCAACAAGACTTACATTTTTGTTGTACTTCTAGAGCAATAGGAAATAGATTGAAGAAAGAAACTTCTGTATTATTACCTTTCCCATGGCCTAAATGTTGAAAAAATCTTAACTTATCATATTAGAAAAGTGCATGCAAGTAGAAAGCAATTTTAAAGAGTTTAAATGTATTCAGAATATCATCTGTGCTGTATGAAATGGTATTGAAACTGAATATTAAAAAAAAAAAAATGTATATATATACCAGAGAATACACCTGTGGACTATGCGTGTGGAATTACGGTACATGAATTCCCATATGCAGTTATAAATTTTGCAATGAAAAGTAAGCCAGGAATTTCAGATTTGTTTCTAAAATTGATACATTTTTGCTAATTATGAGCTCTAAAAACAAAATAAAAATAAACTAATTTAAAATTATAAAAATGGATCACAGAACTAGCATTTAAAAGTAATAAGTTCAAAATTTTGACTAAACACCACAAAATGCAAGAACTTGCAGCAATTGTTTTGTGTCGAAAGAAAACATGACCCTTCGCCAGGTGAACAAGTAGCAACTGTGTTTACTTTGTTTACCTGATGAAAGGTGTTTTCCTTCAACCCAAAACAATTCTTGTAAGTTGTTGCATTTTGTGGTTTCAAAGTTTTGTACTCATTTAAATTTAAAATATCATCAAAACTATATTTTTTATGAAAAAAGAAAAGTAAAAAAAGAACTTACAAAACTTATTTAAAATTGGATTAAAAATGATTTATATTGAATATAAATATTATTTTACATTTCTTCGGTATTACCTTGATGATTATCACTTTCACTGTTATTGTGTAAAGAAATAATAAGTTTTTGGTTTTTACATATTTCTTCAGCTAGTTCATCAATTTCAAGTTTTGTTTTTACTTGCAACATATGTTTTAACTTGGTTCCAAATCATTTTGATTGGAGTAGTGATAAGGAGGAGGAAGTCTTAATATTGTATATCCATACTTTTCAGCAGTCGATTCTACATGATACTTTTCAAACCTGTTTTTGATTTCAGATACTTTTTGCAAAAGTTCTGATTTTATCATATTATTAGACCATATAATATTTTTTCCCGTTAACCATTCTTGAATATCAGATTTTTTCCAAGAATTAGTTGGATTTTTTTCCATTTTCACTTAATGATAAGGAGCCATCACTATTACACTTTTTTCTTTCAATTTTGGAAGGATTTTTTTCAATCCATTTTTCAAAATGGTTACTATCCATTTCTTGATAATCACCAGTTTGTTTCCCTATAAAAATATCTGCTGTGTCAGGAACAAAACCTTCCTCACTTCCAATATGATTTATTATGAGTCTTCTCCCATTACCTTTTGGTTCTGTCAAACTTAAACCTGGTGTTAGATTGGAAGAAGAAGCTTCATAACTATTTTTAATGGAAGTGTTTTGCTGAATGCGGCTGGGAAAATGCCCTTCATTGACCCAGGTTTTATCCAGATAATAAATTGGCGTGTTTTCCTTTTTATAATCTCTAATTTTTCTTAAATAATTCCTGCACCACCAAAATGTCTTTTCTCGCTAAAAGAACAGCCTTCCTTTTCTGTTTTTCAAAAGAAAATCCCAAATCTTTCATAATTCTGTACAATGTTGTACGATTGATATTCTTTAGAAATATTTCTCTATTATTATTTACATCCTTTTAAGACATTGTCTAAAGTGGGTATTATTTCATTTCTATGAAAAAAAAAAAAAAACATGCATGATAATGTGAAATCGTCATGTTTCATTAGCCTTGTATGTTTTCCTACAAGTATTTTCTTTCTAGGTGTGCTTAATATACTCATATCTTTTTTTCTTTTTCAAATGAAAAACATATCTTTTCGAAACACCTGTAAGATGAGAAACTTTAGCTACGATTTCATTAGACTCTGATGGATTTTCCTTTCGAAGTTTGGAATAAACATTTAAAATGTTTTTGCATGCACCACTTTTTATTATTTTTCCATGTTTTGATGACATATATAATGATGTTGGTAATCGGCCTTTTTCAAACATTTTTAAAATATCAGTATGTGTATATATATATATATATATCCAAATACTAGATTTTTCACTACCATAATTTTTGAAAGAAACGCCACACTTGAGTGAAATTAGTATAAAAAAATTTTAAAATCATCAGAAATGCCGCATCATAAATGCAGCAACAGAGTATGAAGCCAAAAATCCAGAATCGTCGGGATTGCAGTGATTCCAGATTTTTGGTTTAAGTAATTGGATAATATGCAAATTCAAGTAAAACATAATATATTATGATTTTTAAACATATTCCATAATATTCTTTTAATCAACTTTAACAATATATAACTAAAAATTAAATAAAACAGATAAAAATTAAACTTGAAAAACAAACAGATTTATTGAGATATTTGTATACAAAAAATTAGTACTAGTTTTATAAAAGAAAATAAATTGAATAAGAAAAACATTTACCATTTTAAAAACATGTCTGAGACTTTTTTTTTGGTTTGTTTTAGTACTTTAGGTTTTTCAATTAAAAGTTTGAGCATAATTGAAATAGAATATAAAATTTAGCTCTCAATTAGATAAATGTTTAAGGAATTGTTACTATTATTATAATTTCCTCTTTCAGACATTGCAAATGCCGGTTTTGAAGATTAATAAAAAATAAAATTCTTTTTCGGTTCAATTTTAGATATGTTTATGCTAAAAAAAAATCTCTGTTGATGATGATGATTATTAACGCAGCTGAAATTGTCCGGATTTTCGGCTTCATACTGTATGATGAAATTTGATGAATGTTTTATGTTTATGAATATTATATAAGTTTAATAATAATAAGCAAATTAAAAATAATACACTGAATTAGTAAACTAATATTTAAATATTACCCCTTATTACTTCCGGTGTGAGCCTGTTTTTTTTTTTTTTTTTTTTTTTAAACACACTTGACATTGTGAGTTTTTTTGCTTTTCTTCCCATGCTATTCCTATGGGGTTTTTAGCCTGTTTTTCCCCTCTTTTTCTACATTCTAAAGTGAAAAGTTTCTCTGTTTCTGCATGCTATAATAAAAATATTTTATTACCTACATGAAAAAATATATTCCTTTTAAATAGCATTTTTGGATTTTGAGATATTTAACTTAAAAAGGCTGAGTACAATTAGCACTTGGAAAGAATAGAAAACTTAGCCAACAAAACTGATTGTTTGGGTGGAGGGGGGGATGGGGTTATAAACGGAATTTTTATATACATATTATAAGCGGCATTTTGATAAATATTATAAATGGCAGATAATTTTTTTCATTGTAAACGCTGCATAATTAGAAATGCTGCACAGCTAAAAATGTAACCTTTTAAACACACAAACGCCACGGAGTTTCTTCCGAAAATTACGGTATTTATGATTTAAATAACAAAGTAAATAAATAATTAATAACTAACAATAACAATAGAAAAACTATGCATGAAAAGCGGATTTGAAATAATATGAGAGAAACTAAGAAAACTACAATGAAAGCGAAGAGAATGAGACGTAGCTAGCGCACCTAATATATAGCCTTGGAAACCGGTTCCTAGCCAAAATAAAACTCAGGAATGTCACTGTGTTGTTCAGGCATAAGAATTTTCCACGGATCCGCGATTTTCGTTAATTTTGCAGTTTCTTATTTTGTTAAAATCAAACTCAAATAACGATCAGTGTTCAAATGCTCCACGAAAAACTTTAGATTCTCAATCTTTTCCATCCAAAATATAAATGTCAATATTCATTTTAAACATGCTTTATCAGATTCTATAACATATAAAAGAACAGAATTATTCAATATATCTCACTCATGTAATTTCTTTTGTCCTCCTCCCCCCCTCCCTTTTCATCTCTAACCATTGCCGATCAAACATTCTGTGGGAAGCCTTTTATTTTTGAATATTTATCCATCCACAATATTAATTTTAAACTTACTTTATGATATTCTAGAACCCATAAAGAAGTAGAATTGTGTTTAATATTTCTCTCATGAACTACTTTTTACTCCCCCCCCCCTTCTTTCCCATTTTCCACCACCAGCCAATGATTAAATGTTGATTGCTAGCTAACTTTTTTTTTTTTTTTTTTTAACACATGTTTTATTGTAATAACAGGAGACTTGGCGTTGGAATATTAAAACCCGAATAAACTACTATGTCAGAAACGCCAAAGAAAAATATTGAAAATGCATACAGCTGTTTCGGTAGCCTATAGCGTGTACAGTCTTCAGTGCAAAAAGGATCACTTTTGCACTGGGATCCTTTTTCCACTGAAGACGGTATGCTATAGGCTACCGAAACAGCTGTATGCATTTCCAATATTTTTCTTTGGCGTTTCTGACGTAGTAGTTTATTCGGGTTTTAACATGTTTTATTGTGTTGATGTGCATTATTCTTTTAGTTTAATTTATCACTTTTAAAATATTTTGTATAGTTTTTTTCCTGTGAGCATTATTTTTCATTTGAAATAATTTTTATGAACGTACATTTGTATAGATTCCTCGCACACGTTATTTTTCTTTTTAAAATTAATTTTATGAACACGCGTGTTTCCTCTTTTTTTAATTTTCTGCACTCTCATGCCTGGTTGTTACTGTGCATTTGTTTTGCTAAGAAGATGTTTATCATTTAAATACAGTGGAACCTGTCTAAAGTGACCACCCTAGGGACTGGCTAAAAATGGTCACTAAACGCAGGTGGTCACTTTATAAAGTCTCTTTAAAATTGGAAAATGGTCACTTTAGTCAGGTGGTCACTTTACCAAGGTGGTCACTTTTACAGGTTCCACTGTACTTTTAACACATGAAAAATATCAAATATTTGATATATAAGCTTAATTCCTTCATTTTGTGACATTTATTTGGCAATTTTAAAACTCAAAATAACTGGAAAACTATTTCTTAGAGCTCACTATTGTATTTTCTGCCTTTCTCAATGCTGCCAACTTAATGTGAAACGGAGTATACAGTGGAAAATCAAGAGAGAGAGATCTTTGTCCATCAGTTGTTGTATTAGATACTGATGTATTTTTTTTTTTTTTTTAATTGCTTCATCTTTTTCTTTAACTTTATCTAAAATTTGTGGATGGAAGTGAGCAAGTGCATCAATAAATTTAAGGTTCTTGTAAGAATATTTTTGCCAAACTCTGAAACTGCTTATTTCTGTCCATACTTTGACATAGATATTATTTTTCTTTTGTTATGAAATACTCATAAACACTATTTCATAGTTTTTTTTTTCTTTCTTTTTTTGACATCATGAATCACATTTTGAAATACAAATATCTGTAAAGTATATGGATTTAATTACAATAAAATAAAATCACATTTTAATAATAGTAACATATATACAGTCGAACCTCGTTAACGTGAACATGTTTAATGAGAATCCAGAATCCTTGTCAAAATGAAGATTAGTTACATGAAAATTAGTTACTGATAACATGAACAAGTTTTTTATTCCCTTTGAGATTCACATTAGCGAGGTTCAACTGCATATTGTATTATAAATGAGGAACTAACAGCTTCGTGATTACTGAAATGTCTTTTGACTCATTGCTTTCGGTTAAAAAAAATCTTCTCACAAAGAAGCTATTTGAACTTTTTTTAAAAATCAAATTTCAAGTAATTTCCATAATTTTTATAGAAATTTCTACTCTAGAAGATTTTTAGAAATCTTTTTCTTTGAATGTAGTTTTCATTTTAAAACAATTTTTAAAAAGTGGTATTAATTGCATGATTGATTTTTTTAAAAACTAATTGGCAATTTTATAGCCTAATTCTTTCAATTTATGTGCTTTTATAACTTATAGATCTGGGTTTTCGTATGAAATTGGATAATACAGGGATGTCATTCCAAAAAAAAAAAAAAAAAAAATAACAATAATTATTTGATTTTGACAAACTTAAAGTTTGTGACATTTTTCTGTGTAAATTCTGAGAAAAATTGGCAATAAGAAATCTACATACTCTTATTTTTCAGGCACCCCGGGACCGTGTGATCTTTTTTACCCTCCTCTTTTCTTGTTTGTTTCCCATTTTTTTTCTTTTTCTGTTATCTTAGTTGCCAATTAGATTGTTGGTACTTTCTTGTGTTCTTACTGCTTTGTTTCTTTGGTAGTTTCTTTTGGATTGTCTTTTCATTGCCAATAAGTTCTTATTCCTTTGTTTTGTTGTTCTAAAAAAAAAAAAAAAAAAATTAAAATTTTTTGAAAGCACAAAAAAATTATACCACTCACCTTGTTTTACTAATATACTTTTGTTGTGTTCTGACTCACTCCATTTTTTTTCTGTGTTGGTTGTTATTAAAAAAGTAGAAAAACTGTAAAAAAAAAAATATATATATATATATAAAACTATAAAAGGCAACAAAAAAATACATACACGAACTATTAATCTATTAACCAAGTCAGATGTTGATGTGGCGCTGGCTATTGGGGCTAAGATTTTGGTGATAGTGCCACGGTAGTCTAGCCTTGGGATCACACTGGGAGACTGGTGCCCTTGGTGAAGGTGAGCCTGTGGTTGGAAAAACTACTTTTCTTTTGTAGTGAACTATAACTACAACTACTTTTTCACAAATGTAGTTAACTACAACTACAACTACTTTTTCACAAATGTAGTTAACTACAACTACTTTTAAAAAGTAGTGACTACAAACTACTTTTTTAACTACTTTTCTCTCCCCCCCCCCCCCAAAAAAAAAAAAAAAAAACTATTTAAAATTAACATTCATTGCAATTTTGGCTATGTTACTACAATATTTTAAATTTTAAATGGTTTTTAACCATCAAATGTAAATAAACACTTCTTTTCAATTTATGTGCTTTATTATGCATTAGTTCAAAATTTAAATGCATGTTGAATACTTTCTCTTAAACGGTTTTATATAGTATTTCTACATATTTTTATTCATTTTTAATCATATTTTTAATCATATTTTCATTTTTAATCATATTTTTTATTCATTTTTAGTAAGAGCTGCATCTCAAAATTTTCATCAGTTAGGCAGGATCTTTTGCAGCTAAGCAAATTTTCGTTGGCTTGCTTCTCAATCAAAGTAAAGTACTTATTGTAGGCCGACCAAGGCAGCTCATCTTCTTCAGAAATAGCACTAGCCGACATTTTAAGCGAAGAATAAAACGCATACATGTTATACGATGAACAACTAAATATATTAGTTAAAACAGGAAAAAGAAATCGTGTACGTGTACTAGTTCAACGAATGATTATAACAAACAACGTGGTCGTCAATCGCTACGGAAAGATGAACTCAACTCGATCGAATGCGAATCGAAGAAGGGTTATTTTCGAACACCAGAATCCAGTAACAGGTGATTGTATGAGATACTAGTTAAAAGAGCATTCGTATGTCATGCGCACAGCTACGAATTTCGTACAAAGAAAAAAAAAAAAGATCACGTGGTTCACAAAAAGCGGCTTGTTGGTAAACAAAAATAACGTTAAAAGTCGCTAGAAACTACATTTTTTTTGTAACGCGCTACTCGTTACACTACATTTTTTAGAAAGTAGTGCGTTACACTACAAACTACTAAAAAAAGTAGCGACTACTGTAGTTTCGCTACTTGTAGCGCGCTACTTCCGACCACTGGGTGAGACAATGGTGACTACTCGAACGAGAAACACCGGACTAACACGACTACCACAAGTGATGCCTGAACTGGGTCGGCGACCTGGTAGCTGGTGCGTGGTTATGGGTGTCCCAAAGAGGATTCTTAAAAACCCTTTGCGTTTGTGTGTTGGAAGAAACACTCACCCCTTTTTTCTTTTATTATGGCGACAAATATTGGTATTTCGAATAATGCGTCTGGCTCGGGCCAAGCTATTAAAAATTCGAATGTGAAATCTTAGAAATCTTAGATCTTCGAATGTGAATTTTCTTCCTCCACCCTTAACCCATTCATGGTAACGCCATTTTTAATTTTTTCGTTTCGAAGCCATTTTAGTGGGATATGTTTTATATATTTTTAACTCATTAAGTACTAATAATATTACGAATTTATCAGGAATACTGAGAAACTGATTGTTTTCTAATTAACAAATTCGTAGCAATGAATAAATGATTCAGAAGTAAAAAACTCTGATCGTGTATACACGTTCATGACCATGAAAGTGTTAATGAGAATAACGTATTCCTGAATTCCGAGGCAGGATTTTTTGTGCTAAAGAGGAATGAAGGAGATTTCTTGTGGACATCTCCATTTTTGATCCAGAAAGCACTACAATCTATCATGGGTAATCCAAAATCCATAAAGAAATTAAGATCAGGTGAGTTATTGGTTGAGGTAGAAAGTCAGAAACAAGCTAATAATCTCAAGAAATGTACCGTAATTTCGCGCATATAGTCCGTGGACTATGTGTGTCAAAAAGTAAAAATTTTTCACATGCGGACTATATGATGGTGCAGATTATCTGCTAGTTATTCACAGTTCAAATCCTCAAAATCACAATTAAACAAATGAATACAAACTGCCGATTCTGACGATCAAACATAAACAAAAGAATAAGACACAAAGAAAACATCGTATCATATATCGTATCGGTAGCGAACCATGGAGCATAAAGCAAAAGATCACTATTAGGATAGCACGTTGCAGAATATTCCTGTACTGTTAATTTTTAAATTATGTTCGCAAAATATCGTGCAAGTTTTACTGCTGAGCAATACCAATGACAAACTTTGAGATAATCTTCCAAAAAATATATCTCCTAGTGCTGAATCACAGACAATCACTCATAGTGCATTTCTAGTAGGAAGGTAAAACTCACTTAGTGACTCAACCATTCAACCTGGAAATCCGATAGAAAATGTAAACAACAACTTTAAAGGTTTCTTTTAATGTATAATTTTTAAAGTATGGTTTATTAATAACAAGTACTTATTTTCTTTATACTATTTTAATAGCGGGAATGCTTTAATATTTTTATATAAAACTACATAATAGTAATTCTTAAATTTTAATATACCTTAAACAAGCTTTTCATAATTTTTGGCTGATTAATTTCAGTCACAATCGTGACCATCCTCAGAGCCAAGACAATAATAGTATTTTACTTGCTGCTTTCTTGGGGTTATATTTTTCTCCTGCAGACTATACGATAGTGCGGACAATCTGATGTTTTTTAAAATAATTTTTATATAAAACTTAACATGCAGACAATATGATGGTGTTGACTATGCGCGCGAAATTACGGTACCCAATTCGTAGACATACCAGTTACTGTTAGTCTACATAGGACATTAAATATTTGCCGTGGTGTCATATCAGAATCATATCTTCAATCCCAGAGGCCGAAATTCTAGACAACCTTAAAGACCAAAGAGTAACTGCAGTGAAACGTATTTCCATTTTTCGTGACAACAGGCCCATCCCAACAAAACACATGATTCTAACAATAGACTCTCCTAATCTACCACGCTCCATAAAGGCTGGTTACCTTGAATGCCCAATCAGACAATACATTCCAAATCCTCTACGCTGCTTCAATTGCCAACAGTTTGGCCATTCTATGACTTCATGCCGTGGAAAACAAACATGTGCCCGTTGTAGTGCCATTGGCCATGACAGTGAAAATTATGAAGCCCCAATCTGTTGTGTTAATTGTTAAAAAGATCACCCATCTTACTCAAAGTCATGTGAAAAATGGAGAACTGAAAAGGAAATTCAATCTATTAAAACAAAATATATCATATCCCGAAGCAAGGAAAATTGTAGGATTATGGACCCCTACCATTTGAAAACCATATGCTGCTGCCATAGTTACCAAAAAACCTATCTATCGCAATCCAAACAGACACTCTCCTGAATACTAGCTCTCCAGTTGAAACTACATTAAACAATTCTCAAAACTTACAATCCAAACCAAATCACGCTTCTAACTCTTCACAGTCCTCTTCATCAAAATCAAGAAATTTAAAGAAAACTCCACAAATTGCTAAAAGCTTATTGTCTGACAAAAGTCATAACTCTACCTCTCTTAAACATTGTAACTCACCCTCTCGTCTCAATATCATTAAGAAAAAGGAATTAACAAAATTGCCCACTGCGACTCCAAATACGATGCGACCAAAAATTCTGTCTGAAAAATGTATATCTTACAGGGAAAATGCACTATTTTTTTACAGGGAAATTGTATTATATAAACCAACCCTTTTTAGATTTTAGGTTATTTTTTGATCAATTACTGTATTAGAATGATATGGAAGAAAGTGTTTTATGATGGTTACATCTTACTATCGGGTGAGTGCAAAAGTTCTACCTGTTTTTATTACCCATAAAGAAGAGCAAATAAATGCAAAATGAACAGTACACCTATTGTTCATAATCCCCATTGCTATCTATGACCTCTGGTAGGAGATGAATCCCACAGCAGTAAAATTCTGGCGGTTTTGGATTAAAAAGTCTTGGATGGTAGTTTTCACAGTAACAAGATCATCAAAGATTTTCTGACTGAATTAATTGTTCAACGCACGAAATAGGTGATGGTCAGTTGGTACCAAGTCAGGAGAATAGGAAGGGTGGGGTAAAACCTCCCAACCAAAGCCCAGTAACTTTTGTCGAGTGATGACAGCAGCATGAGGCCTGGTATTATTGTGATGAAGAATAACACCACGACAACAGTTGAGGCCTGGTCGCTTTGCTACCAAATGTGAATACAGCCTGTTTAACTGTAGACAGTAGAAGGCAACATTTATGGTTTGGTTGAGTGACAGGACACCCCAGTGAATTATTTCCTGCACATCCCACCACACACTCAATAATACCTTCTTGGCAGGAGTGAAGCTTTTCAGGGGTTACCAATGAATTCAGGGTTTTTGAAAATTTTGCTGTCTTTGAATTTCATGTTAAATTACTTTGTTTTTACATAAATTTTTCATTTTCAATGTTTAATTTGCCGTATAATCTATTACAAAGTCTGCAAATGTCACTTAATATAGGTAGCCATATAATACATCATTAATAAATGTCCCCTATCTGCATGTAAGGAACAGTTTTCAGGGTTTTGCAAGCTAGGTAGCTTCTTGGGATGAAGTTGAGCTTTCAAAGTTGATACAGGTGGATCAGAAGGGAACACACAGTCCTATGATGCTTTACATTATGATACATAATCCACTTCTCATCTCCTGTCACAGTTTGTGTCATGAACTGGTCATTTTTGTACTGGGAAAGCAAGGAAACACAGGTGGCGATTCGATCTTCCCGTTGATTAGCTGTTGGGTTATGTGGAACCCAATAATCCACTTTCTTGAAAAAACCAACTTAATCAGCCGTCTCTCGTCTGGTGTATGTTGAAGGTCTCTGCAAATTGTTGCACATTTGGGTTCGGGTTGTTCCTTATAACTTGGTCAATATCGTCGTCTCCAACGTGTGATTGTCAATCACTCCTAGCCTGATCTTCGTAGCTTCTGTCTCCTTCCCTAAATTTACAAACAAAACCATCGATGACATGTGTTTTCATCGATTGCATCCTCCCCATAAACTTGACAAACATTGCGGCATACTGCAGCTGCCATACTCTTTTTATCAAACTCTTATAACAAACAATGTCTTGTGACTTGTATGTTGCTTCTCGCTTTCCGTGTTATACCCTCTGATATCATTTTTGAGATAACTTGACAGACACAATGCATTTATATGTGAGGCATCCACAAGTTTGATTGGCCATTGATTTGCGTCATTACAATGTCATGTGTGACATCAATTCCATTGCAAATTTGCAAATCCAAAAAAGGGTAGAACTTTTGCACTCACCCAATAGTTTTAAAACTAAACGTTTATTTACTTCAGTTTGTCTTCTCTGCATTGTTTACTTTTTAATTAGTCCAATTTCTATTTTAGTTCAAAATACTGCATACCTCACTTGAAGAAATCACCTAATGCACACATATTGAATATTAGTCCTCCATTATTAATGGAATCCCGTTGGTTTAAAAATCATGTTGGTAAGTTTACAATAATTAGTTCTTTTTTTAATGAATATTTAGGGCCATTGGGTAATGAATGTGTCTTGAAAGTTTTGAGGAGGGTCAGCATTGTCATGTGAATTGCAGGTCATTTTTAAATCTCTGAAAAGTGTTACCATTTTCCAAGGTACAGATCATTTTTAAACACACAAATAATTATCAGAATTGTAAGTCAAATTGATAGAATTATTTTCCGTCTATACATCCATTGTCTTGTTATCTAATTATTTTGATTATATAAAATATTACTATTTCCAGATTTATGAGTTGCGAGTATTAGATAATTTTTTAAACTAGTAAAACTACAACGTCAAAAATGCCAAAGTGAAAAAATATTGGGAAACACACAGCTGTTTCGGTAACATTTAGTGTACTGTCTTCAGAGCATAAAGAAATCAGAGAGAAGTGCTGATATATATAGAAAAGGGACCGAATTCTGTTCAGCAAATAGGATAGACTGGATTCTGTTTAACCAATAGCTTTTTATATTTATAAAAATCTTAATTACTCAGGGTTCCCACGGTCCTTGAAAGTCCTTAAGAAGTACTTGAATTTCATTTTTTTTTTCAAGGGCCCTTGAAAGTACTTGAATTTTGCTTAAAGTCCTTGAAAATCCTTGAATTTTCCCCTCCGGCGAACGGCCTTAGCACAAGTTCGATCAAGGCTAAACTATCCCTATCTTCACACGCACGCGCCGTTGTGCACTCATCGGATCTAGTTTAGCTTTGATACCATGGTTTCCCCTTCCTCTTTATGAGTGAAATAGGCGTACGAATGGCAACACATCTTTCTGTACTACATCTACACGCTGTTCGCTAATCATTTCGTCGTGTTGTCGTCACGTTTTGTGTTTGTGTATGGAAATGAGGGACGGTGGTCGCTAAATCTTTTTTTTTTTTAACGGCTGCTGTTATTTATAAAAATATGGGCAAATGTGTTTTTAATAATTTGTGGTTAAAAACCGATGTTTATTGTGCATGGTTACTTTCAACACCGGACAAGCATAAAGCCCGATGTTCATTATGCCAGAAAGATTTGGATATTTCTCAAATGGGAGAATCAGCTTTGAAATCGCACATGCTTGGTAAGTTGAATTTTTGCTTACTATTATTATTTATCTGTAACTAATAATTATAATTAACTAATAATTGGCTATTATTAAAAATGTAAGTGTCAGTAATTAGCTGCAAAATAATCCTGTATTTCGCTATGCGGCACATTTTTTTTTTTTCTTGTAATATGGTATTTAAATAAAAATTGCTTTTAGTAAATGTTTGTGGTAAAATAATTGTTTGTTTTGATGATTAGTCGCAGGAATATTGCGTAATTTGGCTGTAGATTGGAAAAATAAAAAGAACCTAATGATTATAGTGGAATATTTATAGTGGAATAATCGCATGTTTTAAGAATATTAGCGTAAAACAAAGCCCAAATTTTTCAATTTGCGGCAGATTTTCCTTTTTTCCTTAATTTAACTAAATTTTTGTCAGTAATGGCAAAATGATTCCATCAGTCTTTAAAAAAAAAAAGGCATTTTATGAATTAGTAGGGTATAGTTGCCAAAACTCTACCAAAAAATATTAATATTTTTCAAAATTTTTTCCATTTTTAAAAAAAAGCGCGGATATCATTCGTTTAATAATAAAAAAAAAAAACCCATTAAACAATCGGCGATCGAATGTTTTACGAAAGCTCCCGATTCCCAATCTTCCTCCATCCACAACATAAATGTCAATATTCATTTCAAACTTGCTTCATGAGATTCTAGAACCTAGAAAGAAATAGAATTGTTAAATATTTCTTGCTCGTGTAGTTATTTTTTACCCCCCCCCCCCCTTTTCCTTTATTTCCAACTAACAATTGGCAATCAAATGTTCTGCAGAAGTCTTTTGTCTCCCAATCTTTATCCATCTGCAACATAAATAATAATATTCATTTTAAATTTGCTTTATTAGATTCTAGAAGTAGAATTGAAAAAAATTAATATTTTTTACTCTGTAATTTTTTTATCCCCCCCCCTTTCCCCCCATCTCCGGATAGTGATCAGTGATCAATTCTAAAAAAAAAATAAAGCAATAGAAATATTCAATATTTCTCATGTACGTAATTATTTTTAGACTTTATTGCTGAAGTTAATGAATCTATATATATTTTTCCTCAATTAAATATTTACATTCTTAATTACATTCATTACATAAATATTTTTTATATAATCTAGCATATATTATTACAAGTTGATGCTTTATTATTATTATTATTTTAAATATACATATTTAATTATAAATGGCACCTAGATTTTTAATTTGGACACCCAAAAATTTAATCCAGGCATTATTTTGACATGACGCCTAGCTTTTTAGTATAACCAAAAACATACTTTTTTTTTTTTTTTTTTTTTTTTTTTCAGATTTCTTAAAATACACTATCTTTTAATTTTTTTAAAATTTCAAATTGTGTTAAATTTTTACCCAACATAATGATGCTGCAAAAATTTTTTTAGGAAGTATTCTTTAAAAATAGTTCATAATATTTTTTAAAATTCATATATGCATGTATAAAAGAAGTCTTTTAAATTTTTAGAAGAAAGTATTGTGTATAAATTCATTATACATTTAATTAAGTACATTTAAAATTATTCAAACTTATTCTTAAACATTTCTTCTAGGTAGGAATGATTTGATGTTCTTTTATATTTTTTAATTATTATTTAATATGCATAATCTCATTTAAAAATAAATATATAAAGTATGCCACATATACACGTACATAAGTTATGTTGCTATAATTTTATATTATGCACAAGTTCAGCTTTTTAGGCCAATTTGCATTTTCATGCCTGAATTTTGATAAATAGTAATAAAATCATACTGCATTAATTTGTATAAGATAATATAGCAGAGTCTTCTCACTTTCCCTGACAGTCAAAGCCCATGTAATTCTATGGGGAAATTTGTTTCCACAATTATTATTATTATTATTATTATTATTTTTGAAAAATAGATTTTTGAAGAATGAGTGCTAATTTATCATGTGAATTTTCTAAATGTGAAAACGGAATTTTAAAAAATGCATAAGGTAATGAGTATTTAAGAAAATTAAATTTCCCCTATTATAATACATAGGTGCAGAATGTGTCCGAACGAGGTTCAGGGGAAATTTTAACTGACTGTTGATGAAATTTTTAATACTTTCTTCAGAGAAAATAAAAATATAAGTTATAATAACAATTTGCTACTTTGCAATGTTTAATATTAACTGGCAGTTTTTTTTTTTTTTTTTTTTTTTTTTTTTGCTTTGTTTTTGTTACAGCGTATAATACTTATTCTCCTAAAAACTTATTAGATAGAATAAATGGCGTTGTATAACAAAATAAGGGCTAATCTTTACTATAAGGCACCCATTGGCGATTTGTGATGCTATTATGCGATTCACTGTATTGACACTTTTTAATGTATCTGAACTTTGATTAACCATCTAGGAACTTTTTTTTTCTTTTTGTACTGACCATTCATGTAAGTTTATCGTAATGCAGCCCAGCTGAATAACTTCCTTTTTTTTTTTGTATGTGTTTTTGAGATTTAAATATTTTTTCGAGTGTATTTTATTATTATTTTTTAAATGAATGGAATTATTTAGAGAAAAAATAGTACATGGTAGTATTTGATGCAGTACAGATTTTCATGCATTTTCCAATACATGCATTAGGGGTGTTTAGTGTCTTTTTTTTTATATTTGAATACTGACTGCTGTGGTACAAATTTGTATGCATTTTCTGATTCCTGCGCTACGAATTAAGGGTATCCAGTGACAAATTTTCATTTTCATACATTTTCAGATTCATGCAACGATGTAATTTTGAAAATTTGTGGAAAATATAATATATATATATAATTCATAACACTGAATTTTATGTGCTAAAGCTTGAAAGCTGTCCGATATATAAATATATTTATTTATTTTTTATTTTTTTTTGTAGTGAAGTACCTCAAATTTCTATTAATTACTGTTTTAAATGTTTATTTTATTTTATTAATCCTAAATAAAATATGCTAAATTTATTTCAGTGAGTTTCAAAACAAGCATCAGAGTGAAACAATAATTTACTTTATTAAAATGTCTTTATAATGTTTTGTAATGATTCAGAGTATCGATTCATGATGCAATTCGCAGTATCGACTCATCCAGTGAGCTGTACATTGGCAATAGCAATGGGTGCCTTATAGTAAAGCTGTTAGATTTTTGCATTGTAGGGAGATGTGTTTTGGGGGGGAAATTACAAAGGTCGGAACACTTTCTGCACTCCTGGAATAATGGGTTTTGGCTAGTGTTAAGGGAGAAAAAGTTAACACTAAAAATATGTTAAAGAATCTCTTGTTGTGCTTAGTATTTTTATTTGTAACAAAGATATGAGGTTTTTTTTTTTTTTTTTTCCTAGGAAAAAAACATCAGACCCTCTTGGATGCAAAAAATAAGAGTCCAATGCATATGAAGAGTTTCTTTGCAGGTGCAACAACTGAAAATTCATGTAGAACAACTGTACCTACTACAGAATCATCAACACTGGCTTCTTATGTGTCAAGGAATGATGTTTTAGATGCAGAAATTAGATGGGTGTTAAAATGTGTTGATAGCAATTATTCTTTTAACTCTTGTGAAGGAATATCTTCTTTTTTTAAAACTCTTTTTTCTGACAGCGATATAGCAAAACAATTTTCCTGTTGTGCTACTAAATGTGCCTATATAGTGTGTTTTGGGCTTGCACCTTACTTTAAATCGGCTATATTTAAGTGCTTAGATGAAACCCAAGAGTATTGTTTGTTATTTGATGAAAGTTTGAATCATACTACACAAAATAAGCAATTAGATTTACATGTTAGATACTGGGATGAACATGAAAATCAGGTAAGGACACGTTATTTTGACTCCTTATTTCTTGGCCATTCTACAGCTGACATAATGTTATGCGCTATTAAAAAAGCAGTTGAAAGAATAAATTTAGCAAAATTATTTAATTTGTCCATGGATGGACCAGCTGTCAACTGGAAGCTATTTAACATGCTGCAGAGAGATATAGAAAAAGAAAATAATACCAAATTGCTGAATATTGGAAGCTGCAGTATTCACACAGTCCACAATGCAATTAAAAATGCAGCAAATATCACTAACTGGGATATTGACACTTTTCTGATAAGTCTTTATTCATTATTCAAGGATTCTCCAGCAAGGCGGGAAGATTATTTAAAATCATCAAAAACAGGAAAAATTCCAAAACATTTTTGTCGTCATAGATGGCTGGAAAATGGTCCTGCCACTGAAAGGGCATTAGAGATATGGGAGGATTTAAAGGAATTCGTTTATCTTATCGAACGAGAAAAATTACCCAGGCCCACATGCAAATCATATGATGTAATTTCTCGAGCATGCCATGATATTTTAATGCCGGTAAAATTAAATGTCTTTCTATCAATTATTAAAATTTTACAGCCATTTTTGATTAAATATCAAAGTGACTCTCCATTATTGCCATTTCTGGCAAATGACTTAAAAAAACTTGTCCTAGATTGTTTAATAACATTTAATGTTATGAAGAAGGAAGAACTGAGCAATTTAAAAACTTGTCATAAGCTTTCTGTTTTTGATTTTTCAGATAAAAGTTCTTATTCCGATGCTAGTGTAACAAGTTTAGGTTTTATAGGAAATAAAGAGTTAAAAGAAATAAAAAAAAGAAGCGCAGTTACAGAAAAACAAGTCATGGATTTAAAACGGGATTGCCAAAGATTAATCTACAAATTAGTGGAAAATATTGTGACCAAAACACCAATTCAGTATGCTCTGGTAAGAAACATCTCTTGTTTAGATCCAAAGAAAATGATTTCTGACAGTCATGGATGTTTTACTAAAATGAAAAACATCTTATCAATATTAGTTGATGCCCAAAAAGTAGATGAAAAATGTTGTGATGCCGCACTTATAGAATTCCAGGAATTTTTATCCGATATAATTGAAAATTCTACAGATTGCGAGGCATTTGATCCTTCTGTAACAAGACTTGATAATTTTTTTTATAGCTATTTTAGTGCTAAAAGATATGAAAATATTTGGCAAATAATTAAAAAACTGTTAATTTTATCTCATGGTCAAGCAAGTGTGGAACGAGGGTTTTCTATCAACAAGCAAATTGAAGTAGAAAATCTTCATGAAAAATCTTTCATCTCAAAAAGGCTTGTTATTGATCAAATAAAAGTTTCTGGTGGTTTAGAGAATATTTTGATCACTAAAGAACTTCGTTTATCAGTCTCAAGTGCAAGGCAAAAATATATCGCGTATTTGGAAGAGAAAAAGAAAGAAGACATAGAAGAAGTGCGAAAAAGAAAAAATTCCGATGAGTTGCAAGATTTGAAATGTAAAAAAACTCGTCTAGAAAAAAGTATTCTTGATTTACAAGAATCTGCTGATAAATTATCTGAGAAGGCAGAAAAAACTGGAAATATTCAATTTATTGTACAATCCAATAGTTTTAGGAGGACTGTAAAACAAAAAACACAAGAGATAAAAGACATTGATTCTCAAATAAATGAAATCTTAAACAGCAAGAAAAAGTAAATTGTATGACTAATTAAATTGTAATCAGAGTTGTTTTAAATTAAATAATAAAGTGTATTCTGTCAATCTTAATTGGTAAGATTCTTTCTGAGTACTCTTTGTAAAGATTTTATTTTAATTTTTAGAATCTAATATTGTGACTATTGATATATGAAGCAGTTGAATTTCATTTAATAATGAAGAAATCAAAATATTTTTTATCTTACAACAGGTATGAAATTTTTCATTCTCATATGTAATTCACTTTTTTTTTTATTGTGGGGGGGATGTTTTTTTTTTTTTTTTTTTTTTTTTTTTAACAGATTAATAGAAGCATAATAAATATATTTATTAATATAATATCTAACATAATGATTTTGTCATAAGAATTCTAGTATCCCATTTCATTGCCTTACTTTTGCATATACTAGTTTCAGTGTATGTCTTAAACTTGTTATTGTAAATAACTGAAATGTGTGTTAATTTTGTGTATTTTAGTGGGGAATAAACACCGTAAGTCAGGGAATTTGGCAACATTCTAATGTTAGCCAACCCTGATAATGATCCTAATTTCAAATCCTGAGCTAATCATTTTTTGAATCTTGTAAAAGTTAATTTGGTCAATCAGTCAAAAATATATTGTGTAAACAAGGAAAATTATTATGATTATTTAAAAAAAATTAATAATTGTACTAATGAAATTAGTTACTTTAGTTTTGTGTATATGCTTCGACTATTCCCCCCCATAGTCCTTGAAAAATTTCAAATAGTCCTTGAAAAGTACTTGAAAAGTCCTTGAATTTTTTTTCCTCTTAAGAGTGGGAACCCTGTTACTGTTAATTGTGATTTCACTGTACCCTATTTGTCTGATTGTTGGAAATTTTACATTCAGTCTACATTTTCTTAATTTTTTCTACAGTTTTTACAACTAGTATTTCTAAAATTCCTATTGGCCACTCCCCCCACCTTTCACGTATTTCTATTGGTTGAACTGAATTTGGTCCCTTTTGTATATATATATGGGTACTTCTCTCTGATATCTTTATGCACTGAAGATGGTATACTAAAGGCTACCAAAACAGCTGTCTGCTTCCCAAAATTCTGTCTCTTTCATGTTTCTGACGCTGTAGTTTTACTGATTTTAATAAATCAGCATGAAGTCTCCTTTTAATATTAGATAATTTTGATTCTACTGCATAACACTTTATATGTAATACGTAGGGGTTTCAGAAAGTAAGGTAACAAGAGCTCTGACAGGTGTACAATTTATCTGTATGAGTAAAAATCTCTATGAAGGTAATGAAGACGATCACAGAAATCAAGCTATGCCTGTAGATGGAGTTAGTTGTCCAGTAACATGACTAAATCTCAGAAGAGTCAGCAAGTTGGGTACCAAATGGCAACTAACATTGTTTTCTTAGTTTCTATGTTGTATGTAGGTACCATTTTAAAACTGTTATGTACACATAGAAACATGTGCGTAAACATTGTACATAAACTACAATTACTTAAAATACTGATACTTTATCTAGTTAGTTTTTTCCATTTTAAATATTTGCTAGTGCTAATATTTTTACAAGAAAGTTAGGAATTTACTTCTTCTACTATGTTGCTAGTGCCTTTATTTTCATTGCACATTAGAACTGCATATTGAAGGGGAAAAAGAATGCTAGGCGTCAAAGTGACGTCTGGTTATAAAATTGTGGTTGTCAAAACGAAATATTTAGTTGCAAAATACAACTTACGACTGCTAATTTTGAACCCTGGTTGATGGAAACATTGTCCATGATTGAAATAAGAAATGTCATAAGGTTTTAGCATTTAAAGAAAAATTCTAAATTCATCGGCAATTAGTAGAAGTGTGCGGTTCAGGTGTTATGCCATGAAAACATTTGTGGTTTTTATGCATGGAATTTGACAAAGGCAGAGATGTGCGAGATGAAGAAAGAGCAAGGCAACCAAGCATGTCCACCACAAATGATGTTTGCCATACCAAAGATTGATTCAAGGTGATCATCACATTAATTGCACAAGTACTCAATATCTCCATTAGCAGTACACACAATATTGTGCATGAACAGTTGAGCTAGTAGAAGATATGTGCTCGTTGGGTACCAAGGCAATTCACACATGAGCAGAAAGCCTTGCAAATGGGGTTGTCTCTTGAGCACTTAATGTGTTTTCTATTGGAGGGTGTTATATTCCTATGCTGCATTGTTATCGGTGGTGAAACATGGTTACATTGCATGATACCCACATCTAAGCAAGCCTCAACAATAAAACATCCCTCATCACCACCCCCCACAAAAGAAATTCTAAGCAACGCCATCTGCATCGAAAGTTATGGCCACAATCTTTTGGGACATCCAAGGAGTGCTGCTGGTTGATTTCTTCACTCATGGAGCAACTTGAAATTCAGCCAGTTACTGAACCACACTGGGTGAATTGCGAGAGGCAATTTGCCACAAATGACCAGGACTGCTCACAACAGGCATAATGTTGTTGTATGGCAATGCCGAGTGCGATACGTCCACAGCTACACGTGATTTGTTACATCGTTTTCGATGTGAGGTTTTGGACACCCTCCTTACATTCCAGACCCTGCACCAAGTGATTTCCATCTTTTCGGACCTTTATAGAAACACTTGGGAGGTCTGCATTTCAGACAGATGCTAAGGTTCAGCTAGAGCCCTCGATTTACAGAGTAGCGACACGGGGGAAATGGATCCCATTTTGGAGATAAGCTCGCTCCAATCTCCTCATATTATAATAGGAAAAAGAAAGGGACTGAAATCAACAAGGACTTCTGTAGATTGCATATATTTAAATGTATGATATTTTTGAGTACTCTTCAATTTTTTAAAGCATAAATAGTAAAATACATGAAGGATTTAATTGATAAAATACATATATATACTTGAAACGTTTTATCCATGAAGCAATTTAATTAACAAAACCATTAAGATATACAACCTTTTACTTATCTTCACGTTACATCTTTGGTAGACTAGTTTCATCTGGGGCGCCCCAGCTTGGTCACTCTTGTTTGGTGTTCGAAACTGTGGTCTTCCTGTTTTCTTGTTCTTTTAAAGATTTTACGCCATTGGCGGTTAAGGATAGCACCCTCGTTGCCATTACAACTGTCAGAATTTGCCAAAATTTCAATAGACTCCCTGATCGCTGCGTATCCGTGGTTGTGGTAGTTGGCCAACTTTTTTACTTCATCAAATTTAATATTAATTTCTTCGTTTTTGTTTACTTGGGTTAAGGCTGTGGTTAATTTACCTGTTTTTATATTGTGTTTATGTTCTTTGATACGGGTCTTTATTTTTCTTTTTGTTTTTCCTATATAACACTTTTCTTTATCTTGTTCATTCGTGTATGGTATTCTATATATTCCTGCAGTTTCTAAAGGTTTAGTTTTATCTTTGTCACTTCTTATTAATTGAAAAATGTTAGGGTTAGGCTTTATGGGTACATTTATATTATGTTTTGTTGCAATTTTCTTGATTTTATTGGATATTCCACGGTCATAAGGTATGGAGGTAGTATATTTAAGCTTTGGTTTTTGAAAATTGTTGATTTCATTAAGAGTTTTTAATCGTTTTTTAAATAATTTATCTATTAGTTTGTTAGAGTATCCTGCTTTTTGTGTGAATTGTTTTATATTTTTTATTTCGTTTTTTAAAATTTTATTGTCTTTACAAATTACTATTGCTCGGTTGATGTGGGATTGGATAGCATTGATCTTATATTTAAAAGGGGTTTTACTTACTATGGCCAATCCCACATCAACCGAGCAATAGTAATTTGTAAAGACAATAAAATTTTAAAAAACGAAATAAAAAATATAAAACAATTCACACAAAAAGCAGGATACTCTAACAAACTAATAGATAAATTATTTAAAAAACGATTAAAAACTCTTAAGGAAATCAACAATTTTCAAAAACCAAAGCTTAAATATACTACCTCCATACCTTATGACCGTGGAATATCCAATAAAATCAAGAAAATTGCAACAAAACATAATATAAATGTACCCATAAAGCCTAACCCTAACATTTTTCAATTAATAAGAAGTGACAAAGATAAAACTAAACCTTTAGAAACTGCAGGAATATATAGAATACCATACACAAATGAACAAGATAAAGAAAAGTGTTATATAGGAAAAACAAAAAGAAAAATAAAGACCCGTATCAAAGAACATAAACACAATATAAAAACAGGTAAATTAACCACAGCCTTAACCCAAGTAAACAAAAACGAAGAAATTAATATTAAATTTGATGAAGTAAAAAAGTTGGCCAACTACCACAACCACGGATACGCAGCGATCAGGGAGTCTATTGAAATTTTGGCAAATTCTGACAGTTGTAATGGCAACGAGGGTGCTATCCTTAACCGCCAATGGCGTAAAATCTTTAAAAGAACAAGAAAACAGGAAGACCACAGTTTCGAACACCAAACAAGGTAGTGACCAAGCTGGGGCACCCCAGATGAAACTAGTCTACCAAAGATGTAACGTGAAGATAAGTAAAAGGTTGTATATCTTAATGGTTTTATACATATATATTTTTAATTATTTGTATTTTATTGCTGGTCAAATTTTTACAACTTTCTTTAAAAGAAAAGAAATCTACATAGCAGTATAAAGCAAAATTTCCCATAAACGTCAATTTTGAGAGAGATTTTCATCGTAAAGATGTCAGACTACTTTAAATATGATTTAGGATACTGGCATGAATATCATAGACAACTATGATTTTTCCAATTTAAAAAATTTGTAAGTTATTTGGAATTTATGATTTACTTAACATGTCAGAATCAGGCAAAATTGAGCATAAACTTCCATTTTGAGGATCATAAATACATTACTTAACTTCGAAATTACATTTATGATATTTGTTTAAACATGATTGAAAACAAATATTCTAATAGGAAAATTTCGTAATTTATTCGTAATTTACGATTTTATCAACATAGCAAAATTGAAAATTTTCATATACCGCAATTTCTGGTATATAGTCCGCAGGTTAGATAAGTCGGTTCTGCACCAGAAATTTTATTAGAGAGGTAAATTTATTTGTTCGAACTGTTTCTTTGATGAAGTAAAGACTTTTCTATTAAATAAAACTTCTGGTGGAGAAATGACATTTCGTACTTGCGGACTATACGCCAGAAATTACGGTAAATATGAATTTTGAGGATTATTGCATTGGAAATTGTAGCATGAAAACTAACAACGGCATTGACCTTGATAAAATAAATTAATAGATTGGAATAAGATAAATATGTCTAAGTGAACAGTGGATAGCCTATTGGGCGGGGATTTCATTCTGTCACTGTATCAAGCTTTGGTCAAATTCATTTCTTTTAACATGATTATAATATGTCTCACACTAGAAATTTATGAGAACATAAATGTGATGGGGGAACTGAGCAGAGTCCACCTATGCCAACTAGTTTTACAATTAATTTCAATAGTAATATTTGTTTATACACAGAAAATAGCATTTTTATTCAGTATCGTCATGTTTTATAGAGAAAGGGTAAAACTAATAGTATTATAAAAAGTATTATAAATTTATATTACACACATAATAATAATGAGAAACAAAGTATTTAAATTTATAAATAAAAATTTATTAAAATTTGATAAGCATGTAATTGTTTTCTTCATCAATATAAAACCTAGATTTAGTTACATTCTTAGAATGGGATGTCTTTTGGAAATTTTTTCAAATAAATAAATCAATAATAGTAATAATAATGAAGAAACCGAAGCCTAATTTTGTTTTCTGAGTAATAGTTAAAAAATTCTGTACAAAACAGAATTTAATTTAGTGCAGCAGGACTTTTATTAGTCTATTCTTCCATATAAAGTTATGTGGTAACTGCATTGAGTTCCTTAGCAATGGTTACTGCCAGTGGCGGATCCAGAATTTGACTTTTGGGGGGGGGGGGGGGGCTAAGATTTTTCAAAGTGTTATTCTAGACCACTAAAAAATTTACAATTACAATATTCAATTGTGAATGGCTTCAGCCCCCTAGCCCCCCCCCCTCCTTAAATCCGCCACTGGTTACTGCATACATTTCTTACATTTTTTTTCACACGACTTTTCTTAATTTTATTATATACACTGTACTCCCGATTATCTGTGCTAATTAATGCACGGGTGTTCACGGATAATCGAAAATGACCAAACACACAGAAAAGTGTGTATATTTGGAGGCTATAAGTAAAGTACACGGTGGTATATAAAATACTTTGGATTTAATTACGATACTCTACTAATACAAAAAGTAATACATTAAGTACTAGTAATGAAATATGTAAGAAAATTTGGCATAACTTTAAAACTTACATAATTACTGTCAGTTGTTCTTCTGGAAGAAGTCTGTTATATTTGTTTGTCTACGAGCCAACATGACATTTTTCCTTATAATTTGGCGAACGTTGCACACAGATATGACATCATTAAACTCAAAATTATTTTGATGACCCATGTAGTCTAACAGCTGATCTACGCAGTGCAATGCTGTTTCGTGATTCACACTTGTTGCATCATGTTCATCTTCACTCTGTTCCCGTTCTTCGCCTTCCCTTTGCTCGCCTGAAACTGCAGCCACTATTCCTTGATCTGAAAGAATTTTATAGCCTTTTTCGTTTTTATCTTCGTTCATCCAATCTTCTACATTTTCTTCATCAATATTTTGAAATCCATCAACATCAGAAATAATTTCAACAATGTCAGAAGCTTGTACTTTGTTTTTGTTTGTAGAATCATCTGCATGTATGACCCCAGGCATCAATTTTTTCCAAGTATGAAGCAACGTCGAGTTTTGAATTTCATGCCAAGCTTCAGCAATAAGCTGCACTGCGTCAAAGATCGTGAGCTTTTTCCAAAATTTAACGAGATTTTAATCTTCATTCAATAGTCTCAAAAGATTTCTTCTGTAGATGCACTTCATTGTTGAGATAATTCCTTGGTCCATTGGCTGGATGAGTGAAGTTACATTTGGAGGAAAGAACTTTACAAAAATATCTCCATCACATGACGAAATATCATGCGGATGGCATGGCACATTGTCAATTAAACGAACTGCTTTTTTCGGTAGACCATTTTTTCATAGCCACTCGCTCACTTGTGGCACAGATTTCTTATGAAACCACCTTCTAAACAAGTCAATATCCATCCAAGACGATGATTGAGAATAATAATAAACAGGTATTTTGTTTTCAAAATTCTTCCCGAAAGATCTAGAGGATTTTTAGACTTTCCTATAACAAGGGGTTTCAACCTGAATGTTCCGGAAGCGTTTGCACAGCACATCAGTTACTCTCTGCTTTGAATTTTTAAAACCCAGAGTTTCTTTCTCTTCTTGCAATGCTAATGTTTTAGTTGGGAGGCATTTCCAGTACATACCGGTCTCATCAGCATTAAAAATTTGATCGAGAGACAATTCTTTTTTCCTGTACTCATCAAATTCTTTAATAAATGAATCAGCAGCTGAATAATCTGCACTTAAGTTTTCTCCTTTTAACGTCCTCATAATGTTTTTTAAATCGAGTCAGCCAACCTGAAGATGCATTAAATGGGGTTTCAATGCCTAAAGCTTTGTGAAAAAACAATTCTTTCTCTAAGCATATAGGACCAGAGATGGGAATGCCTTCTGATCTTTTTTACTTCACCCACTGAATCATGAAAGCATCATGGTTTTCAAAAGATGATTTTTTAACTACTTTTCTTGTTCTTGAAGCTGCTCCACTAACACAATCGCGAGTAAATTCCATCAATTTCTGCTTTTGTTTTTTGAAGTCACGTATAGTTTGTATGCCAACATCTAACTCCAAAGCTAATTTTTGGGCAGATTCTCCTTTTTCAAACTTAGAAATTGCATTCAGTTTTTGTTTAATTATTAAAACTTTTTTGCGTCGTTTCAGTGACTGTGTAAATTCACTCATTCTGAAAAAGTTATTAAACGCACTGAAAAAATAAGCAGCTCTGACAACAGTCAATACAAAACACACTCTTAGTAACTGGCGATTGTTAAGAACACGAAATGGTTCATCCAGGGTTCGAAGAAACAAAAGAATGGATGGGAAGTGAAAAAGAGGGAGACAAAAGGGGAAAGGATTTAAAACAAGTCTCTCCTTCTTTATCAACTTAGCAGCTGCCACCTGTTACACGCTTGCAGCTGCTACTGAAACAGATTATTGCATTTGTTTGTAGTGATTATAAGAAAGCCGTTTTGCTTTGTTCTTTTTCCATTCCTACACGCTAGTTTTGCAACGTAACCCAAAAACAACATTCTTTAGAAAATTATGATGGAATCTCATTCCATCACAATCCGTCACTTTAAACAGAGTTTTTTTTTTTTCGCCCCTGAATGAGAACAGGAAAAAATGAGAAAATTTAAATTTTTGGGCTGCACGGATAATCGGGAGTACAGTGTGTATATGTGTGTGTATATATATATATATATAGAGAGAGAGAGAGAGAGAAGTAGAGGTAGGTAGATAGATATAGATTAGATTGAAATAATCTAAAGTCTGAAGAGAATAATTTCAATTTGTTTAATTGATGAAGACAAATAAATTAACTGTTTTCATTATTTACTGTTGTAGTATTCAGAGTTTTTTTTTTTTTTTTTCCCCTTTGAATAATTCCTATTGAATATTTTGAATTTTTGTGGCATTGAATCGTCTGTTATTTATTTTACTGTGTTTTTAAATTTAAAAAAAAAAAAAAATTACTATCATTATATACATATACATATGTATATATATTATATAAATATTACTTGATGTGATAAGGATTAAAAAAATAAGTTTTAATTGGTCTAAATGTACAAAAAGTGTAAAAATAAGCAAATAAATAATATATATATATATATATATATATATATATATATATAAAGTTGTGTTCTTTAGCAGCGATTACTATAAAAATTTCTTAAAATTTCTATTGCAGGTTTTACATCAATTTAAATTTAATATTTTTTTTTAGCTTGCTGCAAAAAGGAAAAACATCTTTATATATTCAAAGTGAAACATGGCAAATGATGACGAAGCAAAATATCATATTGAAAGCAAAAATCCTGTCGTTCTAAAACCTTATGATGACATTCAGCACACACTAAAAAGCATTTTCAGAAATAATTGGCAAATGGAGTGGAATAATCAACAAAATAAAAAATTACTTGAAATAAAACCTCAAATTGCAGTCTGGCCTACACTTAGTCCTAGAAAACATGATGTCATAATTACTCGTTTAAGAATTGGGCACTCAAGGATCATGCATAAATACTTACTACTTGGACAACCGGAACCTGACTGTCCGAAATGCAGGGCTCGCATTCCCCCTAATATTCCTAAATATTTTAATCATTCCTAAAATTCCTAAAATTCTCCTACATTTCTTCCATGAATCCTAAAAAAACGCATCCAAGGCTAATCCAAGGGTCGAGAGTATTATTCATTCCGGTCCAGTTCATATCGAATGCTCTTGTATTGTGTTTACTGTTTGTGCATGCATGTGTAGATTATTTTATTATTGTATTAATTCTTAGCGTTGTTGCATTGAATGATTTTATACTAAATCTCAGCATATCATTTCATTTCATTTGCATCCTTATCAGGGTTAAAGGTAAAACGAAATTTCAAGACTCGTGGTTGGAAAAAAAATTTGACGGTGTTTTGCTGAGAGAATGGCTTGAAGCTATAAATAAATGGCAACATTTATTCTGCTAAATGTGTTTTATGTTCCGAAAAGTTTTACATATCTGCTATTAGCTTAGTAACAGAACTTATGCAACATTGTCGCCGAAAAAAAATTTTTTTTTCATAGAATTGAGTCAGTGGTAGACAGAAACTCCTGTCTTATATTAATAATTCAGAATTCTTCTGCAGTATAGTAATCTTATACCTTTCTAATTAATTACACATGTGTGGAAATTAGAGAAAAATTGAATCATCTTGCAGAGAAGGTTTAACCGTTTTGGGACGGGTGTATCATATGAAATGGCTGCAAATGTACCTTCCCACTCTGGTGTTTAACATATGACACATCCAATTCTTTTTGTGGGCAGGCATATCATACCAAACGTTCTATTTAAATATGATATGCTCGTCCAGAGAAATAATTTAAAGGCTGTATCATATATAACATGCTCATCCCAAAAGAGTTATACATACAAGACATGTCACAGAAAGCATAAAAATTTTAAACCACTAGAGATATCAAGTAAAGGGTTTCATCGAACCAAGTACTGAAAATGCAGAAAGCATGATTTACATAAAATAAAATTTATTTTATTAAAGGGCCATCTGTTTTATAGATTATTTAAATTTTGATGGAGTAAGGGCTCTTAATTTTGTTTAACTCAACCTGAATATACAAAACAACACAACATTTCCAATTTTAACACGTTAATTATTACCCATTACGGATTTAGAAATTTTACAATATCATCGGTTTTCCCCTAAAATTTTCCTAAAATTTTGAAAAAAATTCCTAAAATTCCTCCCTAAAATTTTGAGAAGCCCTAATACTTGGCCTGGAAATGTCATTTTTGTGTGCTTACCATTCGCCATTTGCTCACTGACTGTCCTTGTCTTCGTCATCTGTATAGGCATTATTTTAATTCATCTTCACCCAATCTGACAAGCCTTTTAATTGCAAATCCTCATTGTCACTTGTCAAATTTTTTGAAGGAGGCTGGTTTTTACTTCGACATCTGATTTTATTGTTTACAATGTTCATCCTATTTTACATCTGTTTTTTATTGTATACACTGTTTTTATTATTTTTTATTTTATCTTGTATGTAGTTTTACTTCTTTTTTCTACTGTGATTTTTTTTAATGACATTCTGGATGGGTAAACCCATCCAGAAGCTACTTTTTCTTTTACCTGTTTGTTTGGTGCAGCATGTCCTACTTTGGACCTTGCGCCAAAAAAAGCCATTTAACCAACCAACCATCCAGGATACACATTTCTTTATCAATTGTCAGTTTCTAGAAGTGTTTGTCATTTTTCTGCCTTTTATTCATTGGTCTGCTTCATGACCAAGCCCTTCGAATTTCTTGATTTCTCTGAAAGCATTTGAATGAAACGATCGAAGTCACATACTTACCTTAGTTAATGAAGCTCCAAAATTGCATTCCATTTGTGTGACAACCTATAAAAAAATCAGATCAAAGATCAATAAGTGTGTGTGTGTGGGGGGGGACTCTAAGAATTGAGTATTAACAAAATCACCAGCCAGGAGATTTTTTTTTCTTTTGTTTATGATCACCAATATGTGATTTCTAGTTATCCTGTTCTTTGGTTATATGTAATCTGTGACTCATTTTTAATAAGCAGCTGATATAACATTAATTTATCAGACATTGTAAAAAATAATTTCCCTGGAAATTTTAAACAGTATCATTTTTGATATTATCTTACAATTTAATATTTGTGCAATTGTGAAAAATATGTTTTAATAATTTAAGTTTAAACTATTTTTTTTTTTTTTTTTGTTATACAAAATGTCAATTGAGTTTAAGTTGTTGAAAAGCAGGTGCAGACAGATATTGAAAAGCAATAAGAAAATTTTTTATTGCCTGATTTAACCAGATATTTTAAATCTGGCAATACAAAGATGATTTCACAATTCCTCAACATGTAGAATTTTCATTGCTGTCAATATTGTATGTTAGAGGCCTGGTCAATCAAAATATATTTTTTCCCTGTAAACCTAAGGGTGGGGGTCAATTTAAAAAACAGTGTGTAGGAGTTAATGCTATGCTTAGTAACTTTTGTATAGCATTTCTGTAATTTTGTATAGCAGTTGTAGTTAATCTTTTCTTCTCATATGACAATCTGGATCGGTGCTATTTTTTTTTTTTTTTTTTTTTAGCCTTTTTTTTTTTTTTTTTTTTTTTTTTTTTAATCACAGTTTAGCACAGCATGTCCCATTGTGGACCTTGCACCATTAAATGACAACCAACCAACCAACTAACCAACCAGTTGTAGTTAACAAACAATTTTATACTGCACTAACTAAATATTTAAATTATTAAAAAAAATAAGAAAAATATAAAGAAAATTGAAAGTGAAATATATTTTTCAGTTATTAAGAATTCTTAGTTCATGACTTCATCACTGGAATCTCTTTCTCTTTTTCCATTAAAAAAAAAAAAAAAAGCATTTCAGCAACAGGATTTTGAGTAAAAAAACTTTCAAAGAACGAGCAGATGAAAAGTTTTCAATTTCAGGCTCATCCATACAAATTTGCATCTGATTATCTAAGACCTCTTCTCTCATTCGTGTCTGATAATCTGCTTTATATGAGACATGCAAGAAAAGAATCTTTTGACTATCTCATTTGATGAGAGCCAAATGAATGCAATTTGGAAAGAACACACAGAATGTCATGTTGTAAAAATATGCATAGTAATAATTATGAATTCATATGAGTTTTACCTAGCAATTATGGTGGTTTTGCGTCACAAATTGCACTGCCACTTAAATTGGTTTCTGCAACAGGGTATACAGTACGTTCATTAAAAATCTTATTAGAAAATCAAAATTTCTAATTTGTTTTTAACTTTTTTATAGCTTGTCTGCTTTAGCCTCATTTTTCAATTTTTTTCTGAAATATATACTGTACTTTTTTTAGTGATATATTTTCTATAAAACTTTTAAAAAGTACAAAAAAAGAAGACAAGTTTTAGGAAAGATGCAGTTAAACAAAAATTACAAATTTTTATTTTCTTGCGAGAGAAAAAAAAAAAAAAATAAAAAAAATAAATAAATAAATAACATTTTAAAATAACAAACATATCTTGCATCCATTGGTTAAATATGAGGAGAAAGCCAGTTGTTGTCTAACCAGGTTTTTTAATTGTTCTTCATTATATGTGCACGTAGACAAGCAAAAATAATTTTATTTCCAATTTTCCATTTTAATAATAATTTTTAACCCGCTAGTAGTCGCTAGTCGATTATGTATATCAAATGCCACTTCAAAAAATTTTTGGTGGCTGTTGAATAAACACTGAAGGGATGGTCGGCAAATTGACCAACTAGCGACTACTAACGGGTTAAAGATAAGTTAAATTTGTAAAAATTACTTTTTTTTTTTTTGAAAATTTATTATTTTATTGAATTTCTCATTGCAGTTGATACAATAATTATTTAATACTTTTTCTATTTCAGCTTACACAATGGCTAAATATGGTATGTCTATGTGTGTTTTGGGGATGGCTGAAGAACTGAAATCTGACAACATAGCTGTGAATGCTCTGTGGCCTAAGACTGGTATATGTTTTACACTAGCATCTTTTAATTTAATTTTTGATATTTTTGCTCATATATGGTAAACACATTAAATTTGGAATTGAATCTCTTAGAAAGACCCCCTATCAAGGGTTTTATTCCACTCAGGCCTTAGGTCCCTTTATCTAAACAATTGACCTTAACCCCAATCATACATATATGATCGATATTGTATTTTGGGTCAAGCTCTCAAGTGATTAAATTTTTATATATTCAGCTAGCCGAATAATTTTATATCTGGCCAAACCGAATATTTGGCTAGCCGAATAGTTTTAGATTCAGTCAAACCGAATATTTGGTCGTACGGCTGAATAGACCACATACCGAATATTCGGTGCATCCCTATTATATAATATTTATCATATTTGATTATAGTTTTTTCAAAGAAATGGCGTTCATGTGTGGATTTAGACCTAAATCCACACATGAACTTGATTTCGTTGAAGCTTTTTACATCTATAAAAATCTTTAAAATCTTGTTACTTGTGACTTCGCTGTACTCCATTTGTCTGATTGTTGGAAATATTACATTCAGTCCACATTTTATTAATTTTTCTACATTTTTCACAACTAATGTTTCTTAAACTTCTATTGGTCAATCCCCCACATTCTGCATAATTCTGTTGGCTGATTAGAATTCGATTATTTTGCTATATATAAGAGCTTTTCTCTCCAATTTCTTTATGCACTGAAAACAGTGCGCTAAATGCTACCAGAATAGCTGTGTGTTTCCAATTTTTTCTCTTTGGCATTGTTGACATTGTAGCTTGCCTTGTTTTAATAATCCCACGTCAAGTCTTGTTTTAATATTAGTGAATGATTTATCAAATATTTTCAATGAGTTTGCTAACTGGATCTGTCATTTTGTTTAATCTCTAACAGCTACAGGAAAAGCTTAAACATTCATTCAATATTACCGTAATTTCGCACGTATAGTCCGCGGACTATGTGTGCTTAAAAAGCAAATTGTTTCACCCGCGGATTATCTGCTAGTTATTCACAGTTCAAATCCTCAAAATCAGAATTAAACATACGAATACTACGAACTGCCGATTCTGACGATCAAATATGAACAAAAGAATAAGACACAAAGAAAACATCGTATCATATATCGTATCGGTAGCGAACCATGGAGCATAAAGCAAAAGATCACTATTAGGATAGCACGTTGCAGAATATTCCTGTACTGTTAATTTTTAAATTATGTTCGCAAAATATCGTGTAAGTTTTACTGCTGAGCAATACCAATGACAAACTTTGAGGTAATCTTCCAAAAAATATATCTCCTAGTGCTGAATCACATACAATCAGCCATACTGCATTTCTAGTTGGAAAGTAAAACTCACTCAATGACTCAACCATTCAACCGGGAATTCCGATAGAAAATGTAAACATCAACTTTAAAAGTTTCTTTTAATGTATAATTTTTAAAAAATGGTTTATTAATAATAAGTACTTCTTTTCTTTATACTATTTATTTTAATAGTGGGAATGCTTTAATATTTTCATATAAAACTACATAATAGTGATTTACTTGCTGTTTTCTTGGGGTTATATTTTTCTCCCGCGGACTATATGGTAGTGCGGACAATCTGATGATATTTAAAATAATTTTTACAGAAAGCTTCACCTGCAGACTATACGATGGTGCGGACTATGCACGCAAAAATACGGTATGCATGAACTATAAATGCATAAAATGTTAAATTCAAAAACAATCTTTTAGAATTGGTTAAAATTAAAAATGTTATATCATACTTTATTTTGTATTTATTTATTTTTTTATTTTTAGCTATTGCAACAGCAGCAATGGAAATGCTTGGTGGGAAAGACAGTGTAAAAAGTTGTAGAAAACCTGATATTATGGCTGATGCTGCATATGCAATATTTCTTGGTAGATCATCTGGAAACTTTTACATTGATGAATTATTATTAAAGGAACAGGGTGTAAAGGAATTTGACCAGTATGCTGTTGATCCTTGTGAGTACTATGTTTTTGTTCAATTTAAGAAATGTGTAAAGCTGCCATTTCTCTGGATTATTGTACCATTATTTCTGGAAAGATTTTTCAGTCTTAATTAATTACCTCTCCCCTAAAAAATGTGATGTCAATATTACCAGACTAAGAATCGGGCATTCAAGACTCACACATAAATACTTATTGCTTGGAGAACAACAACCTGATTGTCCAAAATGCCATTTTAGTGCACTAACCATTCGCCATATTCTCACCACACTGCCCTTGCCTTTGTCATCTTTATCGACATTATTTTAATTCATCTTCACCCAATCTGACAAGCCTTTTAGGTGCAAATCCTCATCATCACTTGACAAATTTTTTGAAAGAGGCTAGTTTTTACTTCGACATTTGATTTTATTGTTTACAAATTCATCCTATTTTACATCTGTTTTTTATTGTATACACTGTTTTTATTATTTTTTGATTTTATCTTGTATATAGGTTTTCTTTTTTCTCCTGTGTTTTCCTTTTAATAACTTTCTGGATGGGTAAAACCCATCCAGAGGCTATTTTCTCTTTTACCTGTTTGTTTGGCGCAGCATGTCCTACTTTGGACCTTGCGCCAGAAAAAGGCATTCAACCAACCAACCAACCAACCTTAATTAATTACAGAATTTTCAATAATAAAAAAGAAGAAAAAGAAAAAAACCTTTCCAGAAATGGTGGTATGAAATAATCTAGAAGGTTTGCAGCTTTGAATGTGTTTAACTGTATATTATTTAAAACATGAATTTTGAGTTGCATTTAATTATTTATTTCATTAATTTTAGCTCAGCCATTAGCACCTGATTTCTTTTTGCCAGAAGAAGTGTTAAGGTCATTTCCAGATTATGATTCTTCAGTATTGTACGGTACACCACCTGACAGCAGTTCTCAATCTTCAACTCCTTCTACTGAATCTGTGTTTAACAAAATTAAGTCTGTCTTGAGTGAGGAGTTAGTTAAAAAAACATCTGGTGTCTATGCTTTCAACATTACTGGTAAAGGTAAGATATGTATTAAGTGTGTTAAGAAGAGTGGGAGCTGTGAAGCAGAGGAGTATTTCTTCTCTCTCTCTCCCCCCCCCCACACCCCTTTTTTTTCCTTCCCCATCTGTGACTGAAAATATTGTTTTAGAGTTGAATTTTGTAAATCGAATTTTTGTTAAAATTACAAGTTTTGAAATCTCTTGAAATTGAAAAGGAAATTTTTTCAGTTGCTTGTGTATATGTAATCTGCATATCTCAGAAGCAGGTATCAGAAGGAATGGAAGAACTTCATTCCATTCTCCAAATTACTGAAAATGACATCTTTTATATGTGTTTCCATTAAAATTGGTAAAAAGTTTATTTTCACATACGTCCCTTTCTGTTAGCAAATTTTTAAAATTTTATTTTGCTTTTAAAACTGCATTATTGACTTGTCTCAAAATTATTTTTGAAAAGTATAAGAAGATAAAATTTTAAAAATTTCTGGACAATCTGTAAGAAAGTTAAAAATTACCATAAAATAAAACTTTTTTTTTTTTTTTTTTAATAAGAATTCCAGTAGTATTTTAATTTCTTTGGCATTTGTTTTATTTTAGCACAAACGTAGCACCAGAGGTTTATAGTTCTTTTGTACTGCTTTTGAAACTCCAACTGTGGATGCTACTTACCTAAGTTTGTGTAATTTCTGAATTTTTAACAGTTTTTCGGTAAACAAATCAGCAACTTCCTACAACTGCTTATTTTATTTTCATAATATCTATAAAAATTGTAAAGCGGAATAAGCAGAGAATCAAATTTAATAAAATATTCATAAAATATTCTATAACCTTTGAAACATACAGAACAGTTAGTTGTAGGCAGTGGGCATCATAAAGCACAAATATGTGAAAAAATGTTCCTTGAATCTTGCACACACAATAGATATTTAACCAATCATGTTGGCTGCTCCATATGTGGCTATTCCAATAGCTGAAGAACATTCCACTAAATGAATGAAAAGTCAGAAAATAGACTTCTGCTGAACTGTTTTCTTATTTCATCAGTCCTAAAAAAAGCTTCTTTAATTGTACGATTTTTTAAATATCTCACCTATACAAATAATTCTTCAGTTGTTCTTTTATCTGTTAAAGCAGGCCTGTCCAACCCAAAACACTCAGTGGGCTGCATTGGAAACCTATTTTTCAGGGTGACAAGAAATAACTTGGACGAAGTTTCAAACGAAATATCTGTAACTACCTCTAAAGTTATAAATTTATTTCATTAAATATTGATCCTAGAAAGTGACTAAACAGGTGTAAGTAAGTTAGTTGTGATAACCATTATTGTTAACAAACGATCTGCCATACTTGAATTACATAAGCAAGGAAAGAAACATTGTGAAATTATTCAACTATTGAAAGTGCCTAAGCAGACGGTTTCATACACAATCAAAAGGTTTAAAGAACTCGGACTTGATGGTGACAGGCCAGGAAGAGGAAGAAAATGCACAGTTAACACATCAAGAAACCGGAAAGTTATCAAAAACCGAGTTCAACAAAATCCTAGGATTTCAATGAGAAAGGTTGCTAGAGAGATGAAGATCAACAGAGAAACTGCACCTTTGATGGCAAGAGTAAAGCTTGGTCTTCGCCCTTACAAAATGAAAGAGGTTCAAAAGCTAACAGCAGAAAACTAACTCACAAGACTTCAAAGGTGTAAAGAACTGCTAAAGTGGGCTGCAGGTGATCAATGGCAAACAGATGAGAAACTGCTCCCGATTGAACAAGCTCACAATAGCCATAGTGATAGAGTTTCGTCAGCAGAAGCACCTGGACCTTCTTGCATTGTTTAACGGCGTCAACGACCCCAATCTGTAATGGTTTGGGGCAGGATATGTGCTAGTGGGAAAACACCACTTGTTTTGTTGATCAAGGGATAAAGATTAATCAACAAACATATCGCAAACTCATTTTGGAAGATGTTTTCTTACCTTGGTCGCAAAAGTTCTTTGGAAACAAAAGATGGACCTTCCAACAGGATTCTGCACCTGCACACAGAGCTAAAGGCACTCAAGATTGGTGCAAGACAAATTTTCCTGACTTCATTGGAGCTCAAGATTGGCTACCGTATTCCCCAGATTTGAACCCAATGGATTATTCTGTATGGTCCATCTTGGAGACAAGGGTGTGTGCTAAACCTCATAAAACTTTCGCATCCCTAAAGAAATCCTTATGCAAGGAATGGGATAAAATATCAGTAAGTGAGTTGCGGCCCATAGCCGAAAATTTTGTGACATGTTTAAAGCTCTGTATTAAGGCTAAAGGTAGCCACTTCGAAAATTTGGAAATATATTAGACAAAATAATGTATTCATATTTATTTTGAAGTTTGGTCGTAATATTTTCATTAGCATTAAAGTTATAATGTCTCATGTGTGTCCAAGTTATTTCTTGTCACCCTGTATTTATTCGGGCCGCACCGTATGTACAATCATAAACCTCCCCCCCACCTCTTTACTAACTAATTTTGCCGTAAATTAGTGTAGAGACATGCGGCTGGTACAGATCGATTAGTAATAAGGCCTAGTTTAGAACGGTTTAGTTAGATTTTGCTAAGGGGGTGTCTGCTTATTAAAACTCCCATCAACTTATTTTTTTTCAAAAGTAACCCCCAATTTCGACAAGCTTCTTGAATTATTTGGATCTAATCAGTCTAGAAAACGGTATAGTTTATATATTTCTCTGAATTTTTCACATAATTTGGTAAAATATGGAGGTGCTCATGTTAAATGAATGTAGTAAACATTAATTCATGTCTTCCCAAAAAATTAATATATTGAAATTTCTTTTCCTTTTTTTTTTCATTCACCGAAATATATGCCATGGAAATTATTAGTAATTTCATATTTCAAAAAATTATGCGTGATGACCTACATTAATTTTTGCACGAATAGAATGGCCATCACCAAAACTATGGGTTTCTAAATTTACAGTTTATTTCTATGATTATTTTTCGAATTATAGTGATTTTTCAACTTTTATTGCTTTTAGGGGGCTGTCACTTGTTATCATTTCTGTCATACAGTACGAAGCAAAAGTTTAGACAGTGAGGAAATTTATGCAGATTTCGAAAAATATTTAATCAATTTTCCTAACATAGCTTGAATGTAATGTGCTGTGCATATAAACAATATTTATAACAATGAAAAGTAGTACTGTACATATTGCAAGTAATTAAATGGTAACAAAAATATAATACTGTCTCAAAAGTTTAGACAAAAATTAAATAAAATCTCAATAAACAATTATTAAAACCTAATTGTGCATCCGTGCTTTTGTATTACTTCATAAATACGAGATTCCATCGAAAAAACTAAATTTTGCATAGTTTGGGGACCGATGTCGTACTGTGCATCCTCAATAGATATCTTGAGTTCCTGTACAGAAAAGTATTGTCTACCATTGCTATAAACTTTGCGAGACATGATGCCCCAAAGATTCTCTGTAGGGTTAAGATCTGTGTTACATGCTGGCCACTCAAGAACTCTTATATTATGAGAATTAAACCAAGATTTTGTATTGTTTGCAGTGTGAATGGAAACATTGTCTTGTTGAAATTGCCACTGAGGGCCACATAGAAGCTCAGCAAAGGGCATTAAATTCTTTTCTAATGTCTTTGTATAATGTTGTGATATTTGATGACCACTGGTAAAGGTCAGAGATACTTGTCCATTATATCAAATGGCTGCCCAAATCATCACCGATCTCCCTCCTTATCTACGACTGAAAAAACCTAGAGGTTCCTTCCACAATCATGCCAATACGATGACCAGACATCTGGATCATCTAGATTCTACTTTTTTTCATCGCTAAATATGACTGATTGCCATTTCTGTCCATATGACATATGCTTTCTAATAGAGGTCAAGACTTAAAATTTTTAGAAGTGGACACTGGACATGATTAACTCAGTGGACACTCATGAGTTGTCGTCGTTATACATCGGATTCATACACATACAAATAATATATATATGTGTGTATGTGTGCGTAAAAGCATAAAAACACAAATGATGTGGTCGTAAAATTAAATTAAGAAATAGTGCTCTTTATTGTATTATTTTAATAATAAAAAAATATATATGTGTGTATTTCTACCCATTAAAAAAAATTAAATAGGTATTATTTGAAAATAATTTGTTTTAAAACTTACGTACTTCTATAGTTTAAATTTTTCAGTATCTGAAATGAAAGGAGGTAAGAGGAAGACAAAATAGATTGAGAAATCGAATCATTGAAAAGTGATTCAGTTTTTGAGGAAAGGTATCACCTTATTTGAACTTCCACTGAATGCATATGATTTTATTCTTGTTAATGTTTTAAGAGTGAGTTCTATAAGTATGTAGTTATAATAGCATGTAATCCAGCTTTTTTAAAATGCTATTAATAACTATAGTACTTAGAAAGAAGACTTTAAAATTCAAAGTTTTAGTAATGAGGGAAAATGTATAGACTTTCGTAGATAAATATTAATTTTGCAATGGAAAACAGCTGGCTATAATGATGATATGATCTAGCAATGTTATTTCTCATACACAATTTGTGTTTTACAAGAATATTTATTTTATGTCCCATTGCAAAAGAAATACAAAAATTTGATCCATTTAATAAATTTCACCTAGTCGGGCACTTTCATCTGCAAATGGAAAATAATTATGATTAGAGGAAAACGAAATTATTTTAAGTCTGAGGAGGGGTTGGAGAGGCATACAATATGTACTAGCCTATTATCAGAGGTTTAATTTTATTAATTGACATTTGATTGCTAAAATTAGAAATTTGCTGAAAATTTTCTGTAAACATGATTGGTTGGTGGATTGCTTGGACATTATTAGCATCACTTTCAATAAATTGACTATCTAAACAGTTATATATATAGCTTTTATCTACATTAAACACTTTCAAGATTATTTCATTAACACAAAAAAATTATTTAATATAACTGCAGTTACTTTTATATTCACATAAAACCTTATAAAAATTTCATACCATCAGAAAAACTAATTTTTCAAACATATGTAGAATAAAATTTTTATGTATGTACATTAATCATACATTAATAAGTATTTAATTATCAGCTTTAAACATATATGAAATCAACTTAGCATTAATTTTCTTAAATTGATTTAGAAAAAATTTTCGTTCCTAAAAAAATTTACACATTTGGTATGGATATGAAATATAACTATATAATTTAATTGAGAAATAATAAATAAATTCATCAAGTTAAGTCTAAAAATAATTGCATATGTGAGAAATAGTGAGCACTGCTATCGCTTTTTTGTTTCTAGAATTGATCAGTTTTCACTATCTAGAAATGAGGAAAGGGGGGGGGGGAGGTAAAAAAATAATTACATGAATAGGAAAATACAGTAGAGGATCTTTATAACGCAAACCTAAAAATGCAAGGCTTTGCATTATATAGAATTTTGCGTTATATAGATCATTTCATAATAACAGATAACTTACCTTGTAAACATGGCAAAATATATTCATAGTAAAAGGAAATACGTAACACTTAAAAATTACAAAATAGTAGAATGATTTAAAATAATAATAAAAAGTAAATAAATAAAAATAATATAAAATAATTTGCTAATATTTATTTATTTTGGGAAAAAAAAAAAAACACATAATGAATGCATAATAAATTATAATTTTTTAAATAAATCACTAATTTTAGATTGTTTCAATTTTTTTGATCGATTTGCTAATAACTTTTCTTGAAGCCTGTGAATTATCAATAGCTCTTGGTCACTAACACAATCTTGTGTCTCTAAGAATTTAAGATATTTGTCACCAAGAGCTATTCCATCTGCAACAGAAATTTTTTCCAGGTCTTCTTCACTTTCAGTATCATCTGATTCTGATTCCAGTTCTGGATGCAAAACAGATAAAATAATTTCATTGTCTGTCAAATGGTAAGTTGTACTGGTTTCAATGTCATTTTCCAGAAATTCTACAATGCTTTCTTGATTAAAATTGGAAAACTGGGCAGTTTGCGCATACTGCATTAGTTCAGCTGCTTTACTTTTTGCAACTGATTGCTTGTAACCTGAAAATTCTTCATCATTTTCATCGCTCAAAAACAAGGATTCTGGCCATACTTGATGCCATGCATTTATAAGCGTTTTCTGAGATACAGCATCCCAGGCATCTCTGACCATATAAATACAGTCTCTAATATTAAATTCTTTTTTGAATTGCACAATCAAATCTGGTCGTGTATCAGAAGCTAGTAGCTTTCAAAGAAATGCACTTTTATAATGGCATTTTAAGCTGTTAATTACACCCTGATCCATAGGCTGGATCAAGGATGTTGTGTTTGGTAGTAGACACAGTTATGTCTGGGGCAACAAGTTCTGGATCTGGATGTGCTCTGCAATTATCCATCAATAACAAAATTTTGTTGTCCTCACTTAGGCCAAGTTTATGCCTATGCTCCCGAGCTTCTTTCAGAAAGTTATTCTCAAACCAGTCTTTGCAAAGTTCTTGAGTCATCATCCATGCTCTTTTATTATGTTTGTAGATAACTGGTAGAAGACCACTTTTTTTTAGATAATTTAATGGACGGGGATTGACACGTTTACCTATAACAAGCAGTCTACATTTGTGTGTGCCTGCTGCATTACTGCACACAAGAAGTGTCAGTCGTCTCTTATCATCCTTTGTTGCAGATGGCTCTTTTTCTCCTTCAGTAACAAGATTGCACCAAAACAGTCCCGTTTCATCCATATTGTAAATAAGTTCGGGTGAAATATTTTCCTTTTCTCTAATTTCTTTGAATGTTACTACAAATTCGTCTGCCGCTTCTTCATCTGCAGATGTTTTATCTCCCGTTAGCTTAAGGTATCAAATGCCGTGACGCTGTTTAAATTTTGTTAACCAGCCGTTGGTGTATTCGCATGGGAGTTCTATACCAAGTTCTGTATGTAGCTTTTTAGCTTGCTCGCACAAAATTGGGCCGGTAATAGGTATATTTTTGGATCTTCTTTGCCGAAACCACTCGTACAACACAGCATCTAAATCAGCAGATTGTGCTCCGCGCATCCATTTTCGGGTAACGATTCCTTTATTAGAGTCAGTGTTTGCGTAGTATTCTAAAATTTTTTTACGGCTATCATATACAGTCCTATTGCCGATTCCATACTTCATTGCAATATGTTTAGCAGTGGAACCTTCATCCAATTTTTTTAGAATTTCAACTTTCTGTAGTATCGTCAAGATTACGCGCTTTTTAGCACTTTTCTTTGATGATGCAGCAATTTCTGAATCCGTATTACGTTGATTATTCAACAACACAAAATTAATTAATATTTCTTTCAATAAAACAACAGCCAGTCTGCATATAAACACGATAGAAAATAGCGATAAACATAAACAACATGTGCGGCGAAAGCGTGATCGCTAATTCAAGCAAACTACCATTGCCACATTACTGAAGGTTTTTGTGTTGATAAACTTCGTTTGCATCGCATTCTCGCCAGCTCTATGGTTTGCAGAAGGTGGCTTCATTGTGGGCGCGTACGTATTTTCGCAAAAACTGTGCAATTACTACTATCATAATAATATTTTAATACTTTCAAAATTATTTTAATGTAATAATATCAATTATTTCAATAAAAGTTGCGACATTAATAGCCAAAAATAAAACAAATGCATTTAAAACTCAGCCTGTTAGAGGGTGCCATTTTGTTTTTTGATGCAGGGCATTAAATTATTTAACTGCGAATTTCACTGTTTACATCCGACACTTAGGGCGGTTTATGGAGAATTGTGGTATATCGATCCTCTACTGTATTACATTCTCAATTCTACTTCTAAATTCTATTAAAGCAAGTTTAAAATGAATATTGCCATTTACATTATGGATGAAGAAAGACTGAGAAACAACTGCAGAACATTTGATCGGCGATTGCTAGTTGGAAATAAGAAAAGGGGGAGAGAGGCAAAAAATAATTACACAAACAAGAAATATTTAACAATTCTATATCTTTCTAGGTTCTAGAATCTCATAAAGCAAGTTTTAAATGAATATTGACATTTATGTTGTGGATGGAGAAAGATTGGAAATCAGAAGGCACGATCGTCATCAAAATCCCATTAACGATCGCCGATCGTTAATGGGATTTCTTTTATTTTAAACGAACGATATCCGCGATTTTTTTTTTTTAAACGGAAGAAATATTTTCACGAATTCACGTAAAAATTGGCGATCATAGCAATTTTTTTGGATTGCCACTTTTTCAAATTAAGTCGCCACGTGGCGAGTGGTGACCGTGAGTCTTGACCTCTACTTTCTAGCCCACACATTCTTTGTGGCTTCAGAGCTGCTTTCTTTTACATTTTGCTATAAACTGTTGTTCCTTTTTCCACAATTCGTCTACGAATCGTATCCTTTGATACAGAGTCCCGATGACCTTTGAACTCCACGTACACTCCTTTGTTGGGTACTCGCTAGTCTTTGTATCAGGCGATTCTCTTGTATATTTCTTACACGTGGCCTCCCAGATCTACATTTTGCTTTATATTCACAAACACACGATAAAACTCGATGAATAGATTTCTTACATCTATTAATAATAGCCAAAATTTCTGAAATGCGCTTCCCTTCAGCTTTCAATTGCCAAATCATTGAAACCTCATTCCCTTGAATTTTTTTTAGCTCACGGCATGTCGACTGTGAAGCGTTATCGTTTGCAGAACTTACATACTCAAATTCTGTGACCTTATCGATTTTAAATTTGCATATGCAGCAAATATTCACAGAAACTCATAACCATGTCTAAACTTTTGCAACAAGCAGATTTTTATTTTTATCAAAAAAATTAAAATTATAGCAAATCAAATGACTGTCTTTTGATTGTAGCATTTTAAAACGTATTTTAAATATATATACAGGTTTTTGTAATTCCGACGTCATAATTCTAAGTTTTAAAGATGAATAATGTCATTGTCTAAACTTTTGCATCGTACTGTATATTACTTTGCTTGCGCATGATTTAAAATAGTTATTCAAGTAAGTTTACACAATTAAGTTTATATTTAAAATTGATATATTTCTTTTCCCATTATTATCTGAATAGATATAATGCTTTTCTCTGTGATATCATAATTTATTTTTTTTAATTATATCGAGATTTACCCCTGATCAACTTTTGCTTGTAACTATGAAAACTTTATTTAAGGAATATAAACTTTACCATTTCCTGGACTGTCTTGACTTTCGAATTTCGAATATGTAGTCAGAAATAGGTGTTACTATTTGAGGGGAAAAAAAAGTCTGTGCAAGTTTTAATATGTGTAGAATCACTAAATCACATCATCCTAAAAAAATTAGCAATTGAATTAAAAACAAAACTAGATGTTATCACCAATCGTTAGGCATCATCAGCTGCTGGTTTCTATGATAATTTATGGTGAAATTAGTCGGGGAAGGAAATTATTATTGCTTTATGACTGTACATATGCATATATATTTCTGAGTATATAATTCCTGTATGTATATACTTTTTTCAGGGAAGGGTAGGGTGAAAATTAAGCAAAATACATTCATTTAAATTATTTTCATTCATAAATTAACAATAGAATAGTGAAAAATATATGACTATATATTAAAACTAATAAAAAAATGAATAATGGATATAATAATGTTTAATTACAACAGTTCTTTAGCTATCATAATCGTTGAAAGATATTTTCCTTTCTAATATTCAGAATGCTATTTATTAATTTTTGATCCGTTAACCAAAGTTGTCAAACTTCAAATATCGTGACGGGCCACGGGTTGGCCACCCCTGTGTTAAAGTATCTAAAAGAAGACTGTTGGTTTGACTCGTATGTATTTATTTCAATAACGTTTCTATAATAGTCTGTGAAATACAAGAAATAAACTTGCTGCATGTATTTCTGCTGGCATACTAAACTTGTATATCTACACCAAGCTTTTTCAATAATGTAGCAAGAGATTCTCAATACCTTATTGTTTTTCCATAGAAATTCTGGGGAAAATACTGCATTCAGTTTCAGTGTTATGAATTATGGAAATATAAAAATTGCACATTTCCAGTATGGGTACCTTCAAAATGAATATTTGAACCATAGATCTGTGGTAATTAAAAAAAAAAATTGATTTTTTTTTTTTTTTTTTTAATGATAGGAAAAAATCTTAAAATTCAATTCTTCAGCAATTGGCACAAAATTGACTTTTTTTGGCCTTCAGTGTTATAATTCTCAGAGTTAAAAATCATTCTGCACTCTTCATAGAAAAAATAAGTTTAATAAATTATTTGTACTGTAAATTTTTATGTGAAATATAGAATCAAGTCTTGTGGTGGCCACAACATACTAGTTAAATTTTAAATTTCATTTCATTTTTACTTCCATTATCCTACTTCCATAGGTAATGGAAGTATTGTATTCGGTCCAAAAATTCGATATTGAATTTTCACCTGATTTACACATTTTAAGGCCCGAGTCTAAAAAAGTAGTTTTTGTCAATTAGTCAGTGTGTATGTATGTGTGGAATCTTCTGGCTATCATATCCCCAAAACTAATAAAGATAGAACTATGAAACTTCAAAATTAATACAGGTCAGGTATACAGATGAAATTCCCAAATTTTGGAGAAAATTGGAAAACCAGAAGTGGGACTTCTAATGATATTCTTCAAAGTTGCTATGTAAACACTCTATTAGATGTCCTTTCGAATGATATAGTTGATTGGGTTAGGGAAAGGTTAATTGTAAAATTTTGAGCTATTGATACAGGCATCCTGTATCAATAGCTCAATTTCAGGTCTTGCAAGTGTGTTTCTTTAAAAACAGCTTTACGGATTTTTTTCAAACTCACCATGTATACTCCCTTTTAAATATCCTTTTGTATGTAATTGTTTTCCTGTCAATAATTGAGTATGCCAAATTTTGATAAAAGTTGGTATCTCAAAACGGCTCTAACGATTTTCTTGAAAATTGTTAGGTAAATCCATTTTAGATATCTTTTCTCATGTATTATGTGGTTATTACAGAAAAAAAAGCCATCATTCTGATTAGATAGTTCCGTTTTAGATCTCGGAAATTGCTGTTTAAAAAAATATCGTATATATATTTTTTCCTTATTTTTTTAACTCGCCATGTAAACTCTGTTTTATGTCTTTACACGTGTATTAAGTTTATCTTACTGGAAAATTCCAAAAAATGCATGTAATATCTGTAATATTGGGTAATGGAAGTTGTGTGGTTGTTTCACACCAAATTTTTTTCCAATTATGTTTTTACAGTGTACCATGATTCACAGTATGTAAGCAACAGGACAAAAAAAAAAAAAAAAAAATAGAGGGTTAAGACCATAGCACTTAACCCTCAAAGTGCTATGGTCTCACAGCGAGGCGATTCAGATCCCCGCTAGAGTGCTATTGTCTCGCAGTGAGACTATATAAAAACTCACAAAATTGAGATATTAATAGTTATCAATCAATTTTACGAATAGTCTCACTCGAAATGAAATTCTCTACCTGGTAGCAGTGCTAATTGGTCTTTGGTTGCACTTAAGAGTGAAACGATCAACACTTAGAGGGTTAAAAGTTTATGACCATGATCATAAAACTTCAGTGTTTTGAAGAAAATATGAATCAAAATACATAAATGATTTTCTAAATAACCCCCACCCCCTTTAATTATTTTTATACTTTTTATTTTGACAGGTCCTGAGAAAGAGATTTGGTTTGTTGATATGAAAAATGGAGGTGGTTCTGTTGGTAAAGGTGATCCACCCACTGGGAAAGCTGATGTCATTTTCACTTCCGATAGTGAAACATTTATGGAAATGTTTGCTGGAAAACTTAAACCAACATCTGCTTTTCTGTCTGGTAAATTAAAATTGAAGGGTGACATGAGCTTAGCCATGAAACTTGAAAAGTTGATGTCCCAGATGCGATCAAAGTTGTGATGATACGGAATGTCGTTATAAATTTTTGTGCCTCCTCATATAACTCTTTTTAAGATGAAGTATTTTTTATAATCTGTAATTTATTGATATTATATGTGTGTTTTTATATTTAATTTTATAATAAATAATATAATTATGTTACAAAAAAGTATTCGTCGTCTTTATATGGCTCTTACGAAATACAGTATGGAACCGTTTATCCGGAATCCAGTTATCCAGAAAACCAGTTATCCGGAATTATATTTTCAAACAACTAACTTCCAATTAAAAAAAAAAAAAATTACAGATTTTTTTTTTTTTTTTAATATTAATGGTTTAGCATTGTAATCTCAAACAATTAAAAATAAAAGAAATATTTAATAAAATAATAATTCCATTTAATTTTTTTATATATATTTAAAAGCAGTATTTATTTGGTAGGTGGTAGTATAAGTTAAAGGTCATAGTATAATGTAAATTGGAAAAATAGCTTTTAGTTCCGAAAAATGTCGATAGATGGCGCCACTACACAATATCATAAAGGCGTCAATTTTATTTATCTGCAAAGGAAATAAAAAGAAAAGCCTGTAAAAAACCAGATCTGAATTTTCTAATCTTTGATTTGGGCTGATTAATTTTTAACCTTTACAGGACTTTTAACCTTTTACAGTTAAGTTTCAAAGATATTTTTTTTTACATTTTAAATTTTGATTAATTTATCTTGATTAAAAGTTATTTTAATACTTAAAAAAAAAAAAAAAAATCAGGTTAATTAAGTATTTAAATTTGATTAATTGATAAAAAATGTTAATTTTTGATTTAAAATATTTATTTTAAATGAGAAACATATGCATTCTAAAATTCTGATTAATAAGGCTTACTTTAATGAGCAACCAGTTATCCGGAAAAACAAGTTAACCAGAATAGTCTTGTAAAAACCATTCTGGATAAATGGTTCCCTACTGTACAAAAAATGAAATCATTTTAATAAATATAAATTTATTAACTTAACCTTTTGCACTCGAAAGGTGACTCTCTCTAACCATTTGATTTGATAAGGTAATGTTCGTTATGTTTAAAAAATGTCCTTTGAAGTATAAAGTTGCAAAAAAGGGTGGAATAAAAAGTTTTAAATGTGAAATTGTGTGTGAAATTATTTTATGTTAATGGTAAGTAATTAACCAAACATGTGGAAAACCATTTCAAGCTGCTGATTCACTGTTGCGAAAAAAGCCTCGATTTCAAAGGGTTAAATTATTTAAACAAAGCATAGTTAAGCTAAATTTATACAGAAACCTTATATTGCAGCTTCGTAGTTGTTGGAGTTGCTTTTGTGAGGGAATCCCCTCCTTAATTAGCACGATCCTTACTGCTGGGCCACCAGTGGTAAGCGGCACCACTGTTGGTCCACATAATTACATCAAAATCAAATTGAGTGTGACTACCAAAATCACAAACTACAAATAACCTGGATTATGCATTCTTTGTGAAATTGTAGAAATAATTCATAATATAAATTCCTGCAATGGCAACGAATCGAAAGCTGGATTTTATAAACAATGGTGCCACCTGCTTGAGGAGAAGCAGAAGAAAACACCACTTATGACTAATAACACAGACAACTAAGGAGAATGCTGATGAAGGAGAGGATCCCCTCACGAAAGCAGCAACACAGACTCCAACTACTACAAAACTGTAATCAATAAATTTATTAATGTGATTTCATATTTTGCTAATATCTTTAGAAGGAAAAGGTACTTACCTATAGTCTTTGATTTGGCATAAATTTTAGTTGCCGCTGTTCATGAAAAGGCATAAAAATTCAAGCAAACTTTTAAGTTTCTAATATTTATTATTTCTTTAATTTACTAAAATAAATATGGTTGCTATAGTGAAATTCAGGGATAACATGAAAAATTCGGAAAATTACTACAGAAATTTGTCTATTTTTTAATTTGTGGTGATTTATAATGAAAGAAAAAGTTTTATGATTTCCTCAAACTACAGAAAGTTAATAAAATTTATATAACCTAGATATTCTGGGATAAAACCTTTTAGGGACTGCTGCTGAATTCAGGGTTTTTGAAAATTTTGCTGTCTCTGATTTTCATGTAAATTATTTTGTTTTCATTAGAAATTTTCTGTTGCAAATGTTTATTTTGTCTTATAATATACGAAGAATTTGCTGTCTCTGTGTGTCATCAACTTCAGTTTTAAAAGGTATGGAGAAACTGTTTTGTGTAACAAACTTCATGAACTATTTAATATGTATTTTGGTGATACTTAATATATTTGTTATATTTAATTTATAAAAAATTACCTTTGATTAAGCTCTGTTAAAACTATAGACCTTTAATGCCAATTTGCCCCCTCTTCAGTAGCTATTGCATGGTCTGCTTTGGTTGAAACTGGTCTTGTCTTCCTTCCTCTGTGTTGATCTTCTATGAGGTGGCGCTACGCACGATCTAAATCGGCGCGTGACTCGTGCCCGTTATTATCTCTATGGTTTCCCAGTAAAAAGCATAGTCAGGGTTATTACAATTGGCTATTTTTTTTGTTTCGTTAAAATTGATGTTTATATCGCTTTCGTTATTGACTTTAGTGAGGGCTGTCATTATTTTTCCATACTTAATGTCACTTTGGTGTTCTTTAATCCTGGTCGATATTTTCCTTTTTGTTACTCCGATGTAATGGCCTCTTTTCTGGACAGCCCTCACTAAAGTCAATAACGAAAAGGATATAAACATCAATTTTAACGAAACAAGAAAAATAGTCAATTATAATAGCCTGACTATGCTTTTTACCAGGAAACCATAGAGATAATAAAAGACCAATTAGTGTGTAATGGGCACGAATCGCATGCCGGTTTGATCGTGTGTGGCGCCACCTCATAGAAGATCAATACAGAGGAAGGAAGACAAGACCAGTTTCAACCAAGCAGACCATGCAATAGCTACTGAAGAAGGGGCAGATTCGCCCTGAAAGGTCTATAGTTTTAACAGAGATTAATCAAAGGTAATTTTTTAATATTTGTTATATTTTTAAAAATTAATTTCTAATTATTTTTCTAAGAAGAGGGATTTTCTTTTTATCAGTACTTACTTTACCATTACCTGTCATTGATTAAAGCCTACATAAAACTGTATCTAACTAAAGTTTGCAGTGGATTTTAAGCAAATGCACAAGCATTTAAAAAAGAGAGGAGGGGAAAAAAAAAAAAAAAAGGTACTAAATCTTTTAAGGAATAAGAAAAATATAAAACAAATAAATGAGGGCTGCTACACAAATTTGGAAAAAAAAAAAAAAACTCTGGAGTTTTTTTTTTTTTTTTTTGTTCATTTATAGATAAAGTAAGTGACACATACATTCATGCATCATTAGAATATAACCATGCATAGAAGTCAAATATATCTAAAGATGAAACTGCTTTTAACGTTAAGCATGTACAGTAGAGTGTATCGAATTTTTTATATATATATATATATATATATATATATATAAAATTTCCAATAGTTCGAAAAAGTTGCCTTATGCTATTGTTAGTGTGTGTGCAAAATTTTGTTGATCTGAGTTAATATCTTCAGTTGCCTCTGGGGTCGTTCTTTATGCAAAATTCGTTAATTTTATCGTTTTTTCAATATATATATATATTTAATAAGAAATTGGAATCCTTAGTTCCAATAGGACCAAAAAATTGCCATATGGTATCATTAGAGTGTGTAAAATTTTTTATTGATTTGGGTCAATGGCTTCAGTTGCCTCTACGGGTCACTTATCTGGCCAAATTCGTTCATTTTAATGATTTTCCTTCATTCATCACTTCTATAACTGTAATTCTTTTAATTATGGTTATTTCTATTCACTTTTTTTTTTTTTTTTTTTTTTTTTTTTGTATGAACAAAATATGCATTTGTGCAAGTGTGCAATGCATATACATAATGAAACAGAATCCACAATGATTCATTCTAATAATTGTTTATTAAAATGCAATTAAAACTTTTAAGTTGAAAAGGATAGAATACAATTGAAGTATGGATCAATTTGTTCATACAAAAAAAAGTTAATAGAAATAACCATAATTAAAAGAATTGCAGTCGTAGAAGTGTTAAAGGAAAATCATTAAAATGAGTGAATTTGGCCATATAAGTGACCCATACGGGCAACTGAAGCACTGACCCACATAAAAAAAAATTTGCACACACTCTAAGAATACCATATAGCAATTTTTCGGCCCTATTGGTGGAATTAAGGATTCCAATTTCTTATTTAAAAAAAATATTGAGAAAACGATAAAATTAACGAATTTTGTATAACGAACGACCTCAGAGGCAACTTGAAGATATTAACTCGGATCAACAAAATTTTGCTCACATACTAACAAATAGCATAAGGTAACTTTTCTGCACTATTGGAAATTTTATATGAAAAAAAAAAAAAAAAACTGATACACCCTAATGTACAAATACACCTTACCGACAGTCAAAGCCCATGTTATTCTGAGAGGAAATTTATTTCTACAGCTACTCATTGTTTAAACTTTATTTATTTTTTTATTCAATTTTCACAATCGGAAAATTCATGGCTGTTAAAATTAAAAAAGATAATTTATTTTTTAATTTTGAATATTTTTCAGTTGATTTTCTTTTTTAAGTAAATAAGTACTACTTTAATAGTGAATTTTCTAATTTTAATTTCTCTTCATCTTCCCATTTTTAAAAGTAGCCATCAATAGCTCAGATGTATAGTCATCAGCTCTTGAGATTATTTTCAAATATTTGTCTAAAGTTTCTTTTTTTAAAGTCTGTGCATACTAGATTCATTTGAGAGAATAATCTCTTGCCTGATGCTGATTATGGTATAGTTGTTGACAGTGAAAATTATTTCATTAAATTTGGGAAAATAATCCAGTTTTTAGGTTTTTTTTTTTTTTTTTTTTTTTTTTTCTCCAGGGATTTTTAGTACTTCTAAGGATTCTTTTTTCAAGGATATTTTTTGCTGCTTCTTCTCTCTTTTTACTTTCCGAACATACTTGTATAAAGAAAGTATTGCAGAACTGCCAACCTAATCCGGCAAATTGTTAGTACCGTCCATTTTTCTACACCACTTAATTTTTAGAGTTTTTACTTTCGTAATTCATCGTGAATATATTTGAAGAGAATTACTCTAAAAATTAAGTGGTGTAGAAAAATGGGTGGTATTAGCAATTTGCTGGATTAGGTTGGCAGCTCTGGTATTGTAATCATGTCAAAAATCCAAATTTGAGATTTTGATATTGCTATACATTTTGAGGTCCCCCGAGTCCATTTTCAATGTTTTTACAATGATATATGTATGTGTGTGGGTGAACATGCTAACATCTATACTCTTTGCTCGAATGAGCTGAAAGTTGGTACATATGTTGTAAGTCACCGTAGCACGAACCCTATCGATTTTGGTGAAACAAGTATACTTATTGTTTTTTTTTACAGGGATACAAAGAAAGTGAGATAACGTCTAAACACCTTATTAAAATGAGTAAAAAATTTACACAGGTTATAGGTCACAGTTGCACAAATTGTATAGATTTTGGTGAATCTAGCACTTATAGTTTTTTTACAGGGACACAGAAAATAATTCTGTATCATTAGGGCCTATGGGGTGAAATTATTTAAAGTGTGATAGCATCAAAATTCCTTATCCGTTTGAGTTAAAAATTTATATACATTTTTTAGATTATCATCACACAAACTGTATAGATTTTGGTGACTCTAACATTTACAGAGTTTTACAGGGACACAAATAAAAATTGTTTATCATTAGGGCCTATGGGCTCAAATTATTTAATGTGCGACAGCGACTAAACATATTATTCAAACGAACTGAAAAAAAATATATACATGTTATAGGTCACCGTCATACGAACTTTATGAAATCTAGAGAATCTAGCACTTATGTTTCTTTTTATAGGAACACAATATAAATTTCTTCATCCTTGCGGCATATGGGCTCAAACTTCAAAGTGCGATAGCATCTAAATGCGTCATCTGATGAAGAAAGAGAGAGAGAGATTTAAATTAATTATCAAATCTGTTTCAAGCACACTAAACACTTGAAAAGCTCCTAATATCTTATTGTCAATTCTGAATGCAGAATGTTTCATTTTCAAAATCCTGAGTGAAATACCAAATATTTGGTATCTATTCAGCCTATTTGCCTATACTACCGAATATTCAGTTTGGCTGAATATAAAACTATTCTGCTAGCCGAATACAAAATTATTCAGCTACTGTTTGGCTGGTTGCACATATAAAAATTATTTTTTAAAATTTTTAATCATTTAAAAAAGTTTTGCTATTTTTAATTATCATCAAAGTAAGATTTTTCAGAGTAATTAAGAAATAGATTATATTTAAATGAAAACAATTGTTTTGTCTAGTTTCAAGTAACATTAAAGAAATTTTATTAGTTAATTAACCATAATAATAATGTCTGACAAAATTTGTCTTTAGAAACATACATTGTTATACTGTTCTGATAAAGTTGAGTTAAGAAAGAGTGTCCATAATTCACATGATGTTGCCATCTCAGAAACTTCAAGAGATCAAACAAAGATCACTTCCAAATCTGGTATGAAAATGACACTAGTCATAAAATGACAATTTTGAGTTTGTCGTGTAAAAACGCACATGAAGGGCCCTAACATACATACAAAGAATCATATCTCTATGCAACAATTTATTCACATGAGAGTGAGAGACATTTGCATCATTTTTAATATAGGTTAGTCAATATGTTGTTACTTTTAAATTGATTTTTCTCAAATGCTACATTTCTGGGTTGCGTTATTTTATTTTTATTTACTTATTTATTTTTTGGAGTAGGTGCAACAGGATATTGTTATTTAAGAAAATTTATGTATTGATTAAGAAGCCTAAATGTTAATAATTTTTTTGACTGTGAATTCAGCATTACAACACTACTTATGTATGGTAATATTTGCTAATATTTTTTATACATTTATATAAACCACTGTTTCCGAATAGTAGTTTTTTTTATATTTTTCAAAAGGAAAAAAAAAAACTAAATCTAAATGGTATTACGAAAAAGTTAGCAAAAAAATTAGGTAATTGACACTTGAATATAAGAGAAAATAAACTAGCCGAATATTCGGTATTTGGCCAAAATAGTTAGTACTCAGTTTGCTGAATATTCGACATTCAGTATTCGGTCAAAACGATTATTTGGTGCATCCCTAATTTATGACAGATTCATACTTAAATATTCCCAGAATATAATCTGGAGCAGAAGTGTGTATTTTTTTTTCTTCGTTTTATACTTAACATGGTATTCTTTTCTGCAATTTTTTGCACTCTAGTGACCTCTTCTCTCCTTATGTTTGCACCACTTAAGTCTGAATTTAGAGAGTCATTTATTGTGATACCTTTGGCAAACATAAAATTTTCAATTGCAGATGTTACAGTTTGGGGATTATCGTTTGAAGAATTGATCATTCCAAAATACTCTTCAATTACAGGTTTTCTCACCCCAGGAGAATGCCTTTTTTAGGTATTCAGGGGGTGTCACATACCCCGGGCCCGAGTGATCTTCGCTTCCTTCACTTTCCCTCCCCCTCTCTTAAAAAAAAACCTTCTTTACATATTCAGGGATGTCCTGAACACCAGATCCAAGTGACCCTTTTCATTTCCCCTTTGTTGTTTATCTCCTTGGTCGATCTCCACTTCTTTTTTTTTCCTTTTGGTTTGTTTTTATTTATTTTTTTTTATGCGAAGAAGTCTTTGGTCATTACTTGTTCTTGTTTTGTTGTTCTAAGAAAATATTAGAACTCTTTATAAAAAGTATAAAATTAGAAAGAGGGAAAAAAAAAATGCACATGCACAAACACCCAAAATGAGGTATGTCTAACTTAGTTCTACTTACCTTTTTTGTCATAATTCACCCTGTTTGTATTTTTTATTCTTTACCGTAAAAAAAACCCCTAACATCTGAAACATTAACCAAGTTGAATCTACTGTAGTTGTGGCACTGGCTGTTGGGTGGGCGATTTTGGTAAAGCATAAGATTTCACGGCAGTTTAGTCTTGGAATCATACTGGGAGACTGCTGTCCCTGGTGAAGGTGACACAATGGTGACTACTTGAATGAGAAACATTGGACTAACAGGACTACCACATATAATTTGGGAACAAAATCCAGTTTTTTTTTCCCAAGAGATTTCCAATGCTTCTGAGGATTCTTTGTTCAAGGATATTTTTTGCTGCTTCTTCCCTCTCTCTTTTTTTCTTTATCCTCTCCAAGAAAACTTTTGCCTTAGTTTCCTTTTCTATGTCATATGTAATTTTAGTTACAGCTCTTTTTTTTTTTTTTCAAGCCCTGATATTTTAAGGCTGCTGCATGATCAATGACAGATAATGAAACTTTTACAGTACCTTGGAATTAATTTTGTTGCATACTGACATAAAATGAAATTGAAATGACCAAGCATGTTTTTTTTTTTTTTTTAAATATCAAATCTGTTTCAAGTACATTGAACACTTGAAAAGCTCGTAACATCTTATTGTCAATTTTGAATGCAGAATGTTTTTTTTTACAAAATCCTGAGTAAAATTTATAACAGAATCATACCTAAATTCTCCTAGAATATAATCTGGATCAGAAGTTTCATACTTAACATGGTATGCTTTTCTGCAATTTTTTGCACTTCAGTGACCTCTTCTCTCCTTCTGTTTGCACCATTTAAGCCTGAATTTAGAGAGTCATTTATTGTGATGCCTTTGGCAAACATAAAATTTTCAATTGCAGATGTTACAGTTTGGGGATTATCTTTTGAAGAATTGATCATTCCAAAATACTCTTCAATTACAGGTTTTTTTACCCCAGGGAATGTCTTCTTTAGGTATTCAGGGGGTGTCATGAACATAGACCCAAGTGACCTTTTTCTTTTCTCCTTTGTTGTTTGTTTCCTTGGTCCTCCACTTTCATTTTTTTTTTCCTGCTTTTGGTTTGTTTTTACTTTTTTTGATGCAAAGAAGTCTTTGGGTCATTGCTTGTTATTGTTTCCTTGTTCTGAAAAATGTAAGAACCCTTTATAGAAAGTATTTAAAAAAAAAAAAAAAAAAAAAAACAGACATACAAAAAAGAGGTATATCTAACTTTCTACTTATCTTTTTTTTTTTATAACTCGCTCTGTTTGTATTTTTTATTTTTTACTGTTAAAGAAAACTAACATCTGAAACATTAACCAAGTTGATTCTACTGTAGTTGTGGCACCGGCTATTGAGTGGGTGATTTTAGTCAGGTGTAAAATTTCCCGACAGTCTAGTCTTGGAATCATACTGGGAGACTGGTGACCTTCGCGAAGGTGAGACAGTGACGATTACTCGAATGAAAAACATTGGACTAACAGGACTATCACATTTGATTCCTGGACTGAGTCAATGACTTTATATTTCCACTTTTACAAGATAGCACTTAACCCCCTTCTCTTTTTAGAAGACTTTACTTTAAGGAAGGGGCACATGAAGTGAAAAGAATGAATAGGTGGGGTGAAAAAGGTTGCCAGGAGAAAAGCATCAGGCCAATAATATTTACTTCTCGCCAGTTGAAATTTGTTTTGTCTTTTAAAAGAACATGCGTTAATATTTAAAAATCAGTCGCACAATAATTGAAAAAAGAAAATTTCAATTACGCCTGCATTTTCAATAGGCACTAGTGCCTTCTTTAAAGGTATTTAAACAAAAGAAAAAAATCATTTAATCTGAAGTCCAAAACATGGGTAGAGATGCAATAAAAGTTTTATTTTCATTTTGATGTTTTAAAGCTTTTGAAGAAGCTACTAGAAAGATGTATAAGAACTGTTATGGAAGTTGTAAAAAAGAAAATGAAGACAGTAAAGTCAGCAAAGAAAAGAGAAAATGTGATGCAAAATATAAAACCTTACAAAAGAGGAAATTACAATTATAAAAAGCAGTAGAATGTAATAATATGACATCAATGCATATTGCACAGGGTTTTCTTCAGCCAAGTTTTAAACTCTTAATAGACAAATGCGATGAATTTAAAAAATTTGGTCTGTAATAATCAATTTCTTTTACTCATTACTGCATATATTGTCCACTCTTTTTAGGAATAGTGTCATCAGTAGATAATATATAAAATTCACCTAACCAGCCAACCAATTTTGCTGTAGTAATGAACACACTATAAAGGCATAAAAGAGAGCTTATAGAGTTAATTTAAAAGAAAATTAGAAGAACTATTTTGAGACACAATTTTCTGAGATCTAAAGATGACTTGCTTAATCAAGGTACGTATTAGATTTCTTGCTGTAACCAAGTAATATATGCAAAAAAAAAAAAAAAAATTATCTAGCAAATTTGAAAAAAAAAAGTTAGAGCTGTTTTTGAGATGATTACTTTCAGACCCAGTTTTGCTATTTTCACCGTGTGCACTAGACTTATCTTAATTATGAAATTTAATTTTTTAATTAATTAATTTTTTGAGATATGCTGTGATAGAAGCTATCCCATATATACATACACTGACCGAATTCCAAAAAATTCATTAACAAATTTTTCACAATAAATTATAAATAATAGGGTAATTCAGAATTGATTGTTAAAATTTGGTGGAAAGGCATGGAATCGAAAATTATTTCTTATAGGAAAATGTGGGTGGAAAAAAATGCATAATGTTGTAGAGTCTGCTATATATCTGCAACTTTTATTTATATGCAAAACTCTCAGAAAAGTTCAGTTGATCATTATTTTACAAGGTGACTCCATAGAATAACATGAATTGGTATGAAATGCAATTTCTATTTGTATAAATTGAATAATGCCTAACTGATATATACCACAGCTTAAAACATTTTAAAATCTTGTCAACTGTACAAAATAGATCAATGCTTGGAACAAACATGATAAACCACCAATGACTTATGACTTGACAGGGAGGGCAGCTCTCAGCAGGACCTAAGAACTAGGCACATCGACCAGAGGTCTATTGTACCCCGACCCAAATGCATCCTTAAGAGAAAAGTCTCGTAGCTGAAGCAAAGTTCAGCAAACACCTGACAGGAATATCCTGCAGCTCCCAAGGCTCAATGAGATGCCGACCAAGATGCTCAAACCTGTGTGCAGAAAAGGCCTCACAGTCGCATAAAATGTGCCGAGCAGTCTCCTCTTCCAGACAACAACCCCGACAAATGGGATCAGAACTGATTCCCATAATGTTCAGATGTCTCTTAAGGGTACAGTGACCAGTAAGAAGGCCGATAACCTTCCTCAAACCATTCCTGTTAAGCTTTAAAATCTCTTTATGACAAAGACCAGGATAGTCACGATTAAGCTCTTTTGCTTGCCTTTGACCATGAGAATTACGCCATTGCCTATAGTGCTCCTTACCAAGGAGCTTGAAGATAGAAGCCCTGAAAGCAGTGGGAGAAATTCCCAGAACAGGCTCAGGGCCACAAAAGAGTGTGCTGGAACCAGACCTAGCCAACTCATCAGCCAGCTCATTACCAGGTATGCCCATATGACCAGGTACCCAGTGAAGACTAATCTTATTGTAGGAAGAAAGCTCACAAAGAACCTTGTAGCACTCCCAAACCAGAAGAGAAGTGAACTTACACCTCACCAATGAAAGGAGAGCCGCTTGACTGTCAGAACAGATATGAATGGTTAAGTTATGATAACCCCTATCTAAGCACACCTTACAGCATAAGATGATAGCAAAGATTTCCGCCTGGAAAACTGTGGCAAACTTTCCAAGAGGGAAAGAAAGCCGAGTTTCATCCCCAGGACAGTAGATACCTGCCCCAGAATGAGAACCAAGCTTAGAACCATCAGTATACCAAACCAAACAGTTGCCATTAAGCCAACTAGGAGACATACGCCAATCCTCCCTGGAAGGGAAAAAGATCTTAAAAGGCTTATGAAAGGCATATTTCATAACCATGTAGTCACTAGGCATAACGAAAGAAGGAAGATCAGCAACAAATGAAATGAGGGAACCCCAAGGCAGATGTCTAGAATAATCCTTCCACAAGCCCAGACACATAAAACGCTTCATACAGGTTAAAGCCTCAGCTTCAATACGCAAATGAAGCGGAAGAAGCCCAAGCAAACACTCAAGGGCAGCAGTTGGAGTAGTCTTAATACAGCCTGAAAGAGCAACACAGACCATCCTTTGCAACCTATTAAAGCTAATTCTAACAGTAGTCAGCCTAGTCCGAGACCACCAGACAATACAGCCATAAGTGATGATAGGACATATAATCATGGAGTAGATCCAATGGACAGCCCTGGGACATAAACCCCAGGTTCTTCCAATGGAACTCTTACATGCCCAAAAGACCTTTAAGGCCTTACGTAAGCAATACTCAGTATGCTTACTCCAGTTCAACTTAGTGTCGAAGAATACACCCAAGAACTTGACCTCATTAGAAGGCATTAGCCTATTACCCAGGAAGTAGACATCACCAAGATTTAGATATCTTCTCCTAGAAAATGGAACAAGGCTTACCTTAGATGGATTAACAGATAAGCCCGAATCAGAGCACCAATGTGCAACATGCTGAAGAGCACCATTCATTACATCAGAGACAGAGTTACCAAACTTGCCCCTGACAACAATAGCCACATCATCAGCAAAACCAACACATGGAATACCAAGGTTGGCTAAATGGACTAACAAAGAGTCGACAACAATGCACCACAGAATAGGAGAGAGCACTCCCCCTTGTGGACAGCCTGAGCTAGCATGAACCTTCATGCAAGTACCCATAAAAGAGGCACAAACATACCTAGAGGATAGCAAATTAGCAATCCATCTGGTAATAATAGGATTAGCACCCCTCGAGTCTAGAGCACGAATGATAATGTCAAAAGGGACCTTATCAAACGCCCCTTCAATATCAAGAAAAGCAACAAGGGCAATTTCTTTATCATTAATGCACTTTTCTAAAAGAAAGGAAAGTTCATACAATGCAGTATTAGTAGATTTTCCAGGTTGATAAGCATGCTGTGAGGAAGACAGTGGCCTATCAACAATAACAGAGTCCCTAAGGTATCTGTCAACCAGCTTCTCCATTCCTTTCAACAAAAAAGAAGAGAGGCTAATAGGCCTAAAGGACTTGGCATCAAAGTAATTATCCTTCCCAGGCTTAGGAATGAAAATCACCCTAGTATTCCTCCAAGATTGAGGTATATACCCATAAGCAATGCAAGAACGAAAAATTCTGCAAAGAATGGGGGCAAGAAAATTAATGCCCTTGATAAGAAGCACAGGAATGATGCCATCCATCCCTGGCGACTTAAAAGGCTCAAAAGACTTAATAGCCCATGTGACATTATCAAGGGTAACCACCAGTTTAGCAGCTTCCCAATTGTCCTTACCACAAGTATGTGAAGAGAGAGAGCTATGGCTATCACAATCAGTAGCACCAGAGCCGGGAAAATGAACTCTCAGCAGTTCAGCTAGAGTCTCATCACTCGACTCACTGTATCTGCCAATAGGAAGTCGAATAGCATTGAGACTAGAATTATAGTCCCTGGTCAAAATTTTTGCCACCTTAGCAGTGGCAGAAATATCATTAATGCCATCACAGAAAGACTGCCAAGGACGTCGCTTAGCAGCCCTAATAGCCTTATTGTAGGTAGTGAGGGCATCCCGATAGGCCTGCCACTCATCAGATTTCTTAGCTCTGTTAAAGAGCTTCCTACATTTCTTACGCAAAGAACTAAGCTCAGAAGACCACCAAGGAACACGCCTTGGGGAGCTAGTGATTGTAAGCTTACAGCTACTATGATAAGAATTGAGAATGATCTGTTGCAACTGGTCAACAGTCAACTCGATATCATCAGTAGAGTAGAGTTGAACTTACCAGAAAAGGTGGAAAGTCCTCTTCTGAGAAACTTTTCAAAAGAACCCCAGTCAGTAGACCTAGGATTCCTCCTTTCTACCTTTACATGGTAGAGACCTTTAACTGAAAAAGTAATCAGTTGGTGATCAGAAGCAGTAACTGCATCAGAAACCTTCCAATCAGAAATGTACTCTAAGCATAAAGAGTTACACAGAGTCAGATCAATAACCTCTCTTCTATTAACAGTAACAAAAGTAGGTTCATTGCCTCTGTTAAGAATACACAAGCTGTAAAATAAAATGTGATCCATCAGCACATCCCCACGTTTGTTGCAATCACTGCTACCCCACAAAGTGTGGTGAGCATTTGCATCACAGCCAAAGATGAGCCTAAAACCTGAACAACAATAACTGAAAACAGCCTTAGCCAAATCAGTCAAAGGGTCAGTCTCCTCATATGGTAAATAGGCAGAAACAAAGACAAAATTAGCATTAGTAACCCTGTCCTTCTGATTAACCTTAACCACAACCAGATCCTTATTCAGGAAGTTGACAAGGTTAAGGGCATTAAGTTCAGACCTAGCAATAATGCAAGCCCTGGGCGTATCACAGAAGGTGTCATAGAAAATATTGAAACCCTTAGTGCTAAGACCAATGACTTTACCATCATGGGTCCAAGGCTCCTGAATAAGAGCAATATTGAATTCACCATCAGCCAGCCTCTTAGAGAGAAGGGCAGAAGCAGCCTTGCTGTGATGGAGATTCAACTGTCCAACTCTAATCTGACACATAATAGGAGAAAGAAAAGAGTGAAAAGCCAGGCAGTGTTACCCATCATGGCCCATCTCAGGAGAGTCCTCCTGCAAAAGCTCCAAAGCTTTATCAATCTCACACACAGACAAAGGTGAGTCAGGCAGGGCCCGACTAAGAGATTTTCGTGCCCAGGGCACTCCCAAATTTTCGTGCCCCAGCACATTGGTTGGTTGATTAATTGATGTACACTATAATTTGAATTCTATACTTTTTAAATACCCAATGACGGAACGAAGGCAAAATACAACACTCATAACTTTTGACAGTGTATTAAGTGCAATTAGAATATTACTAATATATTTAAACACACATTATAGCCAGCCAGGGCTTAATAAATGTGGTATCAAATAATATATATATTTTTTAATTAACTGTTGACAAAATGAAGATTTCATCACATAACATTAATTTAAAAACCTTAATCCTTCATTCAGGTTGCTTTTCCAGACACCTCCGCCTCATCATCAGCTAACTTGTTTGGACTGCCTTTGCCTTTCTGGAATGTTTATATTAGCATTAGAGTGTATAACGCCATTTGATAGTTATAGTTAAATGTTCTATGATATTACACGAATAAGGGGTTGAAAGATTTTCTTCCTGTTTCATGGAGTAATTGGTAGGATATGTGAATTTTTAAATATTTTTAAAGTCAATTTCCTATACTCCAAGCTAATGCAAAAGCATTCAAGAAAGACAGTCCAAACAAGTTAGCCGATGATGAGACGGAGGTTATGAAAAGCTTCCTGAATGAAGGATTAAGGTTTTCATATTACTGTAAAACTTTTTTAATCAACGTACATTATCATTATGCAGAATTTCAGTGCTATCATGCATTAAAAACGATAGCAAATGCATATAAGTAGGCATTTAAAATATATGAAATATTAAAAATAAAGAAAGAAAAGTAAAGAGTATAAATGTAGTAAAAAAAAAATATATATATATATATACATACAAAGTTTTGTTTTAAGTAAGCTAAATTTGTTCCATAAAGCAAAATAAATATTAAGTCATTATAAGAATCTGATATAATAGTCACTTGTAACACAAATTTACAAATTTTATTATAGTTTAGAAATATAGGTAGAAACAAATGATTTTATTTATTTTTCAGTCTATAAAATTATTTTTTGCCCAAGCATAAAGTTAAGTTAAAATTTTAAGTACATATCTCTCTAAGACTTGAAAACTTGCATAATATTAATTTTCTCATTAGATTCAGTTTCTAAAATGTCATTGTTAAATTAAATTTTATCTTAATTTTTATTTTAAAAACTTCACTATAAATTTCATTGTTTACACTAGTTGTGAATGTGATGTGTGGATTACTGAAGTTTGTGGATTTTACGAGTGTGGATTTCTGAGAGTCTACTGTATTTATCCAAATCTAGGTTAAAATTTAAAAATTAAAGATACACTGAATATTTACTGGAAGAGAGAAAAATTTTTAATTATTTTTTATTTGAAACAAATATAATTTTAAAGTAAAAAAAAAAAAAATAATTAAAAATATTGCAAATTTTTACAGATTGAAATAATACATATAACATTCAGAAATGACAAAAATATTTATTTTTAGCATATATCTAAAGCAATTTAAATAAAATTAAAAAATTCTTTAAATATTTCACAAAATTCTACTTCATGTTAAATTTCACAAGAAAATATTCAGCAGGTGTAAAAGACATGAAGACTTGATTGCTTTCATAAAATAAAGCAGATTATAATAAAATAAAAGCAAAATTAAAAAATAATTACAAGCAAGAATTTTTCCCTTAACCTTTTAGAAATTAAATCACTTAATAGCATCTTCAAAATCTAACTTCAGCAATTATACTGTTTTCAAAAGATAAATACTCAATAGATAAAACCACATTAAAAGCAATTTGTAAACACAGAATAATCAATTTCTTTCTCACTATTTTAATATAATAATCACTTACTTACAAGAGATAGATTTTTTCCTTGACTTTTTAGAAATGAAATCACTTATCATATCTTCAAAATCTAATTTAGCAGTTATACTGTTTTCGTTAGATAAAATAAAATTGTGTACAGTAATCACAAGAAATATGAAATTTTATAAATACCACAATCACTAAAACAGTGCTACGAGCACTTTGTGTATGAAAAAAAAGAAAAAAAAAATATTGGATCCATGAAACTTGCTGTGCAGCAATCTCAAGAAATATGAAATTTCAAAAGTACTGTAATCACTCAACAGTAAATTAACAGTAAAATGACATTTTTAAAAACAAAAGCAGTTTTTCTTCAATAATAAGTCTCTCTCCCCTCACCAATTAGTTAAATTATTTCACCATAAAAACAGAACAAAAAATCACAATAGTATAAATTAACTTGCTGAATGATTATAATCCTATAAATATTTATTTACTCATGAGAGGTTTTTTCCTCGCTTTTTGAGATGCAAAAATATCAATAACATCTTCAAAGTCTAACTCGGCAGTTATGCTGCTTTCAATGGACAAAATACTCAATGATGAAAGATTATTTTGCTTAACTGCAGATCTCAATCTATTTTTTATCCTTTTCAATACCGAAAAGGATCTTTCACTCGCACAATTTGATATTGGTAGTGTTAATAATATCTGCAAAGCAGTGTCTACATTCGGGAATGTATGTGCAATGTTTTGGCTTCTAATAAGTTTTAATTTATCTTTTGCACTTTGTTCATCAGTAAAAAAATGAAAAAACTGTGAAATTTCATCCACAAACTCTTCATCAATATCAGTATTAAACAAAACTTGGAATTTTTTTGCATCATCTATCATTTTTTCTTGAGAACATTTATTAATGAGAAAACCAAAGTTATCTTCTATTTGTAAATAGGCAGATTTTCTTTTATGAAGTTCTGATAATAAGGCATCACATATAACATAATGGCATTGATATATAAAGGCATCTCTAGCTGTTAAATCTATACTTGAACTTTTACTTTCATCGAGAAACCTATTAGTTACAATTTGTCTTTTTCTTTTATCTTCATAACATATTTGAACTAAATTGGAAGCTTCTGTCTCATATTGTTGAAAATTCTCTCTCACTGATTGCACAAATTTTATCAATGAATCAAACAATGGATTAAGAACAGCTATATTACCTCCTGTTGACTGAAGTGTTTTGTTTACACTATTTAAGCGCTGCAAAATAGTATCCCAAACAATGGCTAAAACTGCTGTTTCAAATTTTTCTAGTTTCTTTTTCAAGGCTTTTGCTTCATGCCTGACGGATGGTTTTTGACATTTATCATCTGTTACCAGATCCAAAGCTTCTATAATATTATTATAATTATTTCGAAGGCATTTTGTTGCATCTGCAGCTGCAGACCATCTTGTTGAAGAAAGAGCTTTTAAAGTTTGTCCTCCTGATAATTTTGAAGATAATACTTCCCATCGATGAGTGGAACAGGAAAAAAATACATAAAGATTCTGTACTAGACCAAAAAACGAGGTTGCCTTTTCACAGCATTCAGCAGAATTATGTCCCACAAGATTTAATGAATGGGCTGCGCAAGGTATATATTCTGCTAAAGAATTCAACTTTTTTATTTGGGACTGAAGTCCAGCATATTTTCCCGACATGTTGCTCGCATTATCATAGGACTGTCCTCGACAATTTCTAATATCAAGATCGAGTTCTTTCAAAAGACAAATTATATCATTTGCTAGATTGTTAGCTTGGTGACTATGCACATGTAAAAATTTAATAAATCGTTCAACAGGTTCACCTAGATCATTAACATGTCGCAACACAACAGCTAACTGATCACTGTGAGTTATGTCTTGAGTAGAATCTACAATTAATCCAAAATACTTGGATTTTTTAACATCAGCTACAATGATATCTAAAACTTTTTGACCCATAATATCTATTATTTCTGACACAATAGTGGAAGATAAATAATTTACATTACCAGTTCCAGCATTGCTATATTTATCTAAGTGAGAAGATATAAATGGGTCAAACTGGCTAAGAAGCTCTAAACAACCTAAAAAATTACCATTGTGTACAGAATATGTCGTTTCATCATTTCCATAGAAAGCTAGACCACGTTGAGCAAGAAATTTAATGCAGGCTACCACACGTCTCAAAACTTTTCGCCAATATACGCACTCTGCTTCATACTCTTCGATCAACTTATAATCAATTCGAGCAGCTGTTGACAAACGTTGTGATAAGCAAAGAACAGAATTTCTGTGCACTGAAGAGTTTTCATGTTCTTGCAATCTTTCAGATGTATTTTTCCAATACGAAAATCCTCCTCTACACAATGCTTGATTGCTGGAACTAAATAACTTGCAGATATAACAAAATACCGAATTTTTAGACGGTGAATACACTAGCCAATCTCTCTTGATAATTTTGTCATTTTTAGTTTTTCTGTAAAAGTTGAATTCATTCAGTGAACGATTTTTATCCAATATGATACTCTTTGTAAGAGATATTTTATCAATGTTCTGGTTGGGTTTATTTTTTATGAAATATTCCCTAAATTCATCATCAATTGCATCAGGCCATAAACCAATGTCTTCTGATGCAAATAAGTATGGTTTAACTGCTTGTGTTGCTTCTTCATTTGCAGAAGTTGTCATAGAACTTGAAAAATTTTGCATATCAGTTACTTTGCTTTCAATACATTCATTTTTTTCGGCGCAAAAAAGTTCAGTTTCTGTACTAAAACTCTGTATTTCTACTTCTTCATTAGTAATCTTTTCCTCCTTCGACATTTTACCATTAGAATATTCATTTTCGTTAGCAGTAACTTTTATATCAGCTTCATTATTGCTAATGGAAGTGCATTCTTCTATATAAATTTGTTTATTTTCTGCACATAATAGTTTATCTTTTTCAGAAAACAATTCGCCGCTATTAATTGGAACTGAAATTGCTTGTACTGAATCGCTTCCATTATTAACGTCTGAAATTTCTTTCGACAGTATCTCTGATTCTGGAGGTGGTTTTATAAATTTTTTAATAGAACCTTTACAAGATTCTAACTGCGCACATCGCTTTCTTTTTAGTTCTCGTTTTTGCGCCCCAGATAATTGTTTATAATAATAATTTTTCGGCATTGTCACTTTCAACTCACACAATAAATAAAATTTTCTGTTATGATAACATGGATGAAAAAAAAGACATCAATTTCAAGTATAATAATGAAAATAGACTAATAGAACATAAGCAAATGTAAATAAGCACATGCTTTCAAAACTATAAACACCACATTGCTATCACGATGTTGCCACTAATCGATAGAAAAGATCCAAAGAAAAGAACATGAAGAATCAGTTAAAACCATGGAGCTAAAACATTGGCGACACTGACACTCAATAAACTACCTCCATCGCTCCATCTAAGAATAGGGTGACCAACTTTTTGAATGCCGAAATGGGAATATGTCCTCATTTTTACTTTGATAATGGGGGTTTCTGTTTTTGGGGACAGATGGTCAAAATTGGGCACAGAACCCGGGAAATGGAGAATTTTGGTCACTCTACCTAAGAATGGACTTGGTAAGACCTCTGTGAAGTTTTTTTTTTTTTTTTTCAAAGAATAAAGATAAAATAAGCAAAATATTTTTCACACAATTTTTTAAAGAAAATTTTAGCGACGTTAAGGAAAAATTTCGTGCCCCTTAGAAATTTCGTGCCCAGGGCACCGGCCCCGCGTGCCCGTGCGATAGTCAGGCCCTGGAGTCAGGTCGCATTAAGCCCTCCGACTCAGAGTCCAGTGCAAGGTCAGACAGACCCAGAGCAGTGCCCAAGGAGCTAACCTGAGAGGAAGCAGAAGCCGATGGGGAAGGCACCACTTCAACATCAGGAGACACCTCAGAAGCAGGGAGATCCATGTGAGCATGGAGCCCAGTAGAGTCCGAGGCTAACAAAGCATCAGAAGGGACCACAGGAACAGTAGACACTGCCTCCTTAGGTTCTCTTTTGTTTGGATCATGAAGAATCTTAAAGACTGCACGATCTAGACCAGTAAGTGCACAGTAATCAGCCCTGCGTATTACCTCGACATCCTCGGAATCAACCTCAAGAATCCATCTAGTAGAGCTCGGTCCCGCAGAGAACTGCAAAACCCGCCACTCCGTAGATTTCAGCTCAGGATTGAAACGCTGAAGACGCCTCAGAAACGAACTAGGGTCCGAGAACTTATCTCTGGTCTTGAAGGCAACCTTAACAGGCTTGGGCAACTCATCTGCATTCAGAACCCTGAGCACCAAATCACCCAAAACCTTCTTGTCAAAGTTGCAGTTGATCCATTCCAGAGTAGCCACATTACCACACTGCAGAATCAAAGCTCCCTTGACCAAGTTATTGCCGAGAATTTCAGGCAGACTGTCTCCAAAAGGAATAGAGTCAATCAGCACCAAAATCTCACGCTGAATACTGTCAGAATCATCCAGGGACAACTTGTCAGAAGGAAAATCCCTCTTAACAATGGCTATCCTAGTCGTCTTGACAGCATGAGCAAAGGAACAAGGTTGGTTGTCCTTCCCAGGTTGGATGCTCTCACTAGGTTGGACGTCCTTCCGAAGTTGAACATCCTTCCCAGTTCGAACCTCCCTCCGAGGTTGGACCTCCTTCCTTAACTTCTTCTGCGTCACCTGTACAGTAGGGGATGGTGTAGAACCAGCAGGCCGAGGCCTTTTAGTACCACCACCACTACCACCAGCAGCTGAACGAGACAATTGTCTCTTCTTCTTTTTCTTCAGGTTCTTCTTCTGGCTTTTAGTCAGAACCTGAACGCAAGGCAAACCCTCAACTGTGGGTTGCAAGACGGAGCCAGCCCCTCCACCAGAAGATGGACCTGCATTACTGGCAATGACCAAACCAGAGTCATCATCCTGAACCTTGTGCTCAGACCAAGCTGAAACCGTGGTACCAGTTACACCCGAAGGTAAACCAGTAGTCACGGTAGCATTTGCACTAGTTACACTCGAGGGTAAACCAGATGCCGGAGACTGTAACAAATTTTTCGAACAGGACCCTCTGCCTAAGTCCTGAACGCGCCCCTTTTTATGCTGCGCGACGGGCGATGCAGTATGAGAAAACTTACTGGTGTAATCCATGATGCAAAATTTTCGCCTGCAGATCTTAGCTGAGCAAATCGGAATGGCCTTCACGCTATGGGAGACCCTGCCAGGAGATACACTCCGCACACAGAGCATACACCCCATGTACAAAGCATATACTCCAGACGTACATCGCCCATTCCGCCCAGGAACACCCCCCCGCCACGGTGAGGCGATCTGCAGGACACGGGGGGGAACCACCAATTGACATGGATAATTTGTCGGGAAATTGTCCTACATTTTGTTAAAGACTAACCAAATTTGAATACACAAGATATTGTTTGCTGGTTTAGTGTTTTGCTTTATTTGGTGGGTACAATGGGAGAAAAGTTTGCACCGTTTTTGCTTGCTAAGAATGTAATTACCTTAAGTAGATGATCTGATTTTGCTGCTTGTTGCTACAGAAAAATGTAATAGTACATGTTTCTTTCTTTTCTTTTTTATTGAGGAAGCCGCCTTCACTCACAGAAGTATTTTTAATACGCACAATTCTCTCACAAACTGAACAAGTTCATACCAACTTATATTACAATGATGAAGTACTCATATTACAATCATAAAGCAACTTCTCTGCAATGATAACCACTCTCTAATAGTTTTATGTTTAAATGTAAGTTGTAGATAAGCATATCCTCTTCAACATTATGTATTAGATTCTTTCATTTTTTTTCCCTGTTTGAAGCAGTTTTCATTTTCTATTAGTATCTTTCTCACCATATTTGTACCATCAATTCTGTATCGTCCTATACACATTCACTTGTAATTTTATGTTTTTTAAAAAATAGCCTATAAACATCTATTTCAAAATTTTATACATTACTATGTGGATTTCTATATTTGTTTTCCTAAAAAATCCCGTAATAAGTCACACACCCCGGGCCCGAGTGATCTTTTTTTTTTTTTTTCTCTCTTATTTTTTTTTTTTACCTTTTACCTTCCTCTTTTATTTCTTTCACTTTTGGTTTATTTATTTATTTTTTTCTAATTAGATATTAGCATTTTTTCTTGCTTTTTTGTCCTTGTTAGTATTTTTGGTTTTTACTGCCAATACGGTTTTGGTACTAGTTCTTGTTTATTGTTCTTGTAAAAAAAAAAAAAAAAAAAATTAAAAATTTGAAAAACTTACAAAAAAATGAAACTACTTACCTTGTTTTACTCACCTTTATTTTTTGGTCTTGTTCTTGTCGATTATACTAAAAATACTTAATTTCTAAAACATTAACCAAGCTGAAACCGGTGTAGATGTGGTGCTGGTTATTGGGTTGGCGATTTGGTGAGGGTCTCATGGTGGGTCTAGCCTTGGGATCACACTGGGAGACTGGTGCCCTTGGTGAACGTGAGATAACGGTGACTACACGAACAAGAAACACCAGACTAACACGGCTACCACAGGTGATTCCCGATCTGGGTCGACGGTCTAGTAGCTGGTGAGTGGTTATGGGCGTCCCAGGCAGCAATTCTGAAAAGCCTTTGCTTTTCCGTCTGTTCAAGAAACAGGCTGACTTGTGAGACTAAGGAAACACTTGACCCTTTTTTCTTATCTCAATATGGCGACAAATAAAGGAAATACGAACAATGCGTTTGGCTCGGGCCTATCCCTTAATGCCAACTCTAATAATACTGCATGGGCAGATAGAACAGAAGAATTTTTTTCCAGCTCACCGGAAAAAGTAATTTTCACTTATAAACAAGTGTAATGACTGACTTTTTTAAAACGTCACCATTTCTAATTTATAAAGCTATTCAATAAGTTGTGGGTGAACCAAAGTCAATTAAGAAAATCAAATCAGGAGAACTTTTAATCAAAGTAGAAATAGCAATCAAGCAAGTAACCTCAAAAAGTGCACACATTTCGCTAATATTCCCGTTACTGTTACTACTCACCGAACATTAAATACCAGTCGTGGAGTTATTTCAGAGCCTGACCTTCAGTACATACCAAAAGAAGAAATTCTTGAAAACTTAAAAGATCAGAAAGTTATAGCAGTTAGGCACATTTCAATTTCCCTTGAAAATAAACAAATCCCAACTAAGCACATAATACTTACTTTGATTCTTCGAAACTCCCACGCTCTATAAAAGCTGGATACCTGGAATGCCTTTTAAGACCATACATCCCAAATCCTCTGCGCTGCTTCAAATGCCAACATTTTGGTCACTCAAAGAATTCTTGCAGTGGTAATCTCACGTGTGCTCGCTGTGGTGTAGTAGGCCATGATAAGGAAAACTGTGAAGCTCCCATATGTTGTGTAAACTGCAAAAAAGACCACCCATCTTATGCTAAAACATGTGAAAAATGGAAATTCGAAAAAGAGATTCAGACTGTGCGTACAAAAGAAAATGTATCATATTTTGAAGCCAGATAAATTGTTGAAACCAGTACACCCACAATTGGAAAATCCTTTGCTGCTGTTGTTGCTTCTATTAAAATACCCAAAAACTACAAAACAATCTCCACACAAACAGATAGTAATACTAAGAGCATACTTGCCAACTTTTCCGGTTTTCCCGGAAGACTTACAGTTTTTTAGCGTACCTTCCGGTCTTCCGGACAGATGAAGAAATCTTCCGTTTTTAAAAAAATCGCGGATATCATTCGTTAAAAAAAAAAAAAAAATTATCTGTGAAAACTCCCGATTCCCAATCTTTCTCCATCCATAACATGAATGCCCCCAGGGGGGTACCTTCTTCAGGTATTCAGGGGGAGTCACGCCCCCCGGGCCCGAGTGATCTTTTTTTTCTCCTCTTCCCTTTTTTTTTTTTTTTTAACCGTCTACCTTCTTTTCTTTTATTTTTTTTTCACTTTTATTTTATTTTATTTTTATTTTATTTTATTTATTTTTTTATTTATTTTTTATTTTATTTTATTTTATTTTTTGTTTTTGCTGCCAATAAGGTTTTGGTACTTGTTCTTGTTCATTGTTCTTGAAAAAAAAAAAAATAATTAAAAATTTGAAAAAACTTAAAAAAAAAAAAAAATTTTGAAACTACTTACCTTGTTTTACTCACCTTTTTGTTTTCTACTTACCTTATTTGTTTTCACTCACCTTTTTTTTTTTTTTTTTTTTTTTTTTTTGCTCTTCTTCTTGTTGATTATACTAAAATTACTTAACTTCTAAAATATTAACCAAGCTGAAAACGGTGGAGGTGTGGCGCTGGTTATTGGGTTGGCGATTTGGTGAGGGTCTCACGGTAGTCTAGCCTTGGGAGCACACTGGGAGACTGGTGCCCTTGGTGAAGGTGAGACAACGGTGACTACTCGAACGAGAAACACCGGACTAACACGACTACCACATGTGATTCCCAATCTGGGTCGACGGTCTGGTAGCTGGTGAGTGGTTATGGGTGGCCCAGGGAGCGATTCTGAAAACCCTTTGCTTTCCGTCCGTTCAAGAAATGGGCTGACTTGTGGGACTAAGGAAACCCTCGACCCTTTTTATTTAATTTAATTATGGCGACAAACAAAGGAAATTCGAATAATGCGTCTGGCTCGGGCCAAGCTATTAAAAATTCAAATGAGAAATCTTGGGCTGAAAGAATGGAAGAGTTTTCTTCCACTCTTAACGAAAATAATGTATTTCTTAATTGCGAGGCAAGATTTTTTGTGGTAAAGAGAAATGAAGGAGATTTCTTTAAGACCTCTCCATTTCTGATTCAGAAATCATTGCAATCGATAATGGGTGATCCAAAGTCTGTTAAAAAACTTAGATCAGGTGAACTACTAATTGAGGTCGAAAATAACAAGCAAGCTAATAACTTAAAAAAATGTACCCACTTTGCCAATATACCAGTCACTGTAAGTATACACAGAACATTAAATGTCTGTCGTGGTGTGATTTCTGAACCAGACCTACAATATATTCCAGAAAGTGAAATACTCGATAATTTGAAAGACCAAAAAGTTATTGCAGTTAAACGAATTTCAATCTTCCGTGATAATAAGCCTGTTCCCACCAAACACATTATTTTGACAATAGACTCACCTAAACTTCCCCAATCAATCAAAGCTGGTTACCTTGAATGCCCTATAAGGCCATACATCCCTAACCCTCTAAGATGTTTTAATTGCCAACGTTTTGGCCACTCAAAGACCTCTTGCCGTGGTAAACTAACATGTGCCCGTTGCAGTGCAATTGGCCATGACAGTGAAAATTGTGAAGCCCCTGCGTGTTGTGTTAATTGCAAAAATGATCACCCATCTTACTCAAAATCATGTGAAAAATGGAAAACTGAAAAGGAGATACAAACCATTAAAACAAAACAAAACATATCATATCCCGAAGCACGGAAAATTGTGGAATCAAGAACACCCATTGTTGGAAAGTCATATGCTGCTGCCATAGTTACCAAAAAAACATATCAGTCTATCACAATCCAAACTGACACTGTTCATAATACGAGCTCTCCAGTTGTAACTGCTTTAAAGAATTCCCCAAGCTTACAATCCAATCCAAAACAGGCTTCTAACTCTTCACAGTCATCTTCATCCAAATCAAGAAACTTAAAGAAAATGCCACAAACTCCTAAAACCTTATTGTCTGAAAAAAGTCTTAACTCTATCTCTCTAAAACATTCAAATTCACCCTCTCGCCTCAATATCAAGAAAAAGAAACTAACAAAATTGCCCACTCCAACTACAAATAAAAATAATAATGTAAACGTTCCAAAACAAGATGATTTGATCAGCCTCCATCCTTCTGATGGAGAGGACGGAATGTCTACTGCATCAGAGGACAATGACGTGGATGTTATAATCTAAAAAAAAAAAAATAATAATGACCAATTTCATTTCATGGAATTGCCGGGGTTTTATTAATAAACGTGATGAAATCAGAGATATTGTCTCTGATCATCGACCCATATGCTTTGCTTTCCAAGAAACATACTTAAGACAACACGATAAAGTCAAAATTCGTGGCTATACCTGTTTCAGGAAAGGTTTTACACACTCTGACCGAGCTACAGGTGGGGTAGCCCTTCTGATTTCTAATAATGTACCACACTCCAATATACCTTTAAATACGAACATTCAAGCTGTTGCCATTCAATTACACTCTCATCTATTAATGACCATTTGCACACTCTATCTTCCACCAAATGTATCCATAAACCAGCATGACCTCAATAGCCTTATTTCTCAACTTCCAACTCCCTTCTTAATACTAGGAGATTTCAATGGACATAATTCGCTATGGGGAAGCCCTAATAATAACCCCCGTGGTCAAATCATTGAAAATATTATTACTGACAACTCCTTGTGTATCTTAAATAACGGGGACAATACTTACTTTCACGAGCCTTCTAGGACTTTCCATGCAATTGACCTTGCCATCTGCTCTCCCAATCTATATCCATATTTTAATTTTTTTGTGAGTAACGATCTACATAGTACACTTTCCTTTATTTTTATCCTTTTATAATTTTAACGACCATCATCCTGGTAATCCACGTTTTATTTATGACAGGGCCGACTGGACCTCCTTTACTATGAAAGCTACTATTACGCAATCAATGATTGAGGGTGATATTGACAAAGCAGTTGCTGATGTCACTAACTGCATCATCAACTCTGCTAACATCTCAATTCCAAAATCGTCTGGTCGTCTTGCTAAATACCCAAAGCCTTGGTGGAATGAAGAATGTAACATTGCAAAGAGAAAGCAACAAAAAGCATGGGGCATTTTTAGGCGTTACCCAACAACTACAAACTATATTGCATTCAAACAAGCGAAGGCCAATGCACGGAGAATACGCAGGAAAGCTCAGAAGGATTCCTGGGTTAATTACGTTTCAAGTATTACCTCCAATATTAGCAGCAAAAAATTGTGGCATCGTGTCAAGAAAGCAATGGGTATTTATACTAATCATAGCATCTCTTTTTTAAAAGAAAATGGCCAAACTATTACCTCAACCAAAAATATTGCAGATACCATTGGTAGAACATTATCTAACATCTCTAGTACAAATTCCTATTTTGAACCCTTTCTGTCTTTCAAACGTAATTCTGAACGCTCAACAATAAACTTCATGTCCCGCTCATCACCAAATTACAATACTTTATTTACAGGAAGAGAACTGAGAGACAGTTTAAAACGTTGTCATAACTCTGCTCCTGGGCCTGATGGATTTACTTACATTATGATCAACCGTTTATCCCAAGCGTCCCTTAATAACCTGCTTCTTCTCTATAATAGAATCTGGACTGAGCATATATTTCCTTCTGCTTGGCACGATGCTATTGTTATTCCTTTTCCAAAGCCTGGCAAAGATGCTACCGATCCAAAAAATTATAGACCCATTGCTCTAACTAGCTGCCTATGTAAATTGCTTGAGAAAATGGTAAATACTAGACTGGTTTATATTCTTCAAAAGCATAATTTAATTTCTCCTTGGCAAAGTGGTTTTCGACGGGGCCGTTCTACGGTTGACAATATTTTATTATTGGAGACAAATATTCGGAAAGCAATTGCAAGACGTAACCATTTGGTGTCAATTTTTTTTGATATGGAAAAGGCCTATGACAAGACATGGCGCCATGGCATTTTAAAAGACCTTTTTAATTTGAACTTTCGGGGGAATCTTCCTATTTTTATTGAGAATTTTTTGAGAGTCAGACGCTTCCAAGTTCGTATTGGTTCAGTTTTTTCAAATTTTTACTTTCAGGAAGAAGGTGTACCTCAAGGCAGTGTCCTGAGTGTCACACTTTTCTCTTTAAAAATCAATAATATCCTAGAACAACTACCACAAAGTGTCCATGGTAGTCTTTATGTTGACGACCTGCAAATCTCTTGCCAGGGGAATGACATGCGCTTCATTGAACGCCAACTACAACTTGCTGTAAAAAACATAATAAAATGGACTAATAAGAATGGTTTTACTGTTTCTATTGACAAAACACAGTGTGTGCACTTCTGTCGCAAACGGGGTCTCCATCCTGATCCACAGATTTTTATAAATGACAGACCTATTTTGGTTGTTGACTCTGCCCGCTTTTTGGGTGTAATTTTTGACAAAAAACTTAATTTTAAGCCACATATATCATATTTAAGGACGAAATGTGACAAAACTTTAAACATTTTAAAAGTACTCTCGAACACATCTTGGGGTGCAGATCGAAATTCTTTACTTAAAATCTACCGGTCTGTTATTCGCTCAAAGCTAGATTATGCCTGTGAAATTTATGGGTCAGCTCCTTTTTCTTATCTGAAAAAGATTGAGACAGTGCATCACAGTGCTCTTAGGATTTGCTCAGGGGCTTTTCGAACTTCTCCAATTCCCAGTTTATATGCAGACTGTGTAGAGCCATCACTCACTAATATTAGACAACAGCTATCTTTGCAACTATACTATCGAATTCTTTCACATCCTAATCATCCACTTCATCCTCATATCCGTAGTAATAATGACAACCTCTTTTTAAATCGTCCATCATGCATCCCACATTTTGGTCTCAGAATAAAAAACTATCTTCCAAGCATTTCCCATCTTCCCACCAAAGTTCGTCCTAGAGATCTATTAAATATGACGCCTTGGAATTTCCAAGTTATTTCTTGCATTTATCCTTTTAAAGGTTTTGACAAGGCTAACACAGATGCTTCCATCTTTAAGACCCTTTTCACAGCACATCGTAACAACTATATGGATTATACAGAAATTTTTACTGATGGCTCTAAGACTGTTGATAAGGTTGGTTGTGGTGTCGTTTCTGATAACATTACTTTTAGCTATGAACTTCCTAACTCTTATTCTATTTTCTCTGCTGAGTTTTTTGCTATTGAGGTTGCCCTTAACTATATTTCATCTCATTCCAATCGAAAATTCATAATCTATACTGACTCAAAGAGTGTTCTTGATTCTCTTTCATCCAGCTCTTGTAACCTCTCTTTTATCTCAATTTTAAAAACTTATAACGACCTTCTAAGAAAGGGATTTGACATTTTGTTTTGCTGGGTTCCCGGTCATGTTGGCATTAAGGGAAATGAGGCAGCGGACAAAGCCGCAAGGCAGGCGTCTATTCTCCTAAATTGTCCTGTACCATACGATGACATTAAGCACACACTTAGAAGCACTTTTAAAACTATTTGGCAACGGGAGTGGGATAATCAACATAATAATAAATTACGAGAAATAAAACCTCAAATTGCAATCTGGCCTACCCTTATCACTCGAAAATCTGATGTTATAATTACTCGTCTTAGAATAGGGCATTCAAGGATTACACATAAATATTTACTACTTGGGGAAGAGGAACCTGATTGTCCGAAGTGTCATTTCTCTGTGCTGACTATTCGCCATTTGCTCACCGACTGCCCTTGTCTTCGTCATCTTTACAGACATCACTTTAATTCATCCTCACCAAACCTGACGAACCTTTTAGGTATTACTCCTCATCATCAATTGACAAATATTTTAAAAAATGCTGGTTTTTATTATGACCTCTAATTTTAGTATTTACACTCTTTTTTACATTTTACATCTGTTTTTATTATCTACCTTTCATTATATTTTACATCTGTTTTTATTATCTACACTTTCATTATATTTTACATCTGTTATATTATCTACACTTTCATTATATTTTACATCTGCTTTTATTATCTACACTGTATTTTATGTTTTTTGTTTTTCCCTTTTAGCTGTTCTTTAGCCGTCCAGAAGCTGCTTCTTGTTTTTTTTTATGTAATTGTTTGGCGCAGCATATCCCACTGTGGATTTTGCGCCAATAAAAGCCAACCAACCAACCAACCATAACATGGATGTCAATATTCATTTCAAACTTGCTTAATGAGATTCTAGGACATGTAAAGAAATAGAATTATCAAATATTTCTTGCTGACGTAATTATTTTTTGCCCCCCCCCCCTTTATTTATCTCCAACTAGTGATCAGCAATCAAATGTTCTGCAGAAGTCTTTTGTTTCCTAATCTTTATCTATCTGCAAATGATAATAAATATTAAAATTAACTTCTTTCATAAGCTTCTAGAAGTAGAGTTTTGAAAGAGTTTAATATTTCTTAAACTCTGTAATTATTTTTGTATCCCCCACCCCTTCCTCCATATCCTAATCAATTCTAGAAACAATAAAGCAATGGAAGTGCTCAATATTTCTGAGGTATGTAATTATTTTTAGACCTTTATTGCTGAATTTAAAGAATCTGTTTATTTTTCCTCAATTAAATTAAATATTTGTTTGACAAATGTGTAAACATGGGAAGAAAAATGAAGAATAATTTTTTCAGGTAGAAAAATTTTGTGCCCCCCCTGGCCCCCTAGCTGGCTTGATGGCCTATAGCAAAGCTATAGGTTTAATTATAATAGAGCGTTCCAACAGTAGAAGCATTTGTTGCTGAAAAATGCCATAACTATTTAATGAACGTAATTATTTGAAGTAGTGTGTATACAAGAGCCATTGAAGAGTCAGTTTTTAAACAAAATTATTTTTATTAAAATCAGTCTTCAAATAAAATTAATGATTTGAAATTAAACGACTAAAATATACTTGAAATGGAATTTAAGCCACATAATAATTTAGTTTTTCCGGAGCTGGAATAATTGACAAAGTTATATTTACAGAAGATTAAAAACTTAACCCATTAAACGCCGCTATATGAATCCCACTGAAAGTTTATGAATTTTTGCATATTTTGGGTTTTAATGTGCATTTCTAATCATATATAGTTTAAATAATTAACAAAAATATATTTTGTTTGAAGATACGACATGTTTCCAAAATGGAAGATTTGACACCTAATTGGGGTAGAACACATATTGAAAAACTGCAAAATCCTTTCAAATTAGTTTTCTGGATCCCTGTTTGTTACAATTTAAGAAAAGTATTGTTTTGTTTGATATTCATTGTTTCAAACTCCTGTACTCGAATGACTTACTTTTGCTGATGTTTTGCAGAAAAACAAGCATATTTGTTTGAATATTTGAATATATATATATATATATATATATATATATATATGTATGTTACATTACAAACTTTTTGAAAAAATTACCAACGAAACTAGAAGTTTCAATATTTAACGTAAAAGAGAAAAATTATATTTATCTTAATTACTTGCAAAGAAAAAAATTCTTAAAAAATTGTTCCCACAGCAGGAGCTTTGGCGCCTAATCGGTTAAACATTACTGCCTGGTAATCATTTTAACAAGAATACAATACATTTAAATTCATTATGCTTAGCGACAGCAATACTGCATCACTAAAATGAGAACTTTCTCGCTATCAGCTACGGAAGAAACATACTGATACTGGGATAAAACAACAGAGAGAGAGTAGCTATTGACTCGACTTTAAATACCTACTGGCGGCTTGGCAAGAACCACCGCCTTTCAGCTTACTGTGATAGATATGTCGTATCACTGACGTCACCGACACGCAAAGCGTGAAGAAAGTAACAATTAACGTAGCGACTTCAATTTAGATAACTACAAGTAATGTTTTTAATCGTTATAAATTCGTATCACAGACATTAAAATAAGTAGAATTAAACTTTCATAACTCTAGGTGAGTGTATATAAGTAAGTGATAAGAACAATTACTTTAAATCTTAAGTTTGGGGCTTAGTTGTCAACAAATGCCCCCTCTCTTATCACTTTAAACTACTTTTTAAACAATTAGAAAACTTGCTGCAATAAGCGTTGTAAAGTTTTTAACTCGGAAAAGTCTTAAATTTTTTTTTTCTTTTTTGGAAGGTTTTAACTAGAAATTTTTCAAACGAAAAGATATCTTCCAGCTCCAGTTACATAGACCCTAGACTATAAATATTACCTTATCAATAACACAATAATCATCTCTTCATCATCTCGATGAAATGTGAAGTTCAATATCTTCTGGTACAAATAAATTCTTCATATTTACATCATGCAAATATATGACTTGAACTATATACTGAAGATCAACTTATAAAAAAATAATAAAGTTAGTCATTTTACAAGATTCATTTTAAATCTCTTAATTCAGATAATACTTTTATCTAAAACAATACAGACCTGGGGAAAAACAAACTTGGTAGGTATGATTAACATACTTCACTTACATTCATATAATATTTACACTGAAGTTTCATACTCTTCTAAATTTATAACTAAAGTTCATTACCAATTATAAAGTTTAATATAATGAATTATATTATGCAAATATTCTTTCTTTGAAAGTGAAATCAGTTGAAAAAAAAATCTAAAACATACGAGCTAATTACTAGTTAAATCACATGCATCTGTATTTAAACTGAATCTTGAATGTTTTTAAGAGACTAAATTCAGGGATATATCACAAGCATTGGAAAAAAAAATAGATAAAATAAACCAAGACGAAACATATAATTTAAAATCACATAACAAAATTCACCAGTAAAATACATACATTCATATAACGACTTATTCATTTTACACTTACTCATAATCATTCACTTGGGGCCCTTTCATGTTCAACCTTTCGTTCAAAACACATATTATATACAATATATCATTGCCTGTAGTATAACATAATTTTAATTGAAATTTAAAAATATTAAAAAAAATAAAAATTCCATTATACGCACACATATATATATGCATTTATATTTCAATCAGATGTTGCATTATAGGAGTATTAACAATGAAAAAAAAAACACTCAAGAAGTTTACCTTAGAGATTTCATGACTACATAACACAATGTATAACCTTTTCCACAGCAAATAGCCCGAACTAATGAAATTCTAATCGATTTCAACATTCTAGTAAAAGACAAAGTGCATATTAGAATATATTAAGCATATCTGCAAAACACTAGTAAAAGGTCAGAATAAATACATACAGTTATACGATGCTTTAAACAATATATATGCATAGCAACAATGTATGCATTTTACATGATTATTTCCGATTATCATATTACTTTGGCTTTTAACTCGTACAATTGTTAAATTATGGTATATGGATCCATATTAAAAAAACTTTAATTTAAACTTATCAAAACCAATTTCTCTCTTTTCCCCCCTGCATGGTAAACGGGAACTAAGTGACACTTCCAAGTTTAACTAAATAAAACTGGGACTTACTAAATAATATTTAACGTGCCCGCAATACAGGTTTTCCTGTGCTAGTTACCCCCCAGGGGCGTACCTTCTTCAGGTATTCAGGGGGAGTCACGCCCCCCGGGCCCGAGTGATCTTTTTTTTTTTTTTTTGTCCTTCTACTTTCTTTTCTTTTCTTTCTTTTACTTTACTTTTTATTTATTTATTTATTTATTTTTTTTGCTAATAAGTTTTTGGTTTTTTTTCTTGCTTTTTTGTCCTTGTTAGTTATTTTGGTTTTTCCTGCCAATAAGGTTTTGGTGCTTGTTCTTGTTTATTGTTCTTGTAAAAAAAAAAAAAAAATTGGAAAAAAAAAAAAAAAAAAAAATTTGAAAAACTTACAAAAAAATGAAACTACTTACCTTGTTTTACTCACCTTTTCAGTTTCTACTTACCTTGTTTATTTTCACTCACCTTTATTTTTTGGTCTTCTTCTTGTTGGTTATATTAAAAATACTTAACTTCTAAAACATTAACCAAGCTGAGACCGGTGTAGATGTGGCGCTGGTTATTGGGTTGGCGATTTGGTGAGGGTCTCACGGTAGTCTAGCCTTGGGAGCACACTGGGAGACTGGTGCCCTTGGTGAAGGTGAGACAACGGTGACTACTCGAACGAGAAACACCGGACTAACGACTACCACATGTGATTCCCAATCTGGGTCGACGGTCTGGTAGCTGGTGAGTGGTTATGGGTGTCCCAGGGAGCGATTCTGAAAACCCTTTGCTTTTCCGTCTGTTCAAGAAACGGGCTGACTTGTGGGACTAAGGAAACCCTCGACCCTTTTTTCTTATCTCAATATGGCGACAAATAAAGGAAATACGAATAATGCGTCTGGCTCGGGCTAAGCTCAGATCTCAAATGCTAATTCTTGGGCGGATAGGATGGAGGAGTTTTCTTCATCTTTAAATCAAAAAAACATTTTCGATAGTGATGAGGCACGGTTTTTTGTAGTAAAACGGGATGATGGAGATTTCTCTAAGACTTCTCCATTCTTGATTCAGAAATCTTTGCAATCCATGGTAGGTGAACCAAAGAATATTAAAAAGCTTCGCTCAGGAGAATTATTGATTGAAGTAATGAACAGCAAACAAGGAAGTAATTTGAGAAAATGTAAAAGCTTTGGTAATATACCAATAACTATCACTGCACACAGAACTTTAAATATAAGCCGAGGAGTAATTTCTGAAAGAGACCTGCAATACGTATCTGAAAGTGAAATCTTGGAAAATCTAAAAGACCAAAATGTTGTTGCTGTTCGCCGTATCTCAGTTTTTCGAGAGGGCAAACAAATTCCCACCAAGCATTTAATTCTTACGATCGATTTGCCTAGACTTCCACATTCAATAAAAGCTGGATACCTGGAATGCCCCATTAGACCGTATATCCCAAATCCCTTGCGATGCTTTAAATGTCAACGTTTCGGCCACTCGATGACCTCTTGCCGTGGAAACATAACATGTGCTCGCTGCAGTGCAGGGGCCATGACAGTAAAAATTGTGAAGCTCCTATCTGCTGCATTAACTGTAAAAGAGATCACCCAGCATACTCAAAAGCATGTGAAAAATGGAAAATTGAAAAAGAAATTCAGACTGTGAAAACAAAACAGAATCTCTCGTATCCTGAAGCACGTAAAATAGTAGAAGCCTGGACACCTACCATTGGTAAATCTTATGCAGCCATTACTTCCAGCAAAAAAACTTATCATACAATAGCAACACAGACTGAATGCCTTGAACAAACCAGCCAACCAGTTATTGCATTAAAAAATAACACACTTCAATCTAAGTCTAATCAAACACATCATTCTTCTCAGCTTAACCCCAAAAAACCAACAGTGCTTAAAAAAAAATACACCGAATTTGAGAAAAACCCTGTCTGACAAAAGCCATAATTCTGTATCTTATAAGCATTCTACCTCTACTTCCACTAAAAGTACAATTAAAAAGAAAAAAACTTCACCTAAACCCATCACCAATACTCATAACACTGCCACTGTTAGTAATGTTACACATGAAGACTCTCTTAGCCTCCATCCTTCTGATGATGAGGACAGTATGTCCACTGTATCAGAAGACAATAACGCAGATATTTTAATCTAAAAAATAATAAACACATGACTTATTTCATTTCCTGGAATTGCCGAGGTTTTAATCATAAACGAGACGATATTAAGGAGATTATTTTTAATCATAAACCTGTTTGTTTTGCATTCCAGGAAACTTATCTCAGACAAAACGATAATGTTAATATCCATGGCTACAATTGCTTCAGGAAAGACTTTCTAAGAACTGACAGAGCTACAGGTGGTGTAGCTCTTTTAATTTCCAGTACTGTTCCACACACTAATATCCCTTTAAATACCAACATTCAGGCAGTTGCAATCCAATTGCATATCCATATGTTACTGACTGTTTGCTCCATATACTTACCACCCCCAGGGGGGTACCTTCTTCAGGTATTCAGGGGGAGTCACGCACCCCGGGCCCGAGTGATCTTTTTTTCCCTCTCCTTTTGTTTTTTTTTTCCCCTTCCCTTTTATTTCTTTCACCTTTGGTTTGGTTTATTTTGCTTTTGTTGCCAATAAGTTTTTGGTACTTACTTGTTCCTGTTGTTTTGTCCTTTGAAAAAAAAAAAAAAAAATCTTAAAAAAATTATAAAATTTGAAAAAATTAAAAAAATGAAACTACTCACCTTGTTCCATGATCTTTTTTCGTTTCTACTCACCTTGTTTTTACTCACCCTTTTGTTCTCATTTGTTATGCTAAAAACCTTAAAATCACTAATACAGTAACCAAGCTGAGACCGGTGTAGATGTGGCGCTGGTTATTGGGTTGGCGATTTGGTGAGGGTCTCACGGTAGTCTAGCCTTGGGAGCACACTGGGAGACTGGTGCCCTTGGTGAAGGTGAGACAACGGTGACTACTCGAACGAGAAACACCGGACTAACACGACTACCACATGTGATTCCCAATCTGGGTCGACAGTCTGGTAGCTGGTGAGTGGTTATGGGTGTCCCAGGGAGCGATTCTGAAAACCCTTTGCTTTTCCGTCTGTTCAAGAAACGGGCTGACTTGTGGGACTAAGGAAACCCTCGAACCTTTTTTCTTATCTCAATATGGCTACAATTAAAGGAAATACGAATAATGCGTCTGGCTCGGGCCAAGCTGATCAAATCTCAAAAGTTAATTCTTGGGCGGATAGGATGGAAGAATTTTCTTCTTCATTAAATGAAAAGAATATCTTCGATAGTAATGAGGCACGTTTCTTTATTATAAAACGAAATGAGGGCGACTTTTCTAAAACATCTCCATTTTTAATCCAGAAATCCTTGCAATCGATGGTAGGTGAACCAAAAAGTATTAAAAAGCTTCGCTCTAGAGAGTTATTGATTGAAGTGGCAAACAGCAAACAAGCTACAAATATAAGAAAATGTAATAACTTTGGTAATATACCCATAACTGTATCTGCCCACCGAACATTGAATACTAGCCGTGGAGTAATTTCTGAAGCTGACTTACAATATGTATCGGAAACTGAAATTTTGGAAAATCTTAAAGATCAAAACGTTGTTGCTGTTCGTCGTATTTCTATTTTTCGAGAGGGCAAACAAATTCCCACCAAGCATTTAATTCTAACAATTGACTCGCCTAAATTACCACAATCAATAAAAGCCGGATATCTAAAATGCCCTATTAGACCATACATTCCAAATCCCCTGCGATGCTTTAAATGTCAACGTTTCGGCCACTCAATGACCTCTTGCCGTGGAAATACAACATGTGCTCGCTGCAGTGCAGTGGGCCATGACAGTAAAAATTGCGAAGCTCCCGTCTGCTGCATTAACTGCAAAAGAGATCATCCCGCATATTCAAAAGCATGTGAAAAATGGAAATTAGAAAAAGAGATCCAAACTGTGAAAATAAATGAAAATATCTCATATCCTCAAGCTCGAAAAATAGTAGAATCCAGGACGCCTACCATTGGCAAATCATACGCAGCCGTCACTTCCAGCAAAAAAACTTATCATACAATAGCAACACAGACTGAATGCCTCGAACAAACCAGCCAAACAGTTATTGCATTAAAAAATAATACAATACAATCTAAGTCTAATCAAACCCTGCATTCTTCTCAGCTTAACCCCAAAAAACCAACAGTGCCTAAGAAAAACACACCGAATTTGAGAAAAACCCTGTCTGACAAAAGCCATAATTCTGTATCTTATAAGCATTCTACCTCTACTTCCACTAAAAGTACAATTAAAAAGAAAAAAACTTTACCTAAACCCATCACCAATACTCATAACACTGCCACTGTTAGTAATGTTACACATGAAGACTCACTTAGCCTCCATCCTTCTGATGATGAGGACAGTATGTCCACTGTATCAGAAGACAATAACGCAGATATTTTAATCTAAAAATAATAAAAACATGACTTATTTCATTTCCTGGAATTGCCGAGGTTTTAATCATAAACGAGACGATATTAAGGAGATTATTTTTAATCATAAACCTGTTTGTTTTGCATTCCAGGAAACTCATCTTAGACAACACGATAATGTTAATATCCGTGGCTACAATTGCTTCAGGAAAGACTTTCTAAGAACTGACAGAGCTACAGGTGGTGTAGCTCTTTTAATTTCCAGTACCGTTCCACATACTAATATCCCTTTAAATACCAACATCCAGGCAGTTGCAATCCAATTGCATATCCATATGTTACTGACTGTTTGCTCCATATACTTACCACCCAATATGCCTGTCAACCAGAACGACCTCAATAGCCTCATTTCCCAACTACCTACTCCATTTTTGATCCTTGGTGATTTTAATGGGCATAGCCCTCTTTGGGGAAGTCCCGATACAAATGGTCGCGGGCAACTTATAGAAAACTTCATTACTGACAATTCTTTATGTCTTTTAAATAACGGCAGCAATACTTACTTTCATGAACCATCCAGGACATTTCATGCTATTGACCTTGCAATTTGCTTTCCTACTCTCTTTCCATATTTTAATTTTTTTGTTTGTGACGATCTACATAATAGTGATCATTTTCCTTTGTTTTTATCATTTTATAATTATGACCAGACTCATCCCAAGAAGCCCCATTTTATCTATGACAAGGCCGATTGGGTTACTTTTACTTTAAATTCATCTATCACGAGAAATATGACTGACGGCGATATCAATAAGGCTGTAACTCTTGTCAGCCAATGTATTATTAATGCTGCTAACAGCTCTATCCCAAAATCCAGTGGACATCACTCTAAACATTCTAAGCCTTGGTGGAATGAGGAATGCAGGCTAGCAAAAAGGAAGCAACAAAAAGCATGGGGGATTTTCCGCAGGTATCCAACAACAAGTAATTATATTCTATTTAAACAAGCTAGGGCACATGCACGGAAAACTCGTAGAAAAGCTCAAAAGGAGTCCTGGATCAACTATGTCTCCAGCATAACTTCTAATATTAGCAGCAAAAATTTATGGCATCGTGTCAAAAAATGTATGGGAATTTATACATATCAAAGTGTTTCCTTCTTAAAAGATAATGGTCAAACTATAACATCTACAAAAAATATTGCTAATACCATCGGGCAAACTCTTTCAGACATCTCCAGCTCTAGTTCCTATAATGAACCCTTTCTATCCTACAAGCAAAACTCCGAACGCTCCACAATAAACTTCAAATCCCGCTCTTTAGAAAGTTATAATGCACCTTTTACAGAAAATGAATTAAAAGTTTGTTTAAAATGCTGTCATAATTCTGCTCCTGGACCTGATGGCATTACCTATCTCATGATCAAACATCTCTCAAAGGAATCTCTTAAAAACTTACTTCACTTGTACAATAGGATCTGGTCTGAACATGTATTTCCTGCTGCATGGCACGATGCTATTGTCATTCCTTTTCAAAAACCCGGCAAAGATGCAACTGATCCAAAAAATTACAGACCAATAGCCCTCACTAGTTGTTTGTGCAAAATTCTTGAGAAAATGGTAAATACAAGACTGGTTTTTATCTTGGAAAGTAATAGCATTATCTCTCCATGGCAAAGTGGTTTTCGACGTGGCCGCTCAACAATTGACAATATTTTACTGCTGGAGACAAACATCCGAAAAGCTTATGTAAAACGTAATCACTTAGTTTCAGTTTTTTTCGATATTGAAAAAGCGTATGATAAGACTTAGCGATATGGTATATTAAGGGATCTTTTTAATTTAGACTTTCGTGGAAATCTTCCTATTTTTATTGAAAATTTTTTTAAACTCAGACGCTTCCAAGTTCGCATTGGTTCAGAATACTCGGATTTCTACCATCAGGAAGAAGGTGTACCTCAAGGCAGTGTCTTGAGCGTTACACTCTTCTCTTTAAAAATTAACAACATTTTAAAACAATTACCACTAAGAGTTCATGGTAGTTTATATGTGGACGACCTGCAAATCTTATGCCAGGGTAATGACATGCGTTTCATTGAACGCCAATTACAACTTGCTATCAAAAATATTATTAAGTGGACAAATGAAAACGGGTTTAACTTTTCTGTTGACAAAACACAGTGTGTGCATTTTTGTCGTAGACGTGATCTTCACCCTGATCCAGAACTTTTTATTAATAACAGACCTATCTCAGTTGTTGACTCTGCTCGCTTCTTGGGTGTAATTTTTGACAGGAAACTTACTTTCATTCCACATATTTTAAAACTTAGGATGAATTGTGATAAAAAATTAAATATTCTGAAAGTGCTTTCCAATACTTCCTGGGGTGCTGATCGTACTTCCTTGCTTAAGATCTATAGAGCAATCATCCGCTCTAGGCTAGACTATGCTTGTCAGATTTATGGTTCAACTCGCTACACGTACCTTAAGAAACTTGACACAGTGCACCATTCTGCACTTAGAATCTGTTCTGGTGCCTTTCGTACCTCTCCCATTCTTAGTCTATATACTGACTGTGTAGAGCCATCTCTCACTATGACCAGGCAAAAACTTTCACTTGAACTATATCTCCGCATTCTATCACATCCTCATCATCCACTCCATCCTCATTTTTGCAACAATGATCACATTTTATTCCATAATCGCCCCTCTTGCATTCCTCATTTTAGCCTAAGGATGAGGAACATTCTTGTTGGTATGCCTCACATTGACACTAATGTTCGTAGTAGGCCTCTCTTGGCTATTACACCATGGAACTTTAGGGTTATTTCCTGCATTCACCCTTTTAAAAATTTTGACAAATCAAACACAGATGCTTCAATTTTCCGGTCACTATATGCTTCTCATTGCTGCAATTACAAGGACTACATCAAAATTTTTACAGATGGCTCAAAGGCAGGCGATAAAGTTGGCTGTGGTGTTGTCTCTGGTACAACTATTTTTAGCTATCATCTTCCAAGTACATTCTCAGTTTTCTCGGCAGAATTTTTTGCAATTGAGGTTGCACTTAACTTGATCTCTTCTCATCACTATAGAAAATTTATAATTTACACAGACTCAAAGAGTGTTCTTGACTCTCTTTATTCCATTTCATATTCATCCTCATTTATTTCAGTTTTAAAAACATATAACGACCTGTTAAAAAAGGGATTTGATATTTTATTTAGTTGGGTTCCAGGATATGTTGGGATTAAAGGTAATGAAACTGCTGATAAAGCTGCAAAACAGGCTTTAACAAAACTTAACTGCCCAGTTCCATACGAAGATTTAAAGCATGCCCTCAAACAGTCCCTTAAAAACCTTTGGCAAAGAGAGTGGGAATGTCAAGTGGATAATAAACTACAAAAGATCAAACCACACATATCAGTCTGGCCTACACTCTCACCAAGGAAGTACGATGTCATTCTCACACGTCTCAGAATAAGGCATTCCAGGCTTACACATAAACACTTACTTCTGGGAGAACAAGAACCTGACTGTCCTAATTGTCATTTTACTTCACTTACCATTCGCCATTTACTTATAGATTGCCCATGCCTTCGTCATTTGTACAGACATTATTTTAAATCATCATCGCCAAATCTGACAAGCCTTATAGGTACTAATCCTCATCCTTTGCTGACAAACTTTTTAATAGAGGCTGATTTTTATTACGATATCTGATTTTATTTTTTACACTGTTCATTTTCTTTTTATTATATACTCTGTTATTTATTTTTTACTTCTGGTTTTATTGTATACACTGCTCATTACTTTTACATCATTTCATCTTATACACTGTTTGCCCTGTTTTTATTTTTTACTTCATTATTTTTTAACTTTTTACAAATATTTGTATTTTAGTGACCATCTGGATGGGTAAACCCATCCAGAAGCTATACTTCAATTTCACATATTTGTTTGGCGCAGTATGTCCCATTGTGGACCTTGCGCCATTAAAAGACAACCAACCAACCAACCTGTGCTAGTTACATCTATATTCACTAGCCTCTGTAGGTACTCTGACAATTACATTTGCTCAAGGCACGAGACGTTACGCCTTGCTGTTCGACCCCAGTAACAAGGAACACAGAGCACTTTTCACATTCCAACGGGAATTTAAATTGTTTACCATACAGAGTATTAAAATTAATAAGTTTTGACATTAAAAAAAAATAAAATATTCAATATATATCTGTACATAGACAGAAGAAACATACTTAAAGAGAAGAAAAAAAAATTCAGTTATATACAATTCTGTTTTTAAATTACATAAATATATAGCTTCTGAATTTAACTAATTCAGATTTTGTTAATGGCTTGGTGAAACTATCCGACAGGTTGCTATTTATATACTTTATGTCAAAAGTATTTTGATAAACCAAGTCTCTGATAAAAAACAATTTGACGTCTATATGTTTTGTTCTGTGGTTCTCTATAGGAGAGTTAACAAAATCTATAGTAGCAGTGTTGTCGACATATACAGTCAACTCTCAAAAATCCGCAGCCCTAAAATCCGCAATTCTCTAAAATCCACATATCATTTGCAATGTAAACAAACATTGTCACAATTGATTTGTTGATTAGTGAAATGCAAAAATTCAGTTGTATTAAGAGAAAAATCAGTTTTTAACTGGTGCTGATGAATCACCAATCACTCAACATATTACAGGAGGAAATGATAAGTGTAATTACACATATTATTAAAAAATAAATGATGATAATTTAGAGGAAAAGGAGAAAGACAGTTTTCATGAAAGATTTTTTCTCATTAAGATAAATACTCAAATTTCCTCATAGCGCAAACTTATGTGATTGACCAAGAATTGCTGACATTTTTGCAGGTTATAGGAAAATAAATATATATGAATTTTCTTACTTAAACTAGTATTGATCAGACTTTTCAAAAATCTAGATAATTTGTAACTATAATGTGATGCATAAAAATTGTTCTTTAAATTAAAATTTCGTGATATATTTGTACTTTTATTAGGTACACTTTATTTCATCATTGTATGTGTAACATATAAATTGTTTCTTAAATATTTGCTACTCAAATGAGGTTCTAAGATGTAAATAAAAGAAATTATTCTAAAATCTGCAAAATTCAGAAATCCGCAAAACACTTCGTTTTAAGCTGTGCGGATTTTTGAGAGTGTACTGTATTACAGATCTTTGCTTAACTTGATCAATCAATTTTAAATTAACAGATTCTTTTAATATTCTATCAAACCATAAAACTTCTTTTGATGTTTCAGTTAGTGCGATAAATTCTGCCTCCATCGTTGATAAACTTTTCCTTAAACGTTCTCCATGATATTGGAGATTTATCAAGTAAGACTAACTGACCTCCTATTGATGTTCGGTCATCTTTGTTAGTAGCAAAGTCTGCATCTGAATATGCAACTATTTTTATGTCATCACACTTTAAGCTAAGTTTTATATTTTTGGTATATTGTAGGTAAACAAGGACTCTAATTAATCCATCCCAATGTGGTATACCGGGATTACTTTGGTATTGGCTTAAAATATTTATAGCGTATGATATGTCAGGTCTGGTTCGATTTGCTATAAAAGAGAGACATCCTAGTAAACTGCGATATAGAAATTTTTCCATTTCCTGAATTTCTAATTCATTTTTAGGACACTGCGTTTTTGAATAAACCGTTCCTTTGCTCATAGGAAGTGAGGATATTGGTATTTTAAACTGTTTAAATCTATTAATAACATCTTCAATATAATTTATTTGATGTATGTTTAAAAATTTTCCCTCATCAGTAAATTCAACACCTAACAGTTTCTTTGTTTTACCTAGAATTTTCAGATCAAAATGTTTACTTAGGTTAGAAATAGCATCATCAATTAATTTTGTAGTTGAACCAAACAAAACCATGTCATCTACATACAATATGAGAACCACTTTTGTATTAGAAATATACACACAATTACACCATTCATATTTTCGGAATGCTATTTCGAGTAACACTTTATTTACCTCGAAAAACCACTCCCTTCCGCTCTGGTGAAGACCGTATAATGCTTTATTAAGCTTACAGACTAAATTTTCTTTTCCTTTAGCAATAAAACCTGGGGGTTGTGTCATATATATATTTTCATTCAAAGGAGCATAAAGGTAGGCATTTTTTACATCACATTGGACATGTAACCATTTTTTAAACGACACTAAAAGACTTAAAAAAAATCGTATTACACTGAAATTAACCACTGGGCTAAAGGTTTGGTCAAAGGTTTCTCCTTTGATTTGTTTAAAACCCTGAGCTACCAATCTAGCTTTATAGCGGATAATTTCACCTTCTTCGTTTTTTTTTAGTGTGTAAACCCATCGACAACCTAATGGTTGGACGTTTTCAGGAAGTTTAGTAAGATACCATACCCCTCTTTCCTTCATACTGTTAATTTCTTCCCCCATCGCTTCTAACCAGAGTTCACATTGTTCTGTCTTTAAGGCTTGTTTGTATGTATGCGGAATTGCTATGTCTAGTCAGGATGATTGTGAAAAAGATGTTGAGCTCCCCCTTTGACTAGTAACAGTACCTTTAAAATTAAAAATATGAGGTTCAAAAAGAATTTCATTTTCTCGACAATATTTCTCTACATCTGCAAGTGATCTTAACCTTTGGTATTTTCCCGACTCGTAATAATAACTGTCGGTGCGTGAGCCGTCTGACCTAGGGACAGGTTTACGTACCCACGTAACTTCTCTTAATGGTGCAAGCTCACTAACCTGATCAGTTTCTTCTTCCTCATCTTCCGAGGTTAAAAGATGTTGCAGATTACTCAATGAAATACTGTCCGGATTTTTAGCATCAGATATGTGGCCCATCACAGCTCCACTCACTTTCTAATCAGAAATTTCAGGTTTAGGAAAAGTCACATTAATGGTTTCAATAACCTTACTAGTTTCGGGCAGCGAGATCCTGTACCCCTTGGTACGGAAAGCATATCCAATGAGAATACCCTTAGTGGCCTTTGCATCAAGTTTAGACTGACACTGCTGTCTCAGGATTCCCACATAAACTTCCGATCCAAAAACTCTAAGATGGTGAACTGAGGGTACTAAGCCACAATAAATTTCAAATGGGGTTATGCTCATGTGCTTATGACACACTCTGTTCCAAGTATATGTAAAATGTAACAAAGCATCTGGCCAAAAATAATTGGGTAAACCACTATCATGTAATAAAGATCTCATGGCGTCTGCGGCAGTTTGGTTAAACCTTTCGGCAACCCCGTTTTGTTCAGGAGTATAAATGTTTGTTCTTTAATGTTTAATTCCCCCCCAGGTGGGTACCTTCTTCAGGTATTCAGGGGGTGTCACGAACCCCGGGCCCAAGTGATCTTTCGTTTTCTCCTTCTATTTTTTTTCTCTATTTTTTTTTTTTACTTTTTTTTTTATTTTTTTTTTTATTTATTTATTTTTTCATTTTATTTTATTTATTTATTTATTTATTTTTTTTCTTTTTGGTCGTTTTGTTTCTTGAGTTCACTTTTTTTCAAATGCCAATAAGTTCTTGGTCTGTTTTTTTTTTTTTTTTTTGACTGTTTTCCTCTGCCAATAAGTTCTTGGTCTGTTTTTGTTTTGTTCAAGTTCTATCCTTAAAAAAAAAAAAATAAATATATAAAAAATAAAAAAATTTTGAAAAACACAAAAATATGGAAACACTAACAATGTTCTACTTACCTTTTTTTATTTTGTATTTTGACTCACCTCTTCTTTTGTTTTTGCATTGCTTGTTCATAAAAAAAAAAAAAAAAATCATAAAATCATAAAATGCAACAAAAAAATCAATCTATTAACATTTAATCTATTAACAAAGTAAAGTCTGGTGACAGTGTGGCGCTGGCTATCGGGGCAAAGTTTCTGGTGAGGGTGCCACGGTAGTCTAGCCTTGGGGTCACACGGGGAGACTGGTGCCCTTGGTGAAGGTGAGACAACGGTGACTACTCGAACGAGAAACACCGGACTAACACGACTACCACATGTGATGCCTGAACTGGGGCGGCAGCCTGGTAGCTGGTGAGTGGTTATGGGTGTCCCAAACAGGATTCTTAAAAACCCTTTGTGTTTGTGTGTTGGAAGAAACACTCACCCCCCTTTCCCTTTCTCTCTTATTATGGCTACAACTATGGGTATTTCGATTAATGTGTCTGGCTCAGGCCAAACTAGTGAAAATTCAAAGGTGAAAACTTGGGTGGATAGAATGGAAGAATTTTCTTCCACTCTGAATGAGAGCAATGTGTTTATGACATCAGAAACTAGATTTTTTGTGATTAAAAGAAAAGAGGGGGATTTCCAAAGGATATCTCCATTCCTTATACAGAAAGCATGTCAATCTATAATGGGTGATCCAAAGTCTATAAAAAAACTGAGATCGGGCGAGCTATTAATTGAAGTTAAAAATGTCAAACAAGCCAACAATTTAAAAAAGTGTACTCAATTTGCAAACATTCCTGTCACTGTTGATGTCCATAGAACACTAAATACTTGCCGTGGTGTCATTTCTGATTCTGACCTCCAGTTTATACCAGAAGCCGAAATTCTTGAAAGCCTCAAAGAGCAAAAAATTATCGGAGTTAAACGTATATCTATATTTCGCGACAATAAACCAATTCCAACTAAACACATTATCTTAACTATAAATTCCCCAAAACTCCCAACATCAATAAAAGCTGGGTACCTGGAATGCCCCGTCAGACAATACATACCGAATCCGTTACGCTGCTTCAACTGCCAACATTTTGGCCAATCTAAAACTTCCTGCCGTGGAAAACAGACATGTGCCCGTTGCAGTGCCATTGGACAAGACAGTCAAAATTGTGAAGCCACAGTGTGTTGTGTTAATTGTAAAAAAGATCACCCATCATATTCTAAGTCTTGTGAAAAATGGAAAATAGAAAAAGAGATTCAAACCTTTAAAACAAAACAAAATATATCATACCCAGAAGCCAGAAAAATAGTAGAATCAAGAACACCCATTGTTGGAAAATCATATGCTGCTGTTACTTCCACCAAAAAAACTTGTAAAACAATAGCTACACAAACTGACTCTCTAATCAATACCAGCCCCCCAGTTGAAACTGTTTCACGTAATTCTACAAAAATACCCAATACTAGCTCTCCACTCGAAACTACAGTAAACAATTCCCAAAATTTACAATCCAAACCAAATCAGTCTTCCAACTCTTCACAGTCCTCTTCATCAAAATCAAGAAATCTAAAGAAAATTCCACAAACTGCTAAAACCTTATTGTCTGAAAAAAGTCTTAATTCTACCTCTCTAAAACATTCTAACTCACCCTCTCGTCTCAATATCATTAAGAAAAAGAAATTAAAATTGCCCACTTCGACTTCAAATGGGAAAAATAATAAAGTAAACCTTACAAAACAAGACGATATGATCAGCCTTCACCCTTCTGATGGAGAAGACGGTATGTCTACTGCATCAGAGGATAATGACGTGGATGTTATAATCTAAAAAAAAAAAAAAAATCATGACTAATTTCATCTCATGGAATTGCCGAGGTTTTATTAATAAACGAGATGAAATAAGAGAAATAATCTCTGATCATCGACCTATATGCTTCGCTTTCCAAGAAACATACTTAAGACAACACGATATTGTTAATATCCGTGGCTATCAGTGTTTCAGGAAAGATTTTACACATTCCGATAGAGCTACAGGTGGCGTAGCCCTTTTAATCTCTAATAATATTCCACATTCATGTATCACTTTAAATACCAATATCCAGGCTATTGCAGTTCAGATCCATATACACATACTTATCACCATCTGCACTATTTATATTTACCGCCAAATATGACCATTCGCCCAAATGATCTAAATAGGTTTACTTCACAACTGCCGACACCTTTTTTAATTCTTGGTGATTTAAACGGGCACAGTCCACTTTGGGGTAGTCCCGATATTAATCCTCGTGGACAAACTATTGAAGACTTAATCACTGACAATAATTTATGTATTTTAAATAATGGTGACAATACCTACTTTCATGAACCTTCCAGAACTTTTCATGCAATAGACCTGGCCATCTGCTCTCCAACTTTGTATCCCTATTTCAATTTCTTTGTTAGTAACGACCTTCATAATAGTGACCATTTTCCTTTATTTTTATCTTTTTATAATTTTAATGATCATCATCCTACAAATCCACATTATATTTATGACAAGGCTAACTGGACTACTTTCACTATAAATGCAACCATCACATACGAAATGACTGAGGGTGATATCCACAGAGCAATCACTGATGTCACAAAGTGTATTATAAATGCAGCTGATATTAGTATTCCAAAATCCTCTGGACGTCTCAGTAAACATTCAAAGCCATGGTGGAATGAAGAATGCAATAATGCAAAAAGACAGCAACACAAAGCTTGGGGAATTTTTAGGAGGTACCCTACAACTGCTAATTATATCGCATTCAAAAAAGCAAGGGCAGCCGCCCGAAGAATCCGCAGAAACTCCCCATAAAATTCTTGGACTAAATATGTTTCCAGCATTACCTCCAATGTAAGCAGTAAACAGCTTTGGCATTGTGTCAAGAGAGCAATGGGAATTCATTCTAATCAAAGTATTTCATTTTTAAAGGATAATGACCAAACTATAACATCTATTAAAAATATTGCAAACACCATTGGTAGAACTTTATCTGACATATCCAGCTCTAATTCCTACTCCGAACCTTTTTTGTCATATAAACATAATTCTGAACGTTCATCAATTAATTTTCACTCCCGTTCTTCACCAGAGTACAATAGTTCTTTTACTGAAAATGAATTACAAAATAGTTTGAAAAAATGTCGTAACTCTTCTCCTGGACCAGATGGTTTTACCTATATTATGATTAAACATTTATCAAAACTGTCTCTTAAAAATCTTCTTCATCTTTACAATAGGATCTGGACTGAAAATATTTTCCCTGTTGCTTGGTACGATGCTATTGTTATTCCTTTTCCGAAACCAGGTAAAGATGCTACTGACCCAAAAAATTACAGGCCCATTGCTCTTACAAGCTGTCTATGTAAACTACTCGAAAAAATGGTAAATACTAGATTGGTTTTTATTCTCGAAAAGAATCCGATTTCTCCATGGCAAAGTGGTTTCCGACGAGGCCGTTCTACGGTTGACAATATTTTATTATTAGAGACAAATATCCGCAAAGCTAATGTGAGACGTAACCATTTGGTTTCAATTTTTTTCGATATAGAAAAAGCCTATGACAGAACATGGCGCTATGGTATTTTAAAAGATCTTTTTAATTTGGACATTAGAGGAAATCTCCCCATTTTCATTCAGAACTTTTTAAGAGTCAGACGCTTTCAAATTCGTATTATCAGTTTATTCAGATTTTTATTATCAAGAGGAAGGTGTGCCTCAAGGCAGTGTTTTGAGCGTTATGCTTTTTTCCTTGAAAATAAATGATATTTTAAAACTTCTGCCGCAAAGTGTCCATGGGAGTTCACAGTGAAACTTGGATAATTCGAACTTGCTTAATTCGAAATTCTGGATAATTCGAATTTTACTCGGTCCCTTGAATTTTGTATTAAAATAATGTTAAAAAATCATGGATAATTCGAATTCTATTTTGGATAATTCGAATTTTTCATACGATTATCTTTAAAATATTACAGTAAAATTTGTACCCGACATTTTTCTCAGCTAAAGTGAATTATTTTTTTTAATAGTCTTTCAAAAGAAGGATAAGGAAGTACAAGAGTATTTCCTAGCTAGTGCATCAGAAGAAGATATGGTTCATATACATGAACTTCGAGGGGTTTTTAATTGAAAGTCATGTCTAATGTAGAAGATTCTGTTTTTGTATCAGTTGACAGGTGGAAGTCATATGCTATGACACAAAGATTGTACTTAAAGAAGCAATTAAAATTATCTGACTATTTTTTAAAAAGTGATGAATAATTAAACTCGTAAAAAAAATATTGATTTAATTGGGGGGGGAGGGGATGAATGTAGCAGTATTCTTAGATATAAAGTTCATGTGTTAAATCTTTGATCATAGAGTTTTTTTTTTATCTATCTATTCTTTTTGAAAAAATGTAGTACATGTAATTCGAATTTTTGGATATTTCGAATTTTTCTCTGGTCCCTTCAACTTCGAATTATCCAAGTTCTACTGTATATGTTGACGACCTGAAAATTTCTTGCCAGGGGAATGACATGCGCTTCATAGAACGCCAATTACAACTTGCTATAAAAAATATCACTAAGTGGACAAATTAAAATGGTTTTAAATTTTCGACTGACAAAACACAATGTGTGCATTTTTGTCGTAAACGAGGTCTTCATCCTCATCCTGAGATTTTGATGAATAACAGGCCAATTTTCGTTGTTGAGACTGCTCGATTTCTGGGTGTTATTTTCGATAGGAAACTGAACTTTATGCCACATATTTTACTCTTGAGAACTAAATGTGACAGAGCACTTAATATTTTAAAAGTTCTTTCTAACACTTCTTGGGGAGCAGACCGTCCATCATTACTCAAAATTTATCGAGCTACTATTCGCTCCAAACTTGATTATGCTTGTCAGGTTTATGGTTCAGCCCCTCACTCTTATATTAAAAAACTTGACACAACACATCATAGTGCGCTCAGAATTTGCTCAGGTGCTTTCCGCACGACTCCAGTTATTTAGTTTCTATGCTGACTGTGTGGAGCCTTCTCTCACTGATATTAGACAAAGACTTTCACTTGAATTGTACTATCGCATCCTTTCACACCCTAATCATCCACTTCATTCTCATTTAAACAGTAACGATCATAATCTTTATGTGAATCGCCCATCCTGCACCCCACATTTCGCTCTTAGAATTAAAAACTTTCTTGCTGGCACCTCTCATATTCATACCAAAGTCCGTTCTCGTTCTCTCTTAAACATGACACCTTGGAACTTCCAGGTTATTTCTAGTCTTCATCCGTTTAAAGGATTTGACAAACCTAACACATATGCTTCTATTTTTCAGGCCCTTTACTTATCTCATCGCTCTCATTACAAGGACTACGTCGAGATTTTTACAGACGGCTCTAAGACAAGCAATAAAGTCGGTTGTGGTGTTGTCATTGGTAACGCCAGTTTTAGCTATCAACTGCCAACTCATTTTCCATCTTCTCTGCAGAGTTTTTTGCTGTTAAGGTTGCCCTTAACATTATTTCATCTCAGCACAGTAGAAAATTCATTATATATACAGACTCAAAGAGTGTTCTTGATTCTCTCTCTTCTAGCTCTTGTAACCTGACTTTCATTTCAATTTTAAAAACTTAACACGACCTTTTGAAAAAGGGATTTGACATTTTGTTTTGTTGGGTTCCTGGCCACGTAGACATTAAAGGCAATGAAGCAGCAGACAAATCCGCAAGGCAGGCTTCCATACTTTTAAACTGTCCCGTTCCTTATGAGGACATTAAGCACACACTTAAAAGCTATCTTAAAAATATGTGGCAAAGGGAGTGAAATAACCAAAATAATAATAAATTGCATGAAATAAAACCTCAAATTTCAGTCTGGCCTACACTTACCCCTAGAAAATATGATGTTATTATTACACGACTACGAAACGGACATACAAGATTTACCCATAAATACTTACTACTTGGACAACAGGAACCTGAGTGTCCAAAATATCATAATAATGCTTTAACCATTCGTCATGTCCTCACCGACTGCCCTTGCCTTCGTCATCTTTATCGACAAAATTTTAATTCATCTTCACCCACTCTGACGAGCCTTTTAGGTGCAAATCCTCATTATCATCTGACAAACTTCTTGAAGGAGGCTGGTTTTTACTTCGACATCTGATTTTATTCTTTACATTGTTCATTTTGTTTTACATCTGTTTTATTATATACAGTTGAAGATCTTTAATCCGCACACCTTGGTTCTAGAACTTGTGCGGATGATAGATTTTTGCAAATTATAGATCAATAATGCCATTTCCTCGCTGTATGAATTAGTATAAGGTACATAAAACAATAAACTTTATTTAATAAAACTAGAATTAGAATTGTTTGTTTTTATATAATGTAATGAAGGTAATACTAATAAATATATAAAACAATAAAATCTATTTAATGAAGTAGAAGCAATGTATAATTTAAAACCTTAAATGAGTAATTCATTAAAAAAAAAAAACTGTGCTCCTATTTCTTGACTGTTAGTATTAACAGTATGCAGGCAGATACTTGCAATGTGATTAGTTTGGGGCAGTTTTTAATGACTGCATTGTAGATCTTATCTTCAAAACAAATGCTGGTACAAATTTTTCCTTAAATAGTTTTGTGTATTTTTGAAATGCCACTCTAAACAGAACATTTACGCTAATGGTCCTTAAACATCTGTGAAAATACACAATCCCATCAACGCATACTGTTTTTATTATTTTTGATTTTATCTTGTATGTATTTTGTTTCTTATTTTTACTGTGTTTTTTAATGACAATCTGGATGGGTGAACCCATCCAGAAGCTGCTTTTTATCTTTTTACATTTTTGTGTGGCGCAGCATGTCCAAATATGGACCTTGCGCCAATAAAAGTTAATCAACCAACCAACCAACCAACCCATCAACGCATATGATGCCTTTTATTTCAACCAATGAGCAATGCTGTTACTGGCAGGAGTTAAAAAACTGCACTTGCATGCGTTTTATTTGATCAGTAATTGAATATTATTCAGATGATGTTCAGATTCGCTGAAAAAGTATAAGGCAATAAAAGTATATATATATATATTTTCCTTTTAAAATTAATTATGTATATCTAAATTAAGTTTCACACTCATTTTTTTCATTTTAGTATGTGAATTAACATCAGATTTTCTCATATACATCCAAAATATCGGATTTTCATTACTCCAAAATCTTTTGTTTACATTTACGAAGTGAGTGTGGATTATAGACAATTGCGAATTATGGGTATGCGGATTATAGATCCTTAACTGTACACTGTTTTTATTATTTTTGATTTTATCTTGTTTGTTTTTGCTTCATTTTTTTACTGTGATTTTTTAATGACTTTCTGGATGGGTAAACCCATCCAGAAGCTACTTTCTCTATTACCCATTTGTTTGGCGCAGCATATCCTACTTTGGACCTTGCGCCAAAAAAAGCTATTCAACCAACCAACCATCATGTTTAATTCCATGTTCCTGATAAAAATTAGCGAAATTGGAATTTACAAACTCTTTGCCGTTATCAGTACGAACTGCCTTTAATTTACGTTCAAGAAAATTTTCAGCTCTAGTTCGTATTGAAGACCTGAGACTTATCATTAATTGGATAAACAGTTACTTTTCTAGAAAAATCATCTATGATAGATAGATAATAGCGTTCACCCCTCCTGCCTTTATCTTTATTAGGTCCCCAAACATCCATGTAAATAAGATCTAATGGACCTTTTGACCAATGATTTCTATCATGTTTAAAAGTTACCCTCCTAAACTTATTGAGCTGACATGTTTCACAGCAAAATTCTTTTCCCTAAGCTTGGGAAGACCTTTAACACAGTTTCTCTGACTAGTCCTTTCTATTGTGTGCAGACATGTGTGCAAGCCGCCTATGCCAACTATACATGTCATTTTTCTCAACATTAGTAGCTTGAAATTTAACGATTTTAGGGGGAGAATTCAAAACTCTAGGAAAAACGCAATAAATTCCATTAATAAGCTTGGCAGTGAATAAAAATTGCTTACCTTTTGGATAGTTTCACCTTACCTTTACCACCAATAAAGGTGATCCCCTCTGCATCTAGGCAAGGACCGGATAACAGGTTTTTCCTTAATTTAGAAGAATGTAAATACATTTTCAAAAGTTAGGATCCTGTGTCTAAACTTCAGCTTAACTTTCCCTCTTCCTTTGATCGGAAAGGAAATTCCATCTACAGCTACAGAAAGAGTTTCATTTTCGAGAGGATGATATTCCAGGAATGCACTCCTATCACGGCAGAAATGTGTGCTACTGCCGTGTCAAAAGCCCAGACATCTTCGACAGCACTGCTTTCACTGATTAATGCTTTACACAGGGAAGCATTACCTTTTCTGCTACTTGTAGAAATATTGCATTTGACTGAAGACCTGCCTCTATTCCATTTAACCCTCGTTGAAGATTTTCTACTCTGCTCAATTTTCCGACCAGGAGAACTTTCACGTGACGATGAACTTTCAGAAGTATGATACCCTCTAGGTTTACTTTGGTAATATTCAGGAGTCTATGTCTTAACTTGGCACAGATTCTTAAAATGACCACGTTTTCCACATTTAAAACAAACTACTTTTCTGTTTTTACGCTTCGTAAAATGCACTTCAGCATTTCTTTGATCTGCTTCCCGTAATTTAAGTCTGCTTTCTTCTGATATGAGCTCTACAATAATGTTTTTCAGGATAAATTTATCATCAGGACACCTAAAGATACCTTGTACAATTTGATCATATTCTGGTGGTAAGTATCTCAAAATTTGAAACGATGCATAAATCTCTGGAATTTCTTTATTGATAGCTCGCAACTGTTCCAAAGTTCTCTTTAATTGGGATGCAAAAAGGTCAATACTTTCATTCGGCAGGATTTAGGTTGTGCACAATTCACTAAACAGAGACATGTGATAGCTTCTATTATCTGGTCTAAAATGTATTTTTAACTCTTTCCATGCATCAGCAGCTGAATCAAACGATTCTATAATTTTTCTATAATCTGGCTCAATATTTAAATAGATACATGCAAGGGCACTTCTTTCTCTGGTGTCATAATCCTTAACATCTCTAGCTGTAATGCCAGCTTCTTTACTTATTTCAGGTTTAACTTCTTTACCTTGAACTATTTCCCAGCACCCTTTATCAATTAAAACATATTTTGATATCTGAAGTCCAATTATTATAATTTGTACTGTTAAGTTTATCTATATTGTAAGTTGCAGCTGCCGTACTTTATCAAATATTCAGAAAACTATATAATAAACGTTTAAATATCACTACAAATATATATCTGTAATGGCCCCCCCTTCTCAAAATATCTTCATGCTAATATTTGGGGCCAGAAAAAAAAAATGCAAGATAAGATTCAAAATTTTATATGCAATCTCAATACAATTTTAAAGAAATATTCAATAATTTTTATATCTTCATACTATTCTTCCAAAAACACGGCAATTTATTTTAAAACTATCTTCCGCAAATTGAATCATATATATACGTATCATATTTTTTTCTTCAAATTCTTCTTTCATTAGCTTCCAGAATTCATATTATATTCAAAACAAATAGGGTCCCAAATTTAAAAGTACAAAAATTAATTCTTGCAAAGTTGAGACAGAAACTGCTTCATAAAAGTACTTCAATAAAAATTAAACGTTCATGGCTGAAACTGTTATGGCTAAATAGCCCATAACCTAATGATGGCCACCTTCTTTAGGTATTCAGGGGGTGTCACGTACCCCGGGCTCGAGTGATCTTTTCTTTTCTCTCTCTCCCTTTTTTTTTTTTTTTTCTCCCAAGGGGAATACTTCCTTTAGGTATTCAGGGGGTGTCACGGACCCCGGGCCTGAGTGATCTTTTCTTTTCCTTTTCTTTTTATTTACCGTAATTTCGGGAGTAAGCGACGCATTTCAAATATTCAGTCTAAAAAAAAAAAAATTGCTGGAAGTGCCGCACCCGGCGTAAGGGCCGCACTTGCACTATTCAATCAAAAAATTTATTTTTATCATATGCTCCACGTTAAATGTTAGGTAAACACCTAAGCATCAACAGTTATAAAAGACACAATTTTATTAAGGAACTTTAAATTTATTAAATATTTTAAAGGGTTATTTTACTAATATAATTTTATGTTATTTATTCTCAGGGATTTGAGGAGACATCTGTTGGTTACCTAATGTAACCATCCAGAACGCGGGACGCGGACCCTTCTCCTCGTGGCGCTCCACGTTTTTTAAAGTGGTCGGCGTCACTATGCACGCTTTTTTTAAGTGGGTCGCATCCACTTTATATGAATCAGCAGAATTAATAACCTTCGAAATCGCTGGGTTCGCTGTCTGAATGAAACAGTTGACAAAGTTCATCATTCAGTTCAATACCATTCTCTTCACAGTCTGATAAATCAAGATTAGTATCAGCATCTGCATCCTGACTCGAAGGAATTATTTCAGCTTCTGAAAATCCGGAAATAATAGTGCTTGGCTTGACAGCATTCCAAGCTGCTGATACCCACTTCGCCACTTCTGCGTAAGACGTTCTCTTGAGATTGCCGCCTTTAGTGTAACCGTGCAATCCACTTGCCATCCATGTCTCCCACTGCTGTCTCATATGACTTTTAAAACAATGATTTGGAGACAAATCTAAGTGCTGCAATTTTTTCGTCAACCCGCCTGGTGTGATAGCAAGAGATGCACCACTTTTCCTTGCAGCCTCCTTTACCGGTTCTGTCAAATGCGCCGCCATTGAATCCATAATCAACATGCCACTTGGCTGGAAAAAAGCACCTTTTCTTTTTCTCCAAATTTCACTAAACCAGTCTATCATTAGACTTTCATTTACCCATCCTTTTTTGTTACATCTTATAACAACATCCGATGGGAAATTTTCCTTGGGTAACATTTTCCTTTTAAATATCAACATCGGCTTCAATTTTTCACCACTCGCTGTACACGATAAAACACAGGTAAAAGAAGTTTTTTCGTGACCTGTGGTGGAAATCGAAACACTCTTCGCTCCAGTTGAAGTCACAGTTCTACTTGGGGGGCAATCAAAAGTTAGCGGAACTTCGTCCATGTTGATTAACTGGGAAGTCTTAAAATTATTTTCGGTTTTTAATTTCATTACAAAATCAAGAAATTGATTTTTCTTTTCAAGCCAGTCAGCTGGTAGACTCTGCCCTACAGTCGTTCTCTGCCTTACGGACAACTTATGTCTCCTCATGAATCGAAAACACCAATTAGCATTTCCTTTGAAATGAGAAATTCCCATGTCAGCAGCAATATTTTTAGCTTTCATGCGAATTCTTACAGTTGATATTGAGAGCCCCTTATCACTCTGTTCTAAAATACAGTTTTTTAAATTTGTCTCCAACTCCGGCCAATGGGCTGAACTGCCACGCCTTGCCTTTTTCATTTTCGGCATTCCTTCGATTACAGATTTTTCTGATCGCCATCGACGAACACATCTTTCATCTGTGCCAAATTCCCGAGCAGCCGGACGATTTCCAATACTCTCGGCTTTCATGATAACTTGCAGTTTAAATGCAGCAGAATAATTCCTAAGTCGCTTGGGAGCCATTGCGAAATATTTTAGAATAATCAAAATATTAAAAAAGATAAAAAAAATAGCAGCACGAAAAACACACTTGAAAAGAAACTACGGACAATGCAAGGCAACACTTGTAAGTAAGCAGTGTGAGAAAGAGACAAGGTCCAATCAGATCGCTTTACCACTGCACAAGGAGCAACCTATTTTTAGGAAAGGGGTGAGAGCACTCCTGCGGGTGAAACGCGTGAAATCGGCGATTCTAGGAGAAAGATTCACCTTTCACGTAGTGCCATCTATTTTCGGAAACTTTAGAAAATAAATTATCTGTCATATGCACCGCACACGGTATAAGTGCCGCATCGGCTATTTAATAACTTTTAAACTCATAAGCGCCGCAGCGCTTACTCCCGAAATTACGGTATTTATTTATTTATTTATTTTCCTGCCATAAGTATTGGTCTTTTGATTTTGACTTTTTGTTTTTCTCGTTGCCAATCAGCTTTTGGTCGTGTTATGTTTGGTTGTTCTCATAAAAAAAAAAAAAAAAAAAAAAAAAAAAAAATTAAAAATTTTTTTGAAAAGCAAAAAAAAAAAAAAAAAAAAAAAAAAAAATTATACCACTCACCTTGTTTTACTAACCTGTTTTCTGTTATGTTCAAACTCACCTCCTTTTTTCCTTTGTTGGTTGTTATTAAAAAAAAAATTAAGCTGTAAAAAACAACAATAAATATCTATCTACTAACCAGTAATACAATAACCAAGTAAAGTCCGGTGTTGGTGTGGCGCTCGCTATTGGGACAAAGATTTTGGTGATGGTGCCACGACAGTCTAGCCTTGGGATCACACTGGGAGACTGGTGCCCTTGGTGAAGGTGAGACAACGGTGACTGCTCGAACGAGAAACGCCGGACTAACACGACTGCCACATGCGGTGCCTGAACTGGGTCGGCGACCTGGTAGCTGGTGAGTGGTTATGGGTGTCCCAAAGAGGATTCTTAAAAACCTTTTGCGTTTGTGTGTTGGAAGAAACACTCACCCTTTTCTCTTATCTTTCTTATTATGGCTACAAATTTGGGAAATTCAGTTAATGCGTCTGGCTCGGGCCAAGCTAATTCTAAATCTTGGGGAGAGAGAATGGATGAATTTTCATCTAGCTTATCTGAAGCTAATGTTTTTGCTTTGCATGAAGAGAGATTTTTTGTTGTGAAAAGAAATGATGGTGACTTCAGTAAAACATCTCCATTTTTAATACAGAAATCGATCCAGTCCATTGTAGGTGAACCAAAGGGAGTTAAAAAACTGAAATCAGGCGAACTTTTGATAGAGTTAGAAAATAGTACACAAGCAAGAAACTTAAAAAAAATGTACTTTTTTTGGAAATATCCCTGTCACAATTAGTGCTCATCGTACTCTGAATACCAGTAGAGGTGTTATATCTGAGCCTGACCTCCAGTTTATACCAGAAGCAGAAATTCTCAACAATCTTAAAAGTCAAAAAGTAATAGCTGTGCGCCGTATTTCTATTTTCTGTGATAAGAAACCAATGCACACAAAACACATAATTCTAACCATTGATTCTCCTACTCTTCCACGTTCAATTAAAGCAGGTTACCTCGAATGTCCAATAAGGCCTTATATACCTACCTAACCCTTTACGATGCTTCAACTGTCAACGTTATGGGCACTCAAAAACATCATGCCGTGGAAATCTCACAAGTGCCCGCTTCAGTGCAGTGGGTCACGATAGTCAAAAGTGTGAAGCCCCTGTCTGTTGTACTAACTGTACAAAAGACCACCCTGCTTATTCTAAATCCTGTGAGAAATGGAGAAGTGAAAAGGAGATTCAAACCATAAAAACAAAACAAAACATCTCATTTTTTGAAGCCCGAAAAATTGTTGAATCAAGGACACCCACAATTGGTAAATCTTTTGCGGCCGCTGCTTCAGCCAGTAACAAAATGACTTATAAAACCATAGCGATACAAACAGATGATATTAACAATAGTACTCCCTCTGATAAAATAGTGAAAGTTAATCCTAAAAAACAGCAATCTAAACAGTCAGATCTCCCAACCATCACAATCATCTTCAAAACCATCCTTCCCCAAAAGAAATTCACAAACGCTAAAAAATATGATCTCTGTAAAACATCAAAATGCACCTTCAAAAACTAATTCACTGAAAAAGAAAAAGGTTTCATCAAATTCCATATTTCCGGTGGTGAAACCAAATAAAAATATTTCAAAAAATCAAGAGGACTGTATCTCTCTTCATCCATCCGACGAGGAAGACAAAATGTCTACCCTATCTGAACATAGTGACGTAGATACTTTTATCTAAAAAAAAAAGAAAGAAACTTTAATGACTAATTTCATCAGTTGGAATTGCCGCTCGTTTAATAATAAACGGGATGAAATCAAAGATTTAATCTTTGATCATCGACCAATCTGCATTGCTCTTCAAGAAACCCACTTAAAAATTAACAATTTTGTTAATATTCAAGGATATAGTTGTTTTCGGAAAGATTTCACTCAGAGTGACAGAGCTACAGGTGGTGTAGCTCTTCTTATTTCGAATAATGTTCCTCACATTAATATTCCATTGAACATATCCATCCAAGCTGTCGCCGTCCAAATGTATTCGCATATGCTGTTAACTGTCTGCAACATCTATTTACCACCAAATATTTCTATACTCAAACAAGATCTCAATAATCTCATCTTACAGCTTCCTTCCCCTTTCCTTATTCTTGGAGACTTTAATGGACATAACCCGCTTTGGGGGAGCCATGACATCAATCCTCGTGGACAAGTCATTGAAGACTTTATTACTGACAATTCATTGTGTATTTTAAATAACGGTGAGAATACTTATTTCCATGAACCTTCCACAACATTTCATGCAATAGACCTTGCCATTTGTTCTCCTACTCTCTATCCATATCTTAATTTCTTTGTTAGCAGTGACTTATACAATAGCGACCATTTCCCATTGTTCTTAACTTTGTATGATTTTAATCAGACTCTTATTCATAATCCTCATTTTATTTACGACAAAGCTGATTGGGCCGCTTTTTCCTTAAATGCAACTATTACAAGTGCCATGGTTGAAGATGACATTAATAGGGCAGCCACTGAGGTTAACAATGTCATTATTAATTCTGCAAATATATCCATTCCTAAATCTGCTGGCCATCCTATTAAACAATCAAAACCATGGTGGAATGAAGATTGCAAAATAGCAAAGAAAACTTCAACAAAAAGCATGGGGAATATTTCACAGATATCCTACCACTTCCAATTATTTAGCATATAAGCGAGCTAGGGCGAATGCACGTAAAATCCAGAGAAAATCTCAAAGAGATTCTTGGATCAGCAATGTATCCAGTATCACATCAAATACTAGCAGCAAGCAACTGTGGCAGCATGTCAGAAAAACAATGGGTATTCAAAATAATCATCCCCCAGGGGGGTACCTTCTTCAGGTATTCAGGGGGAGTCACGCACCCCGGGCCCGAGTGATCTTTTTTTCTTCTCTTTATTTTTTATTTTTTGTTTTTTTTCTTGCTTTTTCGTCCTTGTTTGTTTTTTTGGTTTTTACTGCCAATAAGCTCTTGGTACTTGTTCTTGTTTGTTGTTCTTGTGAAAAAAGAAAAATTGAAGAAAAAAATAAAAAATTTGAAAAATAAACAAAAAAATGAAACAGTTTACCTTGTTTTACTCACCTTTATTTTTTGGTCTTGTTCTTGTTGGTAATAATAAAATTTGTTAATTTCTAAAACATTAACCAAGCTCAGATCAGTGTAGATGTGGTGCTGGTTATTGGGTTGGCGATTTGGTGAGGGTCTCACGGTAGTCTAGCCTTGGGAGCACACTGGGAGACTGGTGCCCTTGGTGAAGGTGAGACAACGGTGACTACTCGAACGAGAAACACCGGACTAACCCGACTACCACATGTGATTCCTGAGCTGGGTCACTAATTCTGGTAGCTGGTGAGTGGTTATGGGTGTCCCAGGGAGCGATTCTGAAAACCCTTTGCTTTTCCGTCTGTTCAAGAAACGGGCTGACTTGTGGGACTAAGGAAATCCTCGACCTTTTCTCTTTTATTCTGATTATGGCGACAAATTTAGGAATTTCGGATAATGCGACTGGCTCGGGCCAAGCTAATAATACACAAGCGAATTCTTGGGGCGTTAGATGTGATGAATTCTCTTCAACGCTGAATGAAAATAATGTTTTTGTAAATTGTGAAGCCAGATTCTTTGTAGTAAAGCGAAATGAAGGAGATTTTTCAAAAACTTCTCCATTTTTAATTCAAAAGGCTGTACAGTCCATCGTAGGCGAACCTAAATCTGTAAAAAAACTTAAAACAGGGGAATTACTGATCAAACTTGAGAACAATAAGCAAGCAAAAAATTTAAAAAAATGTACTTTATTCGGAAATATGCCTGTTACTGCTCATAGAAGCCTAAACACTAGCCGCGGAGTCATTTCAGAATGAGATCTCCAATATATCCCAGAAAGTGAAATACTAGAAAATTTAAAACCACAAAATGTCATTGCTGTTCGTCGCATTAATATCTATAGAGACAATAAACAAGTACCTACTAAACATATTATTCTTACAATAGACTCACCTAAACTCCCACGTTCAATCAAAGCTGGCTAACTTGACTGCACTATAAGACCTTACATCCCAAATCCACTGCGTTGCTATAACTGTCAACGATTTGGCCATTCAAAACAATCTTGCAGAGGGAACCTTACTTGTGCACGTTACAGTGCCATGGGCCATGATGATAAAAACTGTGAAGCACCTGTCTCCTGTATAAACTGCAAAAAAGATCACCCTGCCTATTCTAAAGCCTGTGAAAAGTTTAAATATGAAAAAGAAATTCAAACGATCCATACAAAACAAAATATTCCTTATCCTGAAGCAAAAAAAATGGTCGATTCTAGAACCCCAACTATAGGTAAATCTTATGCAGCTGCCACTGCAAGCAAAACTCAGAAATCATATCAAACAATAGGCACCCAAACTGAAAATCCTACCTGTTACCTATCTGATAAAACTGTTAAAGATAACTCTCAAAAAGTTCCAGTTCACCCTAATCAGGCTTCTTCCTCTTCACAATCATCTTCCACTAACACTACTATTAAGAACTCTTTTCAAAATGCAACTTCTGTACAACCTGATAAGAAACTACATACCCTATCTCAAAAAAGCTTACCACTGCTAATTTAATGAAAAAGAAAAAACTTGTAACAAAGCCTACGCCAAATTTAAAAAAACCAAAGAAATCTGATTCTGCAAAACAAGAGGACACTCTTAAAATCTATCCTTCAGATGAGGATAATATGTCGACTGCTTCTGAAGATAATAACATAGATACTTTTATCTAAAAAGAATTAAAATGACTAATTTTATTTCTTGGAACTGTAGAGGTTTTAATAACAAACGGGATGAAATAAAAGATATTGTCTTTGATCATCGACCTATCTGCATCGCTTTTCAAGAGACATACTTAAAACAAAGTGATATTGTGAAGATTCGCGGGTACAACTGCTTCAGGAAGGATTTCCACCAGAATAACAGGGCTACTGGTGGTGTTGCTTTTCTTATCTCTAATAGTGTTCCACACTCCAATATTCCATTAAACACTAACATCCAAGCCGTTGCTGTCCAAATTCCTATTCACTTCTTAGTAACTTTTTGCACAATCTATTTACCACCAAACATGCCTCTTCGACACCATGAACTCGATAGCCTTATTCTGCAACTGCCAACCCCGTTTATCATTCTTGGAGATTTTAATGGTCATAATCCACTTTGGGGTAGTCCTGACATAAATTCACGTGGCCAAATTATTGAAGACTTTGTTACTGACAATAATTTATGTATTTAAAACAATGGTGGCAATACTTATTTCCATGAACCTTCCAGGACATTCCATGCAATTGACCTTGCCATCTGCTCACCTATTCTTTACCCATATCTTAATTTCTTTATCAGCAATGACTTACACAATAGTGACCACTTCCCATTGTTCTTAACTTTTTATGATTTTAATCACTCTCTTACTCATAATCCTCATTTTATTTATGACAAAGCTGATTGGGCTGCTTTTTCTTTAAATGCAACTATTAGAAATGACATGATTCAGGGAGACATAAATATGGCAGTTACTGAGGTTAACAATACTATAATTAATTCTGCAAATACATCTATTCCTAAGACTACTGGCCATCTTATTAAGCACTCAAAACCATGGTGGAACGAGGACTGCAAATTAGCTAAATAACTTAAACAAAAAGCATGGGGAATTTTTCGCAGATATCCTACCACTTCCAATTACATAGCATATAAGCGTGCAAGGGCAAATGCACGTAAAGTCCAGAGGAAATCACAAAGAGAGTCTTGGATCAGCTATGTATCCAGTATAACATCAAACATTAGCAGTAAACAACTATGGCAGCGTGTCAGAAAAACAATGGGAATTCAAACTAATCACAGTATTTCATTCCTTAAACTTAATGGTCAGACTATTACCTCTATAAAAAATATTGTAAATACCATTGGCAGTTGTTTCTCTAGTACATCAAACTCAAATTCCTATTCTGAACCATTTCTTTCATATAAAAATAGAACTGAACGCTCTATTATCAACTTTAATTCTAACTCTTGAAGACTACAATAAGCCTTTTACTCAAAATGAATTAACCAATAGTCTGAAGAATACTCACTCCTCTGCTCCTGGGCCTGACAGCATAACATACACCATGATTAAACACTTATCCAGATATTCCCTTAAAAATCTGCTTAAACTTTATAATAGAATCTGGTCGGAGCATGTTTTTCCCATTGCCTGGCGCGATGCTATCGTTATACCATTTCCCAAACCTGGTAAAGATGCATCTGATCCAAAGAACTATCGACCAATCGCCTTAACTAGCTGCCTGTGTAAACTTTTAGAGAAAATGATCAACAACCGGCTTGTTTTTATGTTAGAGAAGAATAATTTAATTTCACCATGGCAAAGTGGATTTCGTAAAGGTCGTTCGACAATCGACAATATTCTTTTATTAGAGACGAATATTCGTAATTCTATTGTTAGACGTAGCCATCTGGTGTCAGTTTTCTTTGATATCGAAAAAGCATATGACAAAACCTGGCGTTACGGTATTTTAAGAGATCTTTTTAATTTAGATTTTAGAGGAAACCTTCCTATTTTTATTCAAAACTTTCTAAATGTCAGACGTTTCCGTGTTCACATTGGTTCAACTTACTCAGATTTTTATTTTCAGGAAGAAGGCATACCTCAAGGCAGTGTCTTGAGTGTCACACTTTTCTCATTAAAAATTAATGATATTCTAAAACAGTTGCCACCTAATGTACAGGGCAGTCTTTATGTTGATGACCTACAAATTTCTTGCAAGGGAAACGACATGCGTTTTATCGAACGTCAATTACAACTTGCTATAAATCGCATTACAAAATGGACAAAAGAAAATGGCATTACGATTTCTAATGACAAAACACAGTGTGTGCATTTTTGTCGTAAACGTGGTCTTCATCCTGACCCAGAGATTTTTATGAATGGTAACAAAATTTCTGTTGTTGACACAGCTCGTTTTTTGGGTGTTCTTTTTGATAAAGAACTTACTTTTATTCCCCATATTTTATATTAACGGACAAAATGTGATAAATCATTAATTATTTTAAAAGTTCTTTCAAACACTTCCTGGGGTGCTGATCGTACTTCTCTCCTGAAAGTTTACCGTGCTCTTATACGCTCCAAGTTAGATTATGCATGCCAAGTTTATGGCTCTACTTGTGTTTCTTATCTGAAAAAACTTGACACGGTGCACCATTCTGCTCTCAGAATTTGTTCCGGTGCTTTCCGTACATCTCCTGTTAACAGTTTATACGTTGACTGTGTGGAACCTTCCCTCACTAACATCAGACAAAAGCTCTCCTTGGAGTTGTATTATCGCATACTTTCTCATTCTCCTCACCCACTTCAACCTCATATTGGCAGCAAGTAATTAACAACAAGTAATTATATTTTATTTAAACAAGCTAGGGCACATGCACGGAAAACTCGTAGAAAAGCTCAAAAGGAGTCCTGGATCAACTATGTCTCCAGCATCACTTCTAATATTAGCAGCAAAAAATTATGGCATCGTGTCAAAAAATGTATGGGAATTTATACAAATCAAAGTATTTCCTTCTTAAAAGATAATGGTCAAACTATAACATCCACAAAAAATATTGCTAATACCATCGGGCAAACTCTTTCAGATATCTCTAGCTCTAGTTCCTATAATGAACCCTTTCTATCCTACAAGCAAAACTCCGAGCGCTCCACTATAAACTTCAGATTCCGCTCATTAGAAAGTTATAATGTACCTTTTACAGAAAATGAATTAAAAGTTTGTTTAAAATGTTGTCATAATTCTGCTCCTGGGTCTGATGGCATTACCTATCTCATGATCAAACATCTTTCAGAGGAATCTCTCAAAAATTTACTTCATCTTTACAATAGGATCTGGACTGAACATGTATTTCCTGCTGCATGGCACAATGCTATTATTATCCCTTTTCCAAAACCTGGCAAAGATGTAACAAATCCAAAAAATTATAGACCAATAGCCCTCACAAGTTGCCTGTGTAAACTTCTTGAAAAAATGGTTAATAGAAGGCTGGTTTTTATATTAGAAAGAAATAACATTGTTTCTCCATGGCAAAGTGGTTTTCGACGTGGCCGCTCAACAATTGATAACATTTTACTGCTAGAGACAAATATCCGGAAAGCTAATGTAAAACGGAATCATTTAGTGTATCTTTTTCGATATTGAAAAAGCTTATGATAAAACATGGCGCTATGGTGTTTTAAGAGATCTTTTTAATTTGGACTTTCGTGGAAATCTCCCAATTTTTATTGCTAATTTTTTAAAGCTCCGTCGCTTCCAAGTTCGCATTGGTTCGGAATATTCTGATTTCTACTTTCAGGAGGAAGGTGTACCTCAAGGCAGTGTCTTGAGTGTTACACTGTTCTCTCTTAAAATCAATAGCATTTTGAAGCAATTACCACCAAGTGTTAATGGGAGTTTATATGTAGACGACCTGCAGATATCTTGCCAGGGGAATGACATGCGCTTTATTGAACGCCAATTACAACTAGCTATAAAAAATATCATTAAATGGACAAATGAAAACGGTTTTAACTTTTCCACTGACAAAACACAATGTGTGCATTTTTGCCGCAGACGTGATCTTCATCCTGATCCAGAACTTTTTATTTGTAAAAGGCCAATCTCAGTTGTGGACTCTGCTCGCTTCTTGGGTGTAATCTTTGATAGAAAACTTACTTTCATTCCACATATTTTAAACCTTAGGACGAATTGTTATAAAAAATTAAATAGTCTAAAAGTGCTTTCTAACACTTGCTGGGGTGCTGATCGTACTTCCTTACTTAAAATCTATAGGGCAATTATTCGTTCCAGGCTGGACTATGCTTGTCAGGTTTATGGCTCTGCTCGTATTTCCTACCTTAAGAAAATGGCCACAGTGCACCATTCTGCACTCAGAATCTGCACGGGGGCTTTCCACACGTCTCCTATCCTTAGTTTATATACTGACTGTGTTGAACCATCTCTCACTGTTACCAGACAAAGACTTTCATTAGAATTATTCTTTCGTATCCTGTCACATCCTTGTCATCCACTCCATCCTCATCTTGACAGTAGTGATCATCTTTTATTTCAGAATCGCCCATCTTTCATTCCTCATTTCAGCATAAGAATGAGTAGCCTTGTTAGCATGTTTCATCTGGAAAACAATGTTCGTATAAGGTCTCTTCTGGATATCACACCTTGGGACTACAAAGTTATCTCCTGCATTTATCCCTTTAAGAATTTTGACAAATCGAATACAGATGCTTCTATATACCAGACTCTGTATGCATCTCATTGCTGCAGTTTTAAAGACTACATAAAAATTTTTACAGATGGCTCTAAGGCAGGAGAGCAAGTTGGCTGCGGAGTTGTTTGTGATAACAATGTTTTTAGCTATCATCTCCCAAGTTCCTTTTCAGTTTTCTCTGCAGAATTTTTTGCCGTTGAAGTTGCACTTGATTTCATTTCTTCTCATAATTATAGGAAATTTATTATTTATACTGACTCAAAGAGTGTTCTCGATTCTCTGTCTTCCATTTCATGTACACCTTCATTTATCTCTGTTTTAAAAACATATAACGATCTGTTAAAAAAGGGATATGATATTTTATTTTGTTGGGTTCCAGGACATGTTGGTATCGAAGGCAATGAGGCTGCTGATAAAGCTGCAAAACAGGCTTTAACAACTTTTAACTGCCCAGTTCCCTATGAAGATTTAAAGCATATTCTCAAACAGTCTCTAAAAAACATTTGGCAAAGAGAGTGGGAATGTCAAGATAATAATAAGTTACAAGAGATCAAACCATATATAACAGTCTGGCCAACACTTGCACCAAGGAAGTACAATGTAGTTATCACTCGTCTCAGAATAGGGCATTCTAGACTCACTCACAAGCACTTATTACTTGGACAAGAAGGACCTGCTTGTCCCAGATGTCATACGGATTCACTTACCATTCGCCATATACTCACTGATTGCCCATGCCTTCGTCATTTATATAGATATTTTTTTGGTTAATCATCACCACATTTGACCAACCTTTTAGGTATTCATCCTCATCATCAAATGACCAATTTTCTAAAAATGGCGGGTTTTTATTTCGATATCTGATTTTACCTTATACACTGTTTATTATATTTTACTTTTGATTTTATTACATATACTGTTACCCTTTTACATCTGTTTTTATTATATATACAATTTCTTATATTTTATGTCTGTTTTTTATTATATACTTTGTCTGTAATATTTTGTATATATGTTTTTATTATATACACTCTTTTTTTGTTCTCTGTATATATTTATACTCTGGATGGGGTTCCCCCATCCAGACATGGTTTGGCGCAGAATGTCCTATTCTGGATCTTGCGCCATAAAAAACCAACCAACCAACCAACCAATCCCATAGAATAGCATTAGGTTCGGCTTCCGGCGGCGGTGAGTGAAGAGGGCCCTTAAGAAGTTCTTTAAGAAATATCTGGCAACGAGAGTGGGAAAGGGAAATTAATAATAAATTACAGGGGATTAAATCAAACATTGAAATATGGCCTACATTAACTCCACGAAAACATGATGTTATTATTACTAGACTTAGAATTGGGCATTCAAATTTACACACCGGCATTTACTCCTAGGGGAGAGTGAACCTTCTTGTCCCAAATGTCACTTTAGTCAACTTACCATTCGCCATATCCTGACCGACTGTCCTTTTCTCCGTCATCTTTATCGGCAGTTTTTTAAATCATCCTCACCAAATTTGACAAGCCTTCTGGGTAGCAATCCTCATTCAGAACTGATAAATTTTTTAAAACGTTCGGGTATTTATTGTGAAATTTGATTTTACTCCATCTTTTATCTTGTGCTGTTTGGTTTTAATTGTTATGTAGCTGCTTTAATTTTATAAAGTATCTTTTTCCTTGACTTTGTGGATGGGGGTAGTCCCCCCATCCATGTGCTTACCTTTGGATATTTTTTTTAGTATCTCTGTTTGGCGCAGTATGTCCTTCCTGGGACCTTGCGCCATAAAAAAACACCAACCAACCAACCAACCATCATAGTATCTCATTCCATAAACTCAATGGTCAAACCACTACCTCCACCAAAAATATTGCAGATGCTATTGGCAGTACTCTGTCTGACATCTCTAATTCAAATTCCTACTCCAAGCCTTTTCTGTCTTACAAACATAAAGCTTGAACGCTCTATTATCAATTTCAGTTCTAACTCATCTGTAGATTACAATAGGCCTTTTACTGAAAATGAATTAACTAACACTCTCAGAATTACTCGTACCTCTGCTCCTGGCCCTGATGGCATTACATACCCTATGATTAAACATCTATCAAAATATTCCCTTAAAAACCTGCCTAAACTGTATAATAGAATCTAGTCAGAACATACTTTCCCTATTATTTGGCATGATGCTGTCGTTATCCCATTCCCCAAACCTGGTAAAGATGCATCTGATCCAAAAAACTACCGACCAATTGCCCTGACAAGCTGATTGTGCAAACTTCTAGAAAAAAATGATTAATAACCGGCTTGTATATGTACTAGAAAAGAATAATTTAATCTCTCCATGGCAAAGTGGGTTTTGAAAAGGTCGTTCGACAAGTGACAATATTCTTCTGCTTGAAACCATTATACGCAATTCCATTGTTAGACGTCATCTAGTGTCAGTTTTTTTCAACATTGAAAAAGCACACGACAAAACCTGGCGTTACGGTGTTTTAAGAGATCTTTTTAATCTGGACTTCAGAGGAAATCTGCCTAATTTTATTCAAAATTTTTTTAATGTCAGACGCTTCCGTGTCCGAATTGGATTAATTTATTCAAATTTTTACTTTCAGGAAGAAGGTGTACCTCAGGGCAGTGTCTTGAGTGTCACACTCTTCTCATTAAAAATTAATGATGTACAGGGCAGTTTGTATGTTGACGACCTGCAAATTTCTTGCAAGGGTTATGACATGCGCTTTATTGAACGTCAGCTACAGCTTGCAATCAACCGCATTACAAATTAGACAAAAATTAATGGCTTTACATTTTCGAATGACAAAACACAATGTGTGCATTTTTGTCATAAACGTGGTCTTCATCCTGACCCAGAGATTTATATGAACGGTAATCTTATTTTTGTTGTTGACTCTGCTCGTTTCTTGGGTGTTATTTTTGACAAAAAGCTTACTTTTATTCCACACATTTCACAATTACGGACAAAATGTGATAGAACATTAAATATTTTAAAAGTTCTTTCAAACACTTCCTGGGGTGCTGATCGTACATCTCTCCTGAAAATTTACCCTGCTCTTATACGCTCCAAGTTAGATTATGCATGTCAAGTTTACAGCTCTACTTGTGTTTCTTATCTGAAAAAACTTGACACGGTGCACCATTCTGCTCTCAGAATTTGTTCCAGTGCTTTCCGTACCTCTCCTGTTAACAGTTTATACGTTGACTGTGTGGAACCTTCCCTCACTAACATCAGACTAAAGCTTTCCTTGGAGTTGTATTATCGCATACTTTCTCATTCTCATCACCCACTCCAACCTCATATTGGCAGCACAGATCATTCTCTTTTTCAGAATCGCCCTTCTTGCATCCCACCATTTGGACTGAGAGTAAAAAACATTATTTCTGGTACATCACTCAGTGACATACATGTTCGCTCTCGCTCTTTTTCATATATTACTCGCTGGAACTCAGAGACTGTCACTCGCATACACCTGTTCAATGGTTTCGACAAATCCAGTACTGATGCAACCGTTTTTCAGACACTTTTCGCATCTCATCGCCACACATACAATGACTACATTGATATTTATAAAGATGGGTCAAAAATGAGTGGAGTCGGCTGTGGTGTCGTTCTGGTTGACACTGTTATTAGCTATCGCCTCCCTAGTACATTTTCCATTTTTTCTGCAGAGTTCATTGCTGTTGAGGCTGCTCTCAAACTCATTTCATCCCATAGTCATAGAAAATTCATCATCTATACTGACTCAAAGAGTGTCTTGGATTCCTTGACTTCTAGCTCTTGCTCTACCTCTTTTACTTCAATTTTAAAAATTCATAACGAACTTCTTAGAAAGGGATACAAAATTTTATTTTGCTGGGTTCCTTCTCACGTTGGCATTAAAGGTAATGAAGCTGCAGATAGAGCTGCAAAGCAGGTATTGACTCCTCTTGAATGTCCAATTCCATATGAAGATATAAAAGTTCCACTAAGAAGTTCTTTAAGAAATATGTTTCAACGAGAGTGGGAATGTGAAAATAATAATAAATTGAGATTAAATCAAACATTGAAATATGGCCTAGATTAACTCCAAGAATACATGGTGTTATTATTACTAGTCTTAGAATTGGGCATTCACGATTTACACACCGGCATTTACTCCTAGGGGAAAGTGAACCTTCTTGTCCCAAATGTCACTTTAGTCAGCTTACCATTCGCCATATCCTGACCGATTGTCCTTGTCTCCGTCACCTTTTTAAATCAACCTCACCAAATTTGACAAGCCTTCTGGGTAGTAATCCTCAATCAGAACTGATAATTTTTTTAAAACATTCAGGTATTTATAGTGAAATTTGATTTTACTCCTTTTTTATCTTGTGCTGTTTTGTTTTAATTGTTATGTAACTGCATTTATTTTGAAAAGTATCTTTTTTCTTGACTTTGTGGATGGGGGTAGAACCCCCATCCATGTGGTTACCTTTGAATTTTTTTAACATCTCTGCTTGGCGCAGTATGTCCTTCTTAGGACCTTGCGCCATAAAAAGACACCAACCAACCAACCTATTGATGGCCTATAGCAAAGCTATAGGTTTAATTATAATAGAGCGTTGCAACAGTAGAAGCATTTATTGCTGAAAAATGCCATAACTATTTAATGAACGTAATTATTTAAAGTAGTGTGTATACAAGAGCCATTGAAGAGTCAGTTTTTAAACAAAATTATTTTTATTAAAATCAGTCTTCAAATAAAATTAATGATTTGAAATTAAACAACTAAAATATACTTGAAATGGAATTTAAGCCACATAATAATTTACGTTTTCCGGAGCTGGAATAATTGACAAAGTTACATTTACGGAAGATTAAAAACTTAAACATTACCACCTGGTAATCATTTTAACAAGAATACAATACATTTAAATTCATTATGCTTAGCAACAGCAATACTGCATTGCTAAAACAAGAACTTTCTTGCTATCAGCTACGGAAGAAACATACTGATACTGGGATAAAACAACAGAGAGAGTAGCTATTGACTCGACTTTAAATACCTACTGGCGGCTTGGCAAGAAGAACCGCCTTTCAGCTTACTGTGATAGATATGTCGTATCACTGACGTCACCGACACGCAAAGCGTGAAGGTGAAAGAAAGATTGTTGAAGAAAGTAACAATTAACGTAGTGACTTCAATTTAGATAACTACAAGTAATGTTTTTAATCGTTATAAATTCGTATCACAGACATTAAAATAAGTAGAATTAAACTTTCATAACTCTAGGTGAGTGTATATAAGTAAGTGATAAGAACAATTACTTTTAATCTTAAGTTTGGGGCTTAGTTGTCAACATGACTCCACCCTTGAGTATAATCAATCTATAGTAAAACATTTTTATAGATTGCTTCAAAATATTAAAATTGTAAAACTGTATTGTTTAATACTTCAAAGAAAAAAATCTTCCCTTTTTTTTATTAAAATTGGTTGGCAAGTATGTAAGAGCATTCCACCTGAAGAAACCAAAAATAATTTGCAAAAAGATCAAGAAAAGCCTACTCAAACACCTAATTTATCACACGATTCACCTAATACATCTAAGCCAACATATCCTAGAAAAAGCTCACAAATTCTGAAAAAACACATGTCTCATAAAAATCGCAGCTCTGAACCTCTAAAGCATGGAAATTCTCAAAACAACTTGGTTAAAAGAAAAAAAATACCTAAGCTAAGAGAGTCTATAAAATCAAAAGAAAATAATATAGCTAAACAAGTGGACTTAATAAGCCTTTATCTTTCTGATGGACAAGGTATGTCTACTGCATCAGAAGATAACAACGTAGATGTGTTAATCTAAAAAACAAATTATAGTGAATTATGACACTCAAAGAGCGTCATCGATTCACTTTCATCCTCTTCTTGAAACCCTTCTTTTATCTCTGTTCTAAAAGCTTATAACAACCTTTGAGAAGAGGATTTAACGTTTTATTCTGTTGGGTTCCAGGTCATGTTGGTATAAAAGGCAACAAATTAGCAGATAAAGCAGCTAGGCAGGCTTTAGTTACTATAAATTGTCCGATTCCTTACGAGGATATTAAGCACTCAATAAAGAAATTTTTGAAAGACATATGGCAAAGAGAATGAGGTTATCAAACTAATAATAAGCTACATCTGATCAAACCAAACGTTACAGTCTGGCCCACACTTACTTCTAGAAATTATGAAGTAATTATTACTCGCCTTAGGATTGGACACACTAGGCTCACACATAAGCATTTACTTCTTGGGGAACAGGAGCCTTCATGCCCCAGTTGTCACTTCGATTTACTTACTGTTTGTCATTTACTCACCAACTGCCCCTGCCTTCGTCACTTGTATCGGTATTATTTTAATTCATCATCACCAAATCTGACAAACCTTTTGGTTATTAATCCACACTTTCATTTGACCAACTTTTAAAAAGAGATAGCTTTTACTTTGACATCTGATTTTATTATTTACACTATTTACCACATTTTACATCTGTTTTTATTATTTATACCCTGATTTTAACATTTTATATTTGATTTTATGATATACACTGTTTATTTTTTGATTTTATGTTGTTTTTACTTTTTATATTATTCTAAATTTTTTATCTTTTCTTGTTTCGTATTTTTAATGTGGATCCTTTTAAACAACAGTCTGGATGGGTGAACCCATCCAGAAGCTATAGTTTCTTTTTTATTTTCGATATAACTGTTTGGCGCAGTATGTCCCATAGTGGACCTTGTGCCACTAAAAACCAACCAACCAACCAACCAACCTAAAAAATCCTATATTCTTATTTTACTTTGGTGGGAGTCCTGCATTTATCAACTTTTTTACAAGCTGTAATATTAGCTTATATCTAAATACAATATTAAGTAAAAGAACTAGTGTAATAATCAATATTCAAACTTTTAACATACCATAAACTACCTAAAACTTTTTAACATACCATAAAACTTATGAAAACACTACCAGTTTCAAAAGTACACGGTTTTTACTTCAATATCTGATTTTATTTTTTACGATATTCATCCTATTTTACATCTGTTTTTTTATTGTATACACTGTTTTTATTATTTTTGATTTTATCTTGTATGTAGTTTTGCTTCTTTTTTCTACTGTAATTTTTTAATAACATTCTGGATGGGTAAACCCATCCAGAAGCTACTTTTTCTTTTACCTGCTTGCTTGGTGCAGCATGTAGTACTTTGGACTTTGCGCCAAGAAAAGACATTCAACCAACCAACCATCAAAAGTACACGGCCTTTCTTCCTCAGGTGCAAACATGTGTGACTGCCTCTTCAGCAAAAGCAAGACTGGATGCAGGGCAAAACTCCAAGGTAGAGGAGCAACACATCCAACCAGTAGGAAGCAAGAAGCAAAATAAAACAGAGGAGATGACATCAAAAATGGGAAAAAAGAGAACAAACACAAAAAATGGAGGGAAGGAGTTGTAAAATAATTAAATATTTTGAGTTTATTTTTATGTAAATACCTAAGAGTAATTAATTTTTTAACTTAATATTTATTTTCATTAAACTATTTCTTTTTAATTTATATATAAATTAAAATTTAATAATAAATATTAATTAAACATGGATTAAGTTAAAAAATTAATTAATGTTAGGTATTTACATAAAAAAAATCAAAATATTTAATTTATTTTAAAATCCCCTTCTCTCCATTTTTTGTGTTTCTCTTGTTTCCCATTTTTGTTGCCCCCAGGGTGTGTCACATACCCCTGGCCCAAGTGATCTTTTCTTTTCCCTCTGTTTTTTCTTTTTTTTCCCCAAGGGGAATACCTCCTTTCGGTATTCAGGGGGGTGTCACGAACCCCGAGCCTCAGTGATCTTTTCTTTTCCTCTTCTTTTTTTTTTCTTGATTCCTTTTTTTCCCTCCAATAAGATATTGGTCTTTTTTTCTTTCTTTTATTTTTGGTTTTTATTTTATGTTTTTTCGATGCCAGTTAGCTATTGGTCTTCTCTTGTTAAAAAAAAAAAAAAAAAAAAAATTATACCACTCACCTTGTTATACTTACTTGTTTTCGTTCTGTTCTCACTCACTTTTTTTCTGTGTTGGCTGTTATTAAAAACTATTATTACTCCAGAATTGCAGCTTTAGCCCTTCTAGCAAGCATATTAAACCTGCTTCAAAAATATGGGGACCTAAAGACCTGCCAAAGTTTGTGAGCACGATTTCGTTCTCTGACCATCTGTCTTCTGTCGTCAGGTAACTGGAAATAATTACCAACCCTCTTTCTAGGAATTTAGCTATTGCTAAAAGCATCTTGAAGTGTTTCCTCAAGTATACTGATAGCACTCTCAGCTTCAGATTTATTAGATGAAATAATCGAGGGTGGCTGAGTATCAGCCAGGAACTCCATGTAGTGGCTCCACCTAGTCGCGAAGGCTGCAGGTAAATCCAAAAAATAATTATCAGTCAGGAAACTGACAATTACAGGCAGATGATCAGAGGTGAGCTCGTGTAGCGTTTGAATGCTATAAGTATAAGAGAAATTGCGGGTGATAGCAAAATCTATAACATTATTACTTCTGGTTGAGGTAGGTTCAAGGGAGGCTAAATTTGAGCTTGATTTTGTTCTACTCACCTCCTGATATTACCTCTGCGATCATTATAGGTTCAATTCCAAGTCAGATACTTGGCATTAAAGTCACCCGCAACAATAAAATAAAAATAAAGATTAGTGAAATGGGAAAGTTCTCACTCGAGCAAGTCATTCCTTAAATTTTTAGGAGGAATATAAACTGCTGCAATGAGTAATTTTGTAATATTGGGAAAATCCAAAACAATAGGCGTGGCTTCAATGGAATTTAGATTTGGGACTTTAAAGTAGTATTGAAGCCGTTCCTAAGATAAATAGCTGTGCCGCCAGAATGGTTTAATTGTATAATTTATAATTTGCAACTTTGATGAAATTACCCTGGGAAAAATGGGTTTCACTGACCAAGATAGTATCAAAATTATTATTATAAATAAAATTTTTAAACTCAAGACGCTTGTCGCCAGAGGCCATTAGCGTTCCAGAAACCAAGCATAAAAGAAGAATTTGGATTCCCGTTGTGGGTGAAAGTGGAAATATTGCCTGAATGAAAAAAATGGGGGGGGGAGGGGGGGGAAGCCCTATCCTTCGAGAATAATTAGACTCTCGTATAAGAAGAAAATTTTATCCATTTTCGAGGACGGCTCTCGAATTTTTGGAAGACCTTGCTTCCAAGCTTTAATAATTAATTTTTTGTCATGATCTTTTTCTAAAGTCATGCCATAATTTAAGAATTTGGTTTCCAAACTAGCGTTTGCTGGGACTGAATGATTTTAATTGGTCAATTTGACTGGGGGTGGTGCTAAGCACTCGTTGTACCCTGTGGCAGCCCTCGCAAAACTGCAGGACTCTTCCACCTTTCTACTCTATAAAACCTTGGTTTCAGGTGTCTATGTGATTTATTGGGGCTTACGCTTTGATTTTGTGTGTTTGGAATTTTGGATTGGGAACTTAGGACAACTCCGTAAATTAGCAGGATGGGCTCCTCCACAATGGATGCATCTACAGGGCTCAGCAAAGGGCTTACTGCAGTTTCTAAAAGTGTGCTCACCAGCGCATTTTACGTACCGGGGCGTTAGATTACATGAAAGGGATGAATGAAAGGGGCCCTTGACAGTTATAGCATTGGGAGGGCCCCTTTCTGCCCTTGTAAAGCTCTATAGTAACTTCCGTTCCCATGAATTCAGTAATTTAATATATTGAATCGGCTTCAACTTCTAGCTGATTCTTGGAGATCGCCGGATGGAATAAAGGCATGAGGACCTTCTTCGAAACAGGTCCTCTGTACATTTGGGACAATTTCAGATTATGTACTGATGATCACGGCATCGGTATATTGTGTCCGAAACGATTGTTGTATATAGGTACTCATTTATATTTTGGAAATTTGGCGATAATTTTGGAAATTTTGGCTTTCGACTTTTTTTTAGATTAACGAAAATGAGTGCAAACACTGAGCAAATATTTAAAAAGATACTAGACAAAACGATGGGTCGTCCAGTTGAACCGGACAAACCGCAGTATGAGAATACCAGCGATTCAATAAATCTTGAGGGCGATGCGCTTCCTAATTTTGGGATAATTCTTTATTGATAGATGAGGATTTAAATAAAAGAAAATTGGATTGCGAACATCATTGGAACAAAAAACACAAAGAGGATCACGACAATGCACACGTTCCGTGAAGTCCACAGGGTCCCAATCAGGCTGCTGCAGGGGGTGGTGATGAATCTTTGAACCAAGAAAGTGCAGATGAACAACAAGGTGTTCCTCAATTACCTAAACCTCCATTAGCTCATGACTGACTAGACAAGCTATACCTCTGTCCGGTTCCGAGGATTTATCGCAAAAAAAAAAAAAAAAACCCGGAGAAGCTGTATGTTACAATGATGGACAAATAACCAAATGTCCATCTCCTAAACTATATCGCAAACTCAGAGACGCAAATAAAATTCAATGTATAGAAGATCAACATAATAAAATACTTCATGTTGCCCATGTGTAAAAATATTAGAGTATCCTGCACTTTTTTTTTTTTTTTTTTTTTAGGGCTATGGATTATCTAAAATACATTGATTTGACCGCAGAAATCATCTGCAAAGTTCTCCAGGCTTATTTAAAAACAACTGAAAATGGACATTGCCACTGCTGTTTACATTGTGAGAAAGCTGAGATTCCAGAACCTGTGATTGATCCCAAATCCGAACACCCGTTATCCGGCGAGCCTGTTAATCATGACAAACTAGACGGTAAGGATAAAACTGATCACCATGCTTCATCAGCCAAAGTGTTACCTGACATTCCCGCAGATATAATTAAAACACCAATTTCACTTAAAATGAAAGAATTAATTAAAGAAAGCTCTAAAGAGTTATTAATTTATTCTTAAGCGAGGACGAAAAAAGATAATACGAGGCTAGAAAACAACTGTGTTGGGAAGCCGACAATCCATTAAAATGTAAAAAAGAGTTAGATCAGGAATATTCAAAATTGAGAGTAGGCAAGACGCTCCTAAATTACCTGATTTGACTGTCGAATTATTTAAAGCTGCCATAGCGTCAATGACCTATTTCATTCAGCAGTTTTCTCTTTATGCTGGATTACCTGATATTCAGTGTAAAATCAGCAATGAAGATAATGCAACCTGGATTAGACTACCTCAAAGAATAATATGTATTAGTGATGTGATCCGTGAGGCCAAAAGTCTACGTCAAAAAAGTAAAAAAGTCAAAGATGACTTATTCATGGATTCAAACACTATGCCTTTCGAAATATATACAGAGAATATACCTGAAAGCGATATTCCTGAATAATAATAATAAACTATAAATGTTCCATGCTTTCATATAATAACAATCATTATTATATATATATATATATTTAAAATTCAGTTTTTAATTAATTATCATTTTTAAACTAAAAAATATATTAAAGTAAATTATTACCTCTATATTCTTTGATGAAGCAATGTCCATTTCTTCTTTGCATTGCCAGGGAGAGTTATCTCAGTCGTGCAGTGATATTAATAAACACCACACAACTTGGATACTCACCAGGCTTTAGCCTTTATTTACAAATGCTCTGCTCCGCTGGTGGCTCCGCTTGTTGAGGGGAAAGGTGGTGAGATGCCTCAAGTTGATGACTGTCTTCAGGGATCTGGTGGGGTGCCTCCGATTGATGGCTGTCTTCAGGGGATGGATGAATTTTGGGCTTTAGATAAGTATTAATCCTCATCTGATGAAATTTGGTTATAACCTCCGTTTCCTTTCTGTCACTGCTTTGAGTCTCCTCTCTTTTTTCAGTCTTTTCGTCAGTTCCACTCGCTTCTCGTGAAGTTGAATCATTCTCAGATTGAGAGCAACCCTCACTCTCCATCTCTTTCTGTAAAATAAAATAAACAAACAAAATAACTAACTAATAAACTACTTTTTTATAAAAATAATTAAAATACTTACTGTACAGTAGACATGACCCTTTCACTAAAAGAGCGTTGTACTAATAATAATTAAATAAAATAAATAATCAATATAAAGTGAGTAAATAATAAATAATCAATGAAAGGTAAAAAAAAAATATATATGTACTTACAATGCATAGTCCAACTTCATTTCCAGGCTGCAAAAATAAACATCTTTAAAAACATATGTAGACCAAGTAATATCACAAATTAAAAAAACATTAAATTTCCATAAAGTATTATTAAGAAATAATTTTTTATTTTCCAAACTCTAGTTGCTGAAATTAAAAAACGACAAAAAAAAAAAAAAAAAAAAAAAAAAATGAATTTTCACATTAAAAAAATTTATTTTCAATTTATTTACAATTTTGTTTCCTTGGCCAATCTATCTGTAAAATTTAATTTTCTGCGTATTGTAGCTCGAGCTCGCACTAATGCTTGATCCACATTGAACTTTGTGTTTACATAAGCTTGAATTTCTTTGACTGCTTCCGGATCCAAAATGTTAGTCTTTGTTGATTTGCTTTTTATGCCTTTAATTACACTGTTTCCTAAAACATCTCTGCCAAACACCACATCCATTACCGTAATTTCGCGCGTATAGTCCGCGGACTATGTGTGTCAAAAAGTAAAAATTTTTCGCCTGCAGATTATATGGGGCACATTCGAAAGTATTTCCCGGGAAGCCTGGTCGACCGGGAAGAAGAAAAGTTGTTCGAAAGTACTTACCGAGAAGCCTGGTCAGTTGCAAATGGTGTTCGAAAGCTTTTGACCCGTCGACCAGACTTTTCCCGAAATATTTTGTTGGAAAGTGTGGGAAATTGAATCACGTGGCACAACACACATGGATTGAATGCTTCGTCTGTGCTCATTTTAGCGCGATTTGAATTAGTGAATGGTTATTTTTCAAAATGGAGGGTGAAAACACTGAAAACGTTAATTTAAATTTATATTGTTGTCCAAAATGTAATGATGTGTTTCAATCGCAAGAGTTGTATGCGGAGCATAATTGCTTAGGGGGTCGATACAGTTGGCCTAAAAACCAGACATTGTTATTATTATCCCTGTATAAACAAGAAGAGGCCAGACTGAAAAGTGGCACATCATCCAAGCAAGTATGTATATATTTCATTTATTACAACTTTTATGGGAAAAAAAATAAATAAATGTTTAATTAATTTTTTTTTTTTAACATCCTGAATTTTGTTACATTTTAATCTACACCAAATCTGATTATGTTTAAGATATTTAAGTTTGAGAATGTGCATATATACACTAAGCGACAAAAAAAAAGACGCACTTGGATGTTTTTCCTTTTCGCCTTCTACAACCGCCAATTTTATCGTTTAAAAAGCAAATTTTCGAACAGAATTTATTATGTTGAAAAAATATTGGTAAAAGGGTTTTCAGCAAGATATAAAAGTTTTTGGCCGTTTGAACTGGAAATTTGGTTTTAGGTGGCCACACTGCTCATCCATGCGAGATAACAGCAAGTTAAAAAGCCATTGCTTATAAAATCGGTTTGTATTACATTTAGAACATAAAAGAGCTTCAGAAAAAGTGTTTAGTAGCATAATTTCTTTAACTACAGTACAACAACTATTAAACAAAGCAGGTTTAAATGACAGAAAATTTGAAGAAAATCCATTCTTAATGAAGAGAAGTAGGAAAGCAAGACCTCAGATGGCTAAAAAAATTAAAAAAATGATTAGTTAATTATTGGGCTGAACTGGTTCTCTCTGATGAGTCAAGTTTAACTTATTTTGAGCTAAAGAAAACAAGCACATCTGACAACGAAAATATGACCGACTTAATGAAAATCACACTTTTAAAACAGTGACACATTATCCGTATATTATGGTACGGAGGTGCATAACTTTTCAAACACTCGGGAAAATTTTTATGCTCAAGGGGTCAATTAACTCGAAATAAAACACAATATGCATAAAAGTGGTGCCTGACCGACTATTTTGGGGGTATCTTGGACATTTCCGTAAACAGCATTTGAAGATAATAAAGCACCTTACTACACGGCGTCTGTGGTAAGTTTATTCACTTCAAATTGTCAAAATTTCTTATACATTCCCATGAGAACCTATAATTTTGTAAGTAATCATATCTTTTTTCACTTTAAGTTAAATACCACAAAGGATATAGTAGAATTTCTTCTTTACCTGACATGGAAATAGTCAAAATCGCGATCCGCTCGAAAACGTTTCGTTTATAAAAAGGCGGGAGAGAGGGGAGAGGATTCGAAATTTGCAACCTATAACTCTGCCAGAACTAGAAAGAATAATTTGTGATATTTGGCACATTGAAATTTCTGAGATTTATATTAAAACACTGTATAAAACTATGCCATTGCGCATTAATGCAGTAATTTCATATAAAAGTGGAATTAACCCAATGCAAAATACATATTTTTAACAAAAAATTGCTTGGATCTAACAAATAAATAGTTTTATTTCATACATTAAAATATAACTTGTTTATTTCATATAATAAATCATAAATGTTCATAAAAATCATTAAAAATCATAAAAATCATTATGTTCAAAAAGAAAGTTTTATGCAGATTTTTAAAAAGTATTTCGTAAAGTGCAATAAAGCGAATTATTAAATCTAAAATATACATAGGTATCATTTCATACCTTTGGTATTATGCAAACAAGACAGTTTTATTTGTTTCAAACATTAATAATATTACAAATAAAAAAGGTATAAGTCATTTTTTCTGCAGTGCAGCTTTTTTTTTTGTCGCTTAGTGTATGTATATTAATTTATGACAAATTTATTCAGCGAATATTAAAACGTAGTGCTTTGCCATAATATATATCTTCATACTGTCTTGAAGTATCAATAAACTAAAACTCATTTTTAATGTACTAGTTGATAGTCTGAATAATATTAACCCTCATACTGGAACATCGGTCTCCGCTAAAGGTTAGGCTTAGTGTAGGAACTTGCGGATGCATATTTCTAGAATAGAGTACCGGCACGTTTGGCGATAAATGTTGAAGATGCCAAGTCTATCTAACAGCAACACTAGTGCGACGTAAAATACACTCAACCTGTTGAGGATGGCATTTCTCAGAACAACCCTAGGGATGAGTCCCGGATCTTTGACAATTGTTCACAGCGTGGCACTAGTACAACGTAAAATCTGTTCAAACAAGGAAGCTACCCTTTCGGGTTTGAAAAGTGAGCAGGGCCCGGAGCCGCTTAGTGTTGACGGTTGTTTGGTTGGCTGGATGGGTTTTACGTCGCACTAGTGCTGCGCAATGGGCAATCCCCTTAATGTTGAAAATAAAACCTGTAAAATGTTATGAGAATATTAGGAATCTCAATATTTGAGCGCTAACAGACACATTACGTAGAAATGTCAATAATTGCAAATTCTTTCTAAAAGTTTTGTTTTTAAGTTTGATTGCTTTTCTTTAGCACAGTCGGTAACAAAAGTCTCCGAACACTAGCAAAAATTCCTATGTAAAAAAAGTACACTTAATACAGTTTTGTTAAATAAATCCTTATCGAATCATGTTCTTAGTCAGTCTCGAAACAGGATTTATTTAACAAAACTGTATTAAGTGTACTTTTTGCACATAGGAATTTTTGCTAGTGTTCGGAGACTTTTGTTACCAACTGTAACTCAATAGTCGAAACAGGGTGACAAAATTTCTTCAAATCCGAGTGCACTCCCCCCAGGGGGGTACCTTCTTTAGGTATTCAGGGGGAGTCACGCACCCCGGGCCCGAGTGATCTTTCCTTCTCTCTCTCTCTTTTTTTTTTTTTTTTTTTTTTTGTTTGTCCTTCTACCTTTCTTTTATTTCTTTTAATTTTGTTTTTATTTTTATTTATTTTTTATTTTATTTTTTTATTTTATTTATTTATTTTATTTTATTTTATTTTATTTTTTCTATTAAGATTTTGGCATTTTTTCTTGCTTTTTTTGTCCTTGTATTTTTGGTTTTTACTGCCAATAAGCTCTTGGTACTTGTTCTTGTTTTTTGTTCTTGTAAAAAAAAAAAAATTGGGAAAAAAATAAAAAATTTGAAAAACTTACAAAAAAATGAAACAACTTACCTTGTTTTACTCACCTTTTTCGTTTCTACTTACCCTGTTTGTTTTTACTCACATTTATTTTCTGGTTTTGTTCTTGTTGGTTATACTAAAAATACTTAATTTCTAATACATTAACCAAGCTGAGATCGGTGTAGATATGGCGCTGGTTATTGGGTTGGCGATTTGGTGAGGGTCTCACGGTAGTCTAGCCTTGGGAGCACACTGGGAGACTGGTGCCCTTGGTGAAGGTGAGACAACGGTGACTACTCGAACGAGAAACACCGGACTAACACGACTACCACATGTGATTCCCAATCTGGGTCGACGGTCTGGTAGCTGGTGAGTGGTTATGGGTGTCCCAGGGAGCGATTCTGAAAACCCTTTGCTTTTCCGTCTGTTCAAGAAACGGGCTGACTTGTGGGACTAAGGAAACCCTCGACCCTTTTTATTTAATTTAATTATGGCGACAACTAAAGGTAATCCGAATAATGCGTCTGGCTCGGGCCAAGCTATTAAATGCTCAAATGCTAATTCATGGGCGGAAAGAATGGAAGAATTTTCTTCGACTATTAGTGAGAATAATATTTTTGTGGATGGTTCTGATGCACGTTTTTTTGTTATCAAAAGGACTGAGGGAGACTTTTCAAAAACTTCCCCGTTCTTAATCCAGAAAGCGATACAATCAATTGCAGGTGAACCGAAATCTATCAAGAAACTTCGCACTGGGGAGCTATTAATTGAAGTTTTAAGTCATAAGCAAGGGAAAAATTTAAGACTCTGTACACAACTTTGCAATATTCCAGTTACTACAACCTTACACCGAACACTAAACACTAGCCGTGGAGTAATATCTGAAGCCGATTTGCAATATGTCCCCGATTCTGAAATTCTAGAAAATCTTAAAGAACAGAAAGTAATTGCAGTCCGTCGTATATCTATTTACCGTGACAATAAACAGATACCTACTAAACACTTAATACTGACCTTTGATTCACCTACTCTCCCACGCTCAATTAAAGCAGGTTATCTAGAATGTAAAATCAGACCATACATCCCAAACCCTTTACGTTGTTTCAATTGTCAACGCTTTGGCCACTCCAAAACCGCCTGCCGTGGAAATCTCACATGTGCTCGCTGCAGTGCAGTGGGCCATGATAGTCAAAACTGTGAAGAACCAGTCTGCTGCATAAATTGTAAAAAAGACCATCCAGCATACTCTAAATCCTGTGAGAAGTGGAAAAGTGAAAAAGAGATTCAGACTATAAGAACAAAAGAAAACATTTCATATTATGAAGCTAAAAAAATTGTTGAATCGAGAACACCTGTTATTGGAAAATCATATGCTGCTGCTACTTCCACCAAAAAAACTTCTAGAACAATAGCTACACAAACCGCCTCTCTAAACATTACCAGCTCTCCGGTTGAAACTGTTTTAAGTAATTCTCCAAAAATGCAACCTAAGCCTATTCAGGCTTCAAATTCCACAAAGTCTTCTAATACTACTCCAATGGAAACAGTTCAAATCAATTCCTCAAATCTACAAACCAAACCAAGTCAGACATCTACCTCCACACAGTCTTCTTTATCTAAACCAACAAATTCTAAAAAATCTCCACCAGTACCAAAAACTGTTCTGTCTGACAGGGGACATTCCTCAGTCTCCCGAAAAAATGCTAATTCACCCTTGCGTCCCCATATCATTAAGAAAAAGAGAATTGCTAAATTGCCCACTCCAATTACAAACAAAACAAAAAAAATAAATCTTACTAAACAACAGGACTTAATAAGCCTTCATCCTTCTGATGGGGAAGTTTTGTCTACCGCATCAGAGGATAATGACGTGGATGTTTTAATCTAAAACAAAAAAATCATAATGACTAATTTCATTTCATGGAATTGCCGAGGTTTTACAAATAAACGAGATGAAATCAGAGAGATAATTTCTGATCATCGACCCATTTGCTTTGCCTTTCAAGAGACCTACTTAAGACAAAATGATAATGTAAAAATTCGTAGCTATAATTGTTTTAGAAAAGACTTTATTCATTCTGACAGGGCTACAGGTGGTGTAGCTCTTCTTATTTCTAATAATGTACCTCACAGTAATATTTCTTTAAATACTAATATCCAAGCTGTAGCAGTCCAGGTCCATATTCACATGCTTGTCACTGTTTGCAATATCTATGTACCCCCAAATATGACTCTCAGCCCTCATGATCTCAATAACCTTGTTTTGCAGTTGCCAACTCCTTTTGTCTTTCTTGGTGACTTTAATGGGCACAATCCACTTTGGGGTAGTCCCGACACTAATCAGCGTGGTCAGGTTATTGAGGATTTTGTCACAGATAATAATTTATGTATTCTAAATAATGGTGACAACACATACTTTCATGAACCTTCCAGAACATTCCATGCAATAGACCTAGCCATTTGTTCACCCACTCTGTATCCATATTTTAATTTCTTCATAAGTAACAATCTACATAATAGTGATCATTTTCCTCTATTTTTATCATTTTATAATTTTAACGAACATCCACCTGGAAACCCGCATTATATTTATGACAGGGCCGATTGGGCTGCCTTCACTACTAATGCTGTAATTACGCATGACATGATTGGAGGTGATATTAACAAGGCTGTTACTGATGTGACTAATTGTATCATAAACTCTGCTAACATTTCTATTCCAAAATCTTCTGGCTGCCACAATAAACACTCAAAGCCCTGGTGGAATGAAGAATGTAATGCTGCAAAAAGAAAGCAACAAAAAGCGTGGGGGATTTTTAGGCGGTACCCAACCACTGCCAACTACATTGCATTCAAGAAAGAAAGAGCAAATGCTCGAAGAATCCGCAGAAAATCACAAAAAGAGTCCTGGGTTAAATATGTTTCCAGCATTACCTCCAATATAAGCAGCAAACAACTTTGGCATCGTGTCAAGAAAGCAATGGGAATTTATTCTAATCAAAGTATTTCCTTTTTAAATTATAATGGCCAAACTATAACTTCAACTAAAAATATAGCAAACACCATAGGTAGAACATTATCTGACATATCCAGCTCTAATTCCTACTCCGAACCTTTTTTGTCATATAAACATAATTCTGAACATTCAACAATTAATTTTCACTCCCGTTCTTCACCAGAGTACAATAGTCCTTTTACTGAAAATGAGTTAAAGAACAGTTTAAAAAATTGCCGTAACTCTGCTCCTGGACCCGATGGTGTTTCTTATATTATGATTAAACATTTATCAAAACTGTCACTTGAAAATCTCCTCCATCTTTACAATAGGATCTGGACTGAAAATATTTTCCCTGTTGCTTGGCACGATGCTATTGTTATTCCTTTTTCTAAACCAGGTAAAGATGCTACTGACCCAAAGAATTACAGGCCCATTGCTCTTACAAGCTGTCTATGTAAACTACTAGAAAAAATGGTTAATACTAGATTTGTTTTTATTCTTGAAAAAAATAAATTGATTTCTCCATGGCAAAGTGGTTTCCGACGAGGCCGTTCTACGGTTGACAATATTTTATTATTAGAGACAAATATCCGCAAAGCTAATGTGAGACGTAACCATTTGGTGTCAATTTTTTTCGATATAGAAAAAGCTTATGACAAGACATGGCGATATGGTATTTTAAAAGATCTTTTTAATTTGGACTTTAGAGGAAATCTCCCCATTTTCATACAAAATTTTTTAAGAGTCAGACGCTTCCAAATTCGTATAGGATCAGTTTATTCAGATTTTTATTTTCAAGAGGAAGGTGTGCCTCAAGGCAGTGTTTTGAGCGTTACACTTTTTTCTTTAAAAATAAACAATATTCTTAAACAATTGCCTCCAAGTGTCCATGGGAGTTTATATGTAGACGACCTGCAAATTTCTTGCCAGGGAAATGACATGCGTTTCATAGAACGTCAATTACAACCTGCTATAAAAAACATAATTAATTGGACAAATAAAAATGGTTTTAAATTTTCTACTGACAAAACACAATGTGTGCATTTTTGTCGTAAACGAGGTCTTCATCCTGATCCAGAGATTTTAATAAATAACAGGCCAATTTCAGTTGTTGACAGTGCTCGATTTCTGGGTGTTATTTTCGACAGAAAACTGAACTTTATGCCACATATTTTGCACTTGAGAACTAAATGTGACAGAGCACTTAATATTTTAAAAGTGCTTGCTAACACTTCTTGGGGAGCAGACCGCCCATCTTTACTCAAAATTTATCGTGCTACTATTCGCTCCAAACTTGATTATGCATGTCAGGTTTATGGTTCAGCCCTTCACTCTTATATTAGAAAACTTGACACAACACATCATAGTGCACTCAGAATTTGCTCAGGTGCTTTCTGCACGACTCCAGTTCTTAGTTTATATGCTGACTGTGTGGAGCCTTCTCTCACTGATATTAGACAAAGACTTTCACTTGAATTGTACTATCGCATCCTTTCTCACCCTAATCATCCACTTCATTCTCATTTAAATAGTAACGATCATAATCTTTATGTGAATCGCCCATCTTGCATCCCTCATTTTGCTGTTAGAATTAAGAACTTTCTTGCTGGCACCTCTCATATTCATATCAAAGTCCGTTCTCGATCTCTTATTAACATGACACCTTGGAACTTCCAGGTTATTTCTTGTCTTAATCCGTTTAGTGGATTTGACAAATCTAATACAGATGCTTCTATTTTTCATGCCCTTTACACCTCTCATCGCTCTCATTATAAGAATTATGTCGAAATATTTACTGACGGCTCCAAGACTAGTAATAAAGTCGGCTGTGGTGTTGTCATTGGTAACACCACTTATAGCTATCAACTCCCTAATTCGTTCTCCATCTTCTCTGCAGAGTTTTTTGCCGTTGAGGTTGCTGTTAACATTATTTCATCTCATCAAAGTAGAAATTTCATAATTTACACAGACTCGAAGAGTGTTCTCGACTCACTTTCATCCATTTCTTGCAACCCATCTTTTATCTCGATTCTGAAAACTTATAACGACCTTAAGAAAAAGGGATTCGACATTTTATTCTGTTGGGTACCTGGACATGTAGGCATCAAAGGCAATGAAGCAGCAGACAAAGCCGCAAGGCAGGAATCAATTTTCTTAAACAGCCCTGTTCCTTATGATGACGTTAAGCATACACTTAGAAACTTTCTCAGAAATATATGGCAAAGGGAATGGAACACTCAAAACAATAACAAATTACAAGAAATTAAACCTCAGATTGCCATTTGGCATACCCTCAGTCCTAGAAAATATGATGTTATCGTAACTCGTCTGAGAATTGGCCATTCCAGACTAACTCATAAATACTTACTACTTGGGCAGCAGCAGCCTACTTGTCCCAACTGCCACTATGATATACTTACCATTCGCCATGTACTCACAGATTGCCCTTGCCTAAGACATTTATATAGGAGATATTTTAATTCATCATCACCATGTCTGACAAACTTTTTAGGTATCAATCCACATCATCATTTGACAAATTTTTTAAAAGATGCTGGATTTTATCACTACATATGATTTTATATTTTACACTGTTCATCTTTTTAATATATACACTGTGTTTTTATATTTTACACTGTTCATCTTATTATACACACTGTTCATATAATTTTACTTCTGTTTTTATCATATACACTGTACATAACTTTTTACATTTTATTTTATACATTATGTATGTTGTTCTCTTTTACTTTTTTAAATGTCTTTTATATTTTATTATTTTACCTATTGTTTAACTTTTATTGTGTTGTTTACTGACCATCTGGATGGGTAAAACCCATCCAGAAGCTTGTCTTTGTTTTTATACCTTTGTTTGGCGCAGTATGTCCCATTGTGGACCTTGCGCCACTAAACAGCAACCAACCAACCAACCAACCAACTATTCGTGTGGTTATTTAGAATTCAAAAATGGACGCCTTAATTTACATTCTTTTAATAATTTTAATGCTTCGTATTAAAAAATTACTCTAAACTGGTCACTATTATCATATTAAAAAAGAATAATTTCAGAAACCAGATGATTCAATCATATAATATACCAAATTATAGCTCTGAGGGTCACCTAAGCGGGGAAGGATCAAAATTATGATGGCATGTCTCTGGACCATCCTTAGAGGTGCGTCCCAGATCGTCGCTAATTACCCATTGCGCAGTACTAATGCGTCATTTAATCCAGTCAACCATATGATACCCTGTTGTCCCTATAATACGTCATGATTGAGAAAGTAAAGTTATGGCTGTAAGAATTCAATTTATTGCCACGAAATTTCGCTAAATACATTCAGTACCTTTATCTAAAAATAGCAGTCTGTGAGACCAATGTTCCCGATAAACATGATGAAAACATGTTCCGGGCAAAGGGTTAAAAAAAAAAACTTACTGGTAAATATATTACTACTATATTAGTTATTAATGGTTATTTTTATTATAGTTGTTAATTTATTTGGGCTCTTCTGGATTATTGTAGCAGTTTATCACCCTTCTTCTTCCTATTTCCCCCCCCCCCTTTCATTCTGGGTACTTCTTTCTTCAGTATATACTTCCATTTAAAATTGGAATTGCTGCATTTGTGCAAATATTTTGAATGTACTGTCTGTCTAAGTATTATAATATGTGTTTTATCCTACTTTTGGTAAATGATTAATGGCAGTAAATAGTACAGTAGAAATGCATCTCAGTATGTTTTATATTTCAAACTATTAAATTATATAAATTTAATGTAATTTAGAATTTGCCAATTTTAGGCCAAATATTTATTATTATTTAATGTACATATATACAGGTGTCTGACCAGATTAAGAGACAGTCTTGTTTCTGTAATATTGTGAAAAATCTACATCTAATTATGTAAATTAAAATGTAATACGAAAATAAAGTTTCATACACTTTTTGGCTAGGGTCCTCTTTTAGTGAAATTGTAAAGTGTAATTTTGCAAAACTAAATTTATAACTAAAATAAGGTTTTGTTTCAGACAGTGAAAATTAACTTTTATAGAATTAAACTTTCGTGTATGCGCAGGAAATCTTGTATAAATTAGAAATTGAATATCATCTAGTGTTTCAGCTATAGTAGCATTTTTCGCGAAATGCTAAAAGACTTATCCAACATACAAAAATGAAATAACAAGTTTTTGCTTTTTTGGTAAAGCATTTTACTAAACACAAATTGAAAAAAAAAAAAAAAAAATCTTCGATGAAAATATTTTAACGAATCTGTTATGGAAAAAAAATTGCAACATTGATCCTTCTCAACTCAAACTTTTATTACTAAGAAAAAAAAAAAAAAAAAATTTTATCATCGGATAAAAACTCGCACCGGGTCCCAAAAACATGCACGCCTATTCCTTCTCCACCCTTCCAGCCCTCATAATTAACTTACATATACCAATTTTGAACGGTCTTACTCAATTAGCTGAGATCTCAAAAGAAAACCTGATCAGGACACCTTAGAATTGTAAATCAGGTGAAATCTCGAATTCCACTTTCGATAATATAAAAGAACTTTAAAATATCTTTCGAATGATGTATTAGAAATAATTTAATCATAATTAGATGTTGAAATATTGAAATTAAAAAAAAAAATTACCCCCCAGGGGGGTACCTTCTTCAGGTATTCAGGGGGACTCACGCACCTCGGGCCCGAGTGATCTTTTTCTTCTTCTTTTTTTTTTTTTTTTTTTTTTTTTTTTTATATGTATATATTTTACCTTCCTCTCTTTTATTTCTTTAACTTTTTTTTTCCCGTCTTTGTTTGTTTTTTACTGCCAATAAGCTCTTGGTAATTGTTCTTTGTTACTGTTCTTGTGAAAAAAAAAAAAAAAAAAAAATTGAAGAAAAAACAAAATATTTGAAAAATTTCCAAAAAAATGCAACAACTTACCTTGTTTTACTCACCTTTTTGATTTCTACTTACCTTGTTTGTTTTTACTCACCTTTATTTTTTGGTCTTGTTCTTGTTGGTTCTACTAAAATTAGTTAATTTCTAAAACATTAACCAAGCTGAGATCGGTGTAGATGTGGCGCTGGTTATTGGATTGGTGATTTGGTGAGGGTCTCACGGTAGTCTAGCCTTGGGAGCACACTGGGAGACTGGTGCCCTTGGTGAAGGTGAGACAACGGTGACTACTCGAACGAGAAACACCGGACTAACACGACTACCACATGTGATCCCCAATCTGGGTCGACTGTCTGGTAGCTGGTGAGTGGTTATGGGTGTCCCAGGGAGCGATTCTGAAAACCCTTTGCTTTTCCGTCTGTTCAAGAAATGGGCTGACTTGTGGGACTAAGGTAACCCTCAACCTTTTTTTCTTATCTCAATATGGCAACAAATAAAGGAAATACGAATAATGCGTCTGGCTCGGGCCAAGCTATCAAAAATTCAAATGAGAAATCTTGGGGAGATAGAGTGGAAGAGTTTTCTTCCACCCTTAATGAGACGAATGTGTTTGTAAATTGTGAAGCTAGATTTTTTATAGTAAAGAAGAAAGAAGGAGATTTCTCAAAAACATCTCCTTTCTTAATACAAAAGGCACTGCAGTCTATAATGGGTGATACAAAATCAGTGAAAAAACTTAGATCAGGGGAATTATTAATAGAAGTCGAAAATAACAAGCAAGCTAACAGTTTAAAAAAGTGAACTCAATTTGCAAACATTCCTGTCACTGTTGATGTCCATAGAACACTACATACTTGCCGTGGAGTCATTTCTGAATCTGACCTCCAGTTTATACCAGAAGCCGAAATTCTTGAAAACCTCAAAGAGCAAAAAGTTATCGGAGTCAAACGTATATCTATATTTCGCGACAATAAACCAATTCCAACTAAACACATTATCTTAACTATAAATTCCCCAAAACTCCCAACATCAATAAAAGCTGGGTACCTTGAATGCCCCGTCAGACAATATATACCAAATCTGTTACGCTGCTTCAACTGCCAACGTTTTGGCCATTCTAAAACTTCCTGCCGTGGAAAACAGACATGTGCCCGTTGCAGTGCCATTGACCATGATAGTCAAAATTGTGAAGCCACTGTGTGTTGTGTTAATTGTAAAAAAGATCACCCGTCATATTCTAAGTCCTGTGAAAAATGGAAAATAGAAAAAGAGATTCAAACCATTAAAACAAAACAAAATATATCATACCCAGAAGCCAGAAAAATAGCAGAATCAAGAACACCCATCATTGGTAAATCATATGCTGCTGTTACTTCCACCAAAAAAACTTGTAAAACAATTGCTACACAAACTGACTCTCTAATCAATACCAGCCCACCAGATGAAACTGTTTCACGTAATTCTACAAATATACCCAATACTAGCTCCCCACTCGAAACTACAGTAAACAATTCCCAAATCTTACAATCCAAACCAAATCAGTCTTCTAACTCTTCACAGTCCTCTTCATCAAAATCAAGAAATTTAAAGAAAATTCCACAAACTGCTAAAACCTTATTGTCTGAAAAAAGTCTTAACTCTACATCTCTAAAGCATTCTAATTCACCCTCTCGTCTCAATATCACCAAGAAAAAGAAACTAACAAAATTGCCCACTCCCACTACAAATAAAAATAATAAAGGAAATCTTCCAAAACAAGATGATATGATCTGCCTCCATCCTTCTGATGGGGAGGACGGTATGTCCACTGCATCAGAGGACAATGACGTGGATGTTATAATCTAAAAAAAAAAAAAAAGTATGACCAATTTCATTTCATGGAACTGCCGAGGTTTTATTAATAAACGAGATGAAATCAGAGATATTATCTCTGATCATCGACCTATCTGCTTTGCCTTCCAAGAAACACACTTAAGACAACATGACAATGTTAAAATCCGTGGCTACCGGTGTTTCAGAAAAGATTTTACACATTCTGACAGAGCTACAGGTGGTGTAGCTCTTTTAATTTCAAATAATGTTCCTCATTCTAATATTTTAAATACAGACATCCAGGCTATTGCTGTTCAGATCCATATACACATACTTATCACCATCTGCGCCGTTTACTTACCGCCAAATATGACTGTTCGACAATGTGACCTCAATAGGCTTATTTTGCAGTTACTGACACCTTTTTTAATTCTTGGTGATTTTAATGGACACAACCAACTTTGAGGTAGACCTGATATTAATCCTCGAGGACAAATTATTGAAGACCTAATCACTAATAATAATTTATGTATTTTAAATAATGGTGACAATACATATTTTCATGAACCTTCCAGAACTTTTGTGCTATAGACTTGGCCATCTGCTCTCCAACTTTGTATCCTTATTTTAATTTCTTTGTGAGTAACGACCTTCATAATAGCGACCATTTTACGCTATTTTTATCTTTTTATAGTTTTAGTGATCATCATCCTATAAATCCACATTATATTTATGACAAGGCCAACTGGGCTACTTTCACTATAAATGCAACTATCACTTATGAAATAAATGATCGAGGGTGATATCAACAGAGCAATCAGTGATGTCACAAACTCTATTATTATGAATGCAGCTGATATTGCTATTCGTAAATCCTCTGGACGTCTGAGTAAACATTCAAAGCCATGGTGGAATGATGAATGCAATAATGCAAAAAGACAGCAACAAAAAGATTGGGGAATTTTTAGGAGGTACCCGACTACTGCTAATTATATTGCATTCTAAAAAGCAAGGGCAGCCGCACGAAGAATCCGCAGAATCTCCCAAAAAAATTCCTGGATTAAATATGTGTCCAGCATTACCTCTAATGTAAGCAGTAAACAGCTTTGGTATCGTTTGCAGACACCATTGGTAAAACCTTACCTCACATCTCCAGTTCTAATTCATATTCCGAACCTTTTTTGTCTCATAAACATAATTCTGAACGATCATCAATCAATTTTCACTCCCGCTCTTCACCAGACTACAATAGATCTTTTACAGAAAATGAATTAAAAAATAGTTTGAAATATTGCCATAACTCCTCTCCCGGACCCGATGGTGTTACCTACATGATGATTAAACATTTATCAAAACAGTCTCTCAATAATCTCCTTCATCTTTACAATAGAATCTGGACTGAAAATATTTTCCCTGTTGCTTGGCACGATGCTATTGTTATTCCTTTTCCTAAGCCAGGTAAAGATGCTGGTGATCCCAAAAATTATAGACCCATTGCCCTCGCAAGCCGTCTATGTAAGCTGCTAGAAAAGATGGTAAATACTAGGCTTGTTTTCATTTTAGAAAAAATAACTTGATTTCTCCATGGCAAAGTGGTTTTCGACGGGGCCGCTCAACGGTTGACAATATCTTATTACTGGAGACTAATATTCGAAAAGCTAATGTGAGATGTAACCATTTGGTTTCAATTTTTTTCGATGTAGAAAAACCTTATGACAAGACATGGCGCTATGGTATTTTAAAAGATCTTTTTAATTTGGACTTTAGAGGAAATCTCCCCATTTTCATTCAAAACTTTTTAAGAGTCAGGCGCTTTCAAATTCGTATAGGATCAGTTTATTCAGATTTTTATTTTCAAGAGGAAGGTGTGCCTCAAGGCAGTGTTTTGAGCGTTACGCTTTTTTCTTTAAAAATAAACAATATTCTTAAACAATTGCCTCCAAGTGTCCATGGAAGTTTATATGTTGACAACGTGCAAATTTCTTGCCAGGGAAATGACATGCGTTTCATTGAACGTCAATTACAACTTGCTATAAAAAACATAATTAAATGGACAAATAAAAATGGTTTTAAATTTTCTACTGACAAAACACAATGTATGCATTTTTGTCGTAAACGAGGTCTTCATCCTGATCCAGAGATTTTAATAAACAACAGGCCAATTTCAGTTGTTGACACTGCTCGCTTTCTGGGTGTTATTTTTGACGGAAAACTGAACTTTTTGCCACATATTTTACACTTGAGAACTAAATGTGACTGAGCACTTAATATTTTAAAAGTGCTTTCTAATACTTCTTGGGGAGCAGACCGCCCATCTTTACTTAAAATTTATCGTGCTACTATTCGCTCCAAACTTGATTATGCGTGTCAGGTTTATGGTTCAGCCCCTCACTCCTATATTAAAAAACTTGACACAACACATCACAGTGCACTCAGAATTTGCTCAGGTGCTTTCCGCACGACTCCAGTCCTTAGTGAGAGCCCCCCAGGGGGGTACCTTCTTCAGGTATTCAGGGGGAGTCACGCACCCCGGGCCCGAGTGATCTTTTTTTCCCCTCTCCTTTTTTTTTTTTTTTTTTTTTTTTTTTTTTTTTTTCCCCTTCCCTTTTATTTCTTTCACCTTTGGTTTGGTTTATTTTGCTTTTGTTGCCAATAAGTTTTTGGTACTTACTTGTTCCTGTTGTTTTGTTCTTTGAAAAAAAAAAAAATCTTAAAAAAAAATTATAAAATTTGAAAAAACCGAAAAAATGAAACTACTCACCTTGTTCCATGATCTTTTTTTGTTTCTACTCACCTTGTTTTCACTCACCCTTTGGTTCTCATTTGTTACGCTAAAAACCTTAAAATTACTAATACAGTAACCAAGCTGAGACCGGTGTAGATGTGGCGCTGGTTATTGGGTTGGCGATTTGGTGAGGGTCTCACGGTAGTCTAGCCTTGGGAGCACACTGGGAGACTGGTGCCCTTGGTGAAGGTGAGACAACGGTGACTACTCGAACGAGAAACACCGGACTAACACGACTACCACATGTGATTCCCAATCTGGGTCGACGGTCTGGTAGCTGGTGAGTGGTTATGGGTGTCCCAGGGAGCGATTCTGAAAACCCTTTGCTTTCCGTCCGTTCAAGAAACGGGCTGACTTGTGGGACTAAGGAAACCCTCGACCCTTTTTTCTTATCTCATTATGGCGACAAATAAAGGAAATACGAATAATGCGCTTGGCTCGGGCCTATCCCTCAATGCTAACTCTAATAATACTAAATGGGCAGATAGAACAGAAGAATTTTTTTCCAGCTTACCTGAAAAAGAAATTTCCACATACAATGAGGCAAGATTTTTTGTAATCAAGCGTAATGAAGGTGACTTTTTTAAAACGTCACCATTTCTAATTCATAAAGCTATTCAATCAGTCGTGGGTGAACCGAAATCAATTAAGAAAATCAAATCAGGAGAACTTTTAATTGAAGTAGAAAACAGCAATCAAGCAACTAACCTAAAAAAATGCACACATTTCGCTAATATTCCCGTTACTGTTACTACTCACCGAACATTAAATACCAGTCGTGGAGTTATTTCAGAACCTGACCTTCAATACATACCAGAAGGAGAGATACTTGAGAACTTAAAAGATCAGAAAGTTATAGCAGTTAGGCGTATTTCAATTTTCCGTGAAAATAAACAAATCCCAACTAAGCACTTAATACTTACATTTGATTCTCCGAAACTCCCACGCTCTATAAAAGCTGGATACCTGGAATGCCCTTTAAGACCATACATCCCAAATCCTCTGCGCTGCTTCAAATGCCAACGTTTTGGTCACTCAAAAAATTCTTGCCGTGGTAATCTCACGTGTGCCCGCTGTGGTGGTGTGGGCCATGATAATGAAAACTGTGAAGCTCCCATATGTTGTGTAAACTGCAAAAAAGACCACCCATCTTATGCTAAAATATGTGAAAAATGGAAATTTGAAAAAGAGATTCAAACTGTGCGTACCAAAGAAAATATATCATATTTTGAAGCCAGGAAAATTGTTGAAACCAGAACACCCACAATTGGAAAATCCTTTGCTGCTGCTGTTGCTTCTATTAAAATACCGAAAAACTACAAAACAATCTCCACACAAACAGATAGTATTACTAAGAGCATCCCGCCTGAAGAAGCCAAAAATAATTTGCAAAAAGTTCAAGAAAAGCCTACTGAAACACCTAATTTGTCACATCAAACACCTAATTCTTCTAAGCCAACATATCCTAGGAAAAGCTCACAAATTCTGAAAAAGCCCATATCTCATAAAAATCGCAGCTCTGAACCTCTAAAGCATGGAAATTCTCAAAACAACTTGGTTAAAAGGAAAAAAATACCTAAGCTAGCTGAGTCTATAAAATCAAAAGATAATAATATAGCTAAACAAGCAGACTTAATTTGCCTTCATCCTTCTGATGGAGAAGGTATGTCTACTGCATCAGAAGATAACGACGTAGATGTGTTAATCTAAAAACCACATCATGACTAATTTCATTTGCTGGAATTGCAGAGGTTTTAACAATAAACGGGATGAAATAAAAGACATTGTCTTTAATCATCGACCTACTTGCTTTGCTTTCCAAGAAACGTATCTAAAGCAAAATCATAATGCTAAAATCCGTGGTTACAACTGTCTAAGAAAAGATTACATTCAATCTGACAGAGCTACAGGTGGTGTGGCTCTATTAATCTCCAATAATGTTCCTCACACAAATATACCTTTAAACACAAATATTCAAGCCATAGCTGCCCAAATCCACATCAATATGCTAATAACCATCTGTACTGTCTATTTAACACCTAATATGTCTGTAAGAAAACATGATCTGAATAATTTAATTTTGCAACTCCCTACCCCATTCTTAATTCTCGGTGACTTCAATGGACATAACCCGCTTTGGGGGAGCCCCAATGTTAATTCCCGTGGACAAGTCATTGAAGACTTCATCAATGATAATTCCTTATGTCTCTTAAACAATGGGGACAATACTTATTTCCACGAACCATCCAGGACTTTTCATGCAATAGACCTCGCAATCTGTTCTCCAATTCTTTACCCATATTTTAATTTTTTTGTTTCTGACGATCTGCATAACAGTGATCATTTTCCTTTATTTCTATCTCTCTATGATTTTAATCAAGTTAACCAAAGTAAACCTCGTTATATTTATGAAAAGGCAAATTGGACTACCTTCTCCTGTAATGCCTCTATTACTTCCGACATGATTGAGGGAGATATAAACAATGCAGTTTCACAGGTCAGTAATTCTATTATTAATGCAGCCAATATTTCAATTCCAAAATCATCTGGAGGTCCCGTTAAACATTCCCGACCTTGGTGGAATGAGGACTGCAAAATTGCAAAGAAGCGCCAACAGAAAGCATGGGGGATTTTTCGGAGATATCCCACAACTGCAAATTATATAGCCTATAAACAAGCAAGAGCCAGTGCACGGAGGATTAGAAGAAAATGCCAAAAGGAATCGTGGATTAATTATGTATCCAGCATTACCTCGAATACCAGTAGCAAACAATTGTGGCATCGTGTCAAGAAGGCTATGGGCATTTATTCTAACCACAGTATCTCTTTCCTTAATGATAATGGTCAAACCATCACTTCCACCCAAAATATTGCAAACACTATTGGTAAATCTTTATCCAGCATATCTAGTTCAAATTCATACTCTGAGCCCTTCTTATCATACAAACACCGCTCTGAATGTTCGGGAATTAACTTCATATCTCGCTCTTTACATGAATACAATAGTCCATTTACAGATAATGAAATAAACAATAGCCTGAAACACACTCATAATTCTGCTCCTGGACCTGATGGTATTACTTACCTTATGATTAAACATTTATCGAAAGCATCCCTCAAAAATCTGCTTCGGCTTTTCAATAGAATCTGGTGTGAAAATGTCTTTCCGATTGCTTGGCATGATGCGATTGTTATCCCCTTTCCAAAACCTGGCAAAGATACTAGTGACCCAAAAAATTATAGGCCCATCGCCCTCACTAGTGTTCTATGTAAATTGCTCGAAAAAATGGTTAATACCAGGCTTATCTTTGTACTAGAAAGTAACAATTTAATTTCTCCTTGGCAAAGTGGCTTTAGACGTGGACGTTCTACCATTGACAATATCCTTATGCTTGAGACAAACATCCGGAATGCTAATATTCGACGAAACCACTTAGTGTCAATCTTTTTTGATATAGAAAAAGCATATGACAAGACATGGCGCTATGGCATTTTAAGGGACCTTTTTAATTTAGACTTTAGGGGTAACCTTCCTATCTTCATCGCAAATTTTCTGAAAACCAGACGCTTCCAGGTTAGAATTGGTTCAGTTTACTCTGACTTTTATTTTCAGGAGGAGGGTGTTCCTCAGGGCAGTGTCCTGAGTGTCACTCTGTTCTCTTTGAAGATAAATAATATTTTAAAGCAGTTGCCACCAAATGTTCACGGCAGCCTCTACGTTGACGACCTGCATATTTCATGCCAGGGAAAGGACATGCGTTTTATTGAACGACAATTGCAACTTGCTGTTAACCACATCTTAAAATGGACAAATGAAAATGGCTTTTTATTTTCATCTGACAAAACACAGTGTGTGCATTTCTGTCGTATACGTGGTCTTCATCCAGATCCAGAGATTTATATTAACAATAACCTGATTAAAGTAACTGACACAGCCCGCTTCTTGGGTGTTATATTTGACAAGAAACTAACCTTTGTTCCACATATTTTAAACCTTAGGAAAAACTGTGACAAGAAACTAAATATTTTAAAAGTACTGTCTAACACTTCTTGGGGTGCAGACCGAACTTCCATGTTAAAGATTTATCGGGCAGTCATTCGCTCAAAATTAGATTATGCTTGTCAAATTTACGGCTCTGCTGGTTATTCTTATTTAAAAAAACTAGACACTGCGCATCATAATGCACTTAGGATTTGTTCTGGTGCCTTTCGCACTTCTCCAGTACAGAGCTTATACGCTGACTGTGTGGAGCCGCCCTTGGATATTAGAAGAGAACAGCTTTCCTTGGACTTATATTACCGAATTCTTTCACACCCACACCATCCACTTCATCCTCATATAAAAAACAATCATCGTAATCTGTTTATGAATCGCCCATCTTGCATCCCACATTTTGGCTTAAGAATTGATAACATCTTAACAGGCACACCTTATATTGAGATCAAAGTTCGTCTCCGCCCCTTTTTAAATATGATTCCTTGGAATTTCCAAGTGATTACTTGCATTCATCCTTTCAAAAGCTTTGACAAATCAAATACAGATGCAACTATTTTTCAGTCGCTTTTCGCTTCTCACCGTTTTAATTACCAGGACTATACGGATATTTATACTGATGGTTCCAAGACTGGTAATCGTGTTGGTTGTGGTGTAGTCTGTGGCAGAACTTCTTTCAGTTACAGCCTTCCTGGTTCTTTCTCTGTCTTTTCTGCAGAGTTTTTTGCCATTGAGGTTGCGCTAAATTTTATTTCCTCACATCTTCACAGAAAGTTTATTATCTACACTGACTCAAAAAGTGTTTTGTTATCACTATCATCAAACTCTTGTTCTCCATCCTTTATACCCGTTTTACAAGCTTATAACGACCTTATAAAAAAGGGATTTCACATTTTATTTTGTTGGGTTCCAGGACATGTAGGCATAAAAGGCAATGAAGCTGCTGATAAAGCTGCGAAGCAAGCTCTTGTACCTTTAAATTTATCTGTTCCATATGAAGATCTTAAATGTGTCATAAAAAGTTTTTTTAGAGACAATTGGGAAAAACAATGGCAATGTCAAACTCAGAATAAATTACTAGAAATTAAACCTAATATTTCGATCTGGCAAACCCTTAGTCCACGGAAACTTGATGTCATAATTACGCGTCTTAGAATCGGGCACACTAGATTAACTCATAAGCATCTACTTCTGGGAGAACAAGAACCCAATTGTCCAAATTGTCATTTTAGTTCTCTAACGATTCGCCATATCTTGACTGACTGTCCATGTCTACGCCATTTATATAGATATTTTTTTAAAACATCCTCACCAAATCTGACGAGCCTTTTAGGTATAAATCCTCACATTCACCTTTTTAATTTTTTAAGAGATGCGGGATTTTACAATGATATTTAATTCTTATGTCGTTTTATCGTTTATTATTTTAGCCTTTTCATTCTTGTTCTGTACTTTGCTCATAACGTTTTACATTGTTCTTACTTTATACACTGTTTACCTTGTTTTATACACTTTTTTACTTGCTGTCTGTATATACTTGTAGTTTTATACACTGTTTATCTTGTTTTATACACTGTTTTACTTGTTCTCTGTATATACTTGTAATTTTATACACTGTTTACCTTGACTTTTATTATTTTTATATTTAAACCTTTTACCTTTTTATGTTTTTAATGTTTTGTGTGTTAAATGACAATCTGGATGGGTATCCCCATCCAGAAACTCTAATAAGGTTCTTATTTTATTTTAATGTCATTTTACCTTTTATTATTTTAATGTTTTCGTACTGTAGAGTTCTTTGAAAATCTGGATGGGTAAACCCATCCAGATATTTTTATTTTTATATATGTATTTTTTCTTACATTTCTTGATTGGCGCAGCTTGTCCTATCATGGACCTTGCGCCATAAAATCCAACCAACCAACCAACCAACCTTAGTGAGAGAAGGCTCCACACAGTCAGCATATAAACTAACATCCGACAAAGACTTTCTTGTGAATTGTACTTTCGCATCCTTTCACATCCTAATCATCCACTTCATTCACTTTTAAATAGTAACGATCATAATCTTTATGTGAATCGCCCATCTTGCATCCCACATTTCGCTCTTAGAATTAAGAGCTTTCTTGCTGGCACCTCTCACATTCATACCAAAATTCGCCCTCGGTCACTTTTAAACATGACGCCTTGGAATTTCCAAGTTATTTCTTGTCTTCATCCATTTAAGGGGTTTGACAAATCTAACACAGATGCTTCCATTTTTCAAGCACTTTTCTCTTCTCATCGTTCTGAGTATAAGGACTATGTCAAGATTTTCACTGACGGCTCCAAGACAACTAATAAAGTCGGTTGTGGTATCATCATTGATAACACTACATTTAGCTATCAACTCCCTAATTCATTTTCCATTTTCTCTGCAGAGTTTTTTGCGGTTGAGGTTGCTCTTAACATTATTTCATCTCATCGGAGGAGGAAATTCATTATCTATACCGACTCGAAGAGTGTTCTTGACTCTCACTCTTCTAACTCTTGTAACCTGTCTTTCATATCAATTCTCAAAACTTACAACGACCTTCTTAAAAAGGGATTCAACATCTTGTTTTGCTGGATTCCTGGCCATGTTGGCATTAAAGGAAATGAAGCAGCAGACAAGGCCGCAAGGCAGGCTTCTCTACTTTTAAACTGCCCTGTACCTTACGATGACACTTAAAAGCTATTTTAAAAATATTTGGCAAAGGGAGTGGAATAACCAAAACAATAACAAATTGCAAGAAATAAAACCTGAAATTTCAATCTGGCCAACACTCACCCCTAAAAAATATGATGTCGTTATTACTAGACTAAGAATTGGGCATTCAAGACTCACACATAAATACTTATTGCTTGGAGAACAACAACCTGATTGTCCAAAATGTCATTTTAGTGCACTAACCATTCGCCATATTCTCACCGACTGCCCTTGCCTTCGTCATTTGTACCGACATTATTTTATTTCTTCACCCAATTTGACAAGCCTTTTAGGTGCAAATTCTCATCATCACGTGACAAATTTTTTGAAAGAGGCTGGTTTTTATTTCGACATTTGATTTTATTCTTTACAATGTTCATCCCATTTTACATCTGTTTTTACTTTGAGATCTGATTTTATTGTTTACAAATTCATCCTATTTTACTTCTGTTTTTTATTGTATACACTGTTTTTATTATATTTAATTTTATCTTGTCTTTTTTCTTTTTTGTCCTGTGACTTTTTTATGACTTTCTGGATGGGTAAACCCATCCAGAGGCTCTTTTAATTTTTTTACCTGTTTGTTTGGCGCAGCATGTCCTACTTTGGGCCTTGCGCCAGAAAAAGGCATTCAATCAATCAATCAACCAACCAACCATTAAAAAAATTACAGCGCCATCTGGCGGTAGAAATTTCTGTAATCTATTGTTCCATTCCAGATCAACAAAGCTTTCAAATGATGTATTATGAAATTATTTTAATTAGTAGCTGAGATACAAAAGAAAACCTAATCAGAACACCTCAAAATGTGTAAATCAAGTGAAATCTCGAATTCCATTTTCGATAATGTAAAAGTACTTTAAAATGTGTATCAACTCAACAAAGCTTTCAAATGATGTATACTTATGAAATTTTTTAAATTAATAACTGAGATGTAAAAGAAAACAGATTCAGGACATCTCAAAACGTGTAAATCGGGTGAAATCTCGAATTCCATTTTTGATAATGTAAAAGTACTTTAAAATGTGTATCAACTCAACAAAGCAAAGGCGTTCTGGGTTTTTCGTTGTTTTCTCCGAAACAACCGTTCCTTTTCTACGATTTTGCACTTCCTCCCCCCCCCCTTTATGTCCCTTCTAATAATTTTACATTTGAAAATATCCGCAATCGATTTATCTTTCCTTAAAAGCTAATAATATCAATTTCAAACACTGTAACTCTTTTTTTTTTTGCCCCTTTGCCTCCCCCCCCCTCCCCCTTCCTAATAATTCTACACTTTCATAAATATTCAGAATCAAATTATCAGGCGTTAAAACCAAATATTACGAAATTTCAACGGCATATCTCAGTTTAAAATAGTGTAAAATATAAAACAAAATTTAATTAATTTTTTTTGTTTATCCACATATTTTCATGAAAATTGAACAGTAGCTTTATAATATGCTGTCTAGGCCGAATATTAATTCAAATGTAACGTGAATGAAAACTGCAATTTTTCCCCCCACTACAAAACACGTGACATCTTGATCGGTTACAATTATTTTCTTTTTCATGGCAGACGGTCGTCTGGCATTATGATGCAATGACGATGAATTCTCAGTCATTGAGATATTAGACATGAGTGGACATTTTAATTAATATCTCCAAAAGTAATTAAGTTACAACTTTCATTTTTGCAGCGTTGTCTTTCTCGGGTCGTAAACATTAACAGTGCCGAATTTGGTCCCGCTCGTTGAAACGGCCTAGGAATCTATAGCGGACAGACAGACAGACACACACACACAGACTCTACTCTTTTATATATTTTGATATTTCCTTATATTAATGAAAAGTGATATTTAGGAGTTCTTAATACATTATAAAACAAAGTAAACATTCAAAATAAGATTTTTCTACAAAAACAAAATTATTTAACATAAAGTTTAGCGACAGCAAAAATTTCATAAACTCTGAATTTGAATATAGCCCCTGAGTTTTTATCCCTGAAATTATATTAAACTTGTGGGGAAGACTTCCATTTATGCAGTTTCCGAACCTAGCTGCCCCACCTAACAATTGATGCATACAACTGCAGCACTGTTTAAGAATACTCTTGAAATGAAATTTCAATAATATAATAAAATATTTAACTTATTTAGAAAAAGTAAAAAATATATACAAACCTGTAAGACGTGCCTAAGATCCACAATGTCATCAATATATGTTTGTGGACAGCAACAGACCTAACTGTTTGTTGACTATTTCTAATTAGAGGATCCTGCATTACCTACGAATATGAAAATTACATTATAATGGCACACTTGAATGGAAACAGATAGATGAAATAGAAACTAAACAGAAAATATTTCTTTGCTTTTAAAGATTATTTAATAACTTATTTAAATGCATTATTTTGCAAAACCTAACTTTCTGAGTCGGGAAAAATCACAATCTATATAAGCTTTTAGCTTTTATAGACAATTTATCAAATTTCTCTCCAGATAAGTATAGAAGTAGAATACCTTACTAATATCAGTTCTCTCAATTTTAGATATAATAATTAAATACAAAATATACTTTTTTTAAAATTCATTTTTTATTATTAAAATCCATGCAGATAACTTTCTATCACATTAAAAGTTAAAGAACTATGGTATTCAAAGAAAATTTTCAATCTTTGTTTTCAGAGGTTTCTATACCCATTTTCAAATATGAAGAATCCTAAAATTGCAAAATTAATGTTGTGCTGTTTATAGATTGCAAGTCAGTTTGTTGGTCTGTGTATAATTTAAAAATAATTGACACTGTCATAGTTATACCTTTAAATTTTACTAGTTTCACTCTAATAATATGTAATCGAAATTAAAAAAAAATATTTATTTATTTTTCTTTTTAATGTACAAACATTTAATTTTGAGTACTCAGGGTGGTTAGCATCTTTTTTTCAAAATTCCTGACCATTTTCCTGGACTCATGCTGTTTATTACCAATAAAATCTCAAAGTTAGCCAATAATTTAACAATGTACAATAATCAGCTTTTAAATCTAGCCATAAAATTTGCCCGAAATCTGCGACCAGTGGCTACCCTGAGACAATAAAAATTAATCAATTTTTAAATAATCTATACGCATAATACATATATAACTTTTTTTTTTTCATTGAAAATATGGTTAAGTATTTATGTCAACAATATTATCATCATACCATTTCTTCAATTTTATCTACCGACGATCTACTTAGTCGAAAATTTCTTCGAAATTCGAAGTCGGACATAGGCGTTACGATATTTTCTGCAAAATTGCAAACCCTTCATTTTGATCTTGCTTCCTCCAGCGCAATCAGTGGTAATTGTAAAACTGAATCATCTTCAGAATCTGATGATTCGACCGCCTGCATTTAAAATTTCCATAACACGCTTCCTTTTGTTTCTTCTACGCTCGGCCATGTTTGTTTATATTCTTGTTTCCCGGGAAGATGAAATGTGTTCGGAAGTAGTTAATAACCCAGTGATTTCCTGAACTTCCCGCGTGACGTCATTTCCCAACTCGGGAAGTGACCGGGAAATACTTTCGAGTTGATGACTGTCTTCAGGGGATGGATGAATTTTGGGCTTTAGATAAGCATTAATCCTCATCTGATGAAATTTGGTTATACCCCCGTTTCCTTTCTGTCACTGCTTTGAGTCTCCTCTCTTTTTTCAGTCTTTTCGTCAGTTCCACTCGCTTCTCGTGAAGTTGAATCATTCTCAGATTGAGAGCAACCCTCACTCTCCACTCTGTAAAATAAAATAAACAAACAAAATAACTAACTAATAAACTACTTTTTTATAAGAATAATTAAAATACTTACTGTACAGTAGACGTGACCCTTTCACTAAAGGAGCGTTGTACTAATAATAATTAAATAAAATAAATAATCAATATAAAGTGAGTAAATAATAAATAATCAATGAAAGGTAAAAAAAAAAATATATGTACTTACAATGCAGAGTCCAACTTCATTTCCAAGCTGCAAAAATAAACATCTTTAAAAACATATATAGACCAAGTAATATCACAAATTAAAAAACATTAAATTTCCATAAAGTATTAATAAGAAATAAATTTTTATTTTCCAAACTCAAGTTGCTGAAATTAATAAACGACAAAAAAAAAAAAAAATGAATTTTCACATTAAAAAAATTTATTTTCAATTTATTTTCAATTTTGTTTCCTTGGCCAATCTATCTGTGAAATTTAATTTTCTGTGTATTGCAGCTTGCACTAATGCTTGATCCATATTGAACTTTGTGTTTACACAAGCTTGAATTTCTTTGACTGCTTCCGGATCCAAAATGTTAGTCTTTGTCGATTTGCTTTTTATGCCTTTTATTACACTGTTTCCTAGAACATCTCTGCCAAACACCACATCCATTACCGTAATTTCGCGCATATAGTCCGCGGACTATGTGTGGCAAAAAAAAAAAATAATTTTCGCCTGCGGACTATATGATGGTGCGGATTATCTGCTAGTTACTCACAGTTCAAATCCTCAAAATCACAATTAAACAAACAAATACAAACTGCCGATTCTGACGATCAAATATAAACATAAACAAAAGAATAAGACACAAAGAAAATATCGTATCATATATCGTATCGTTAGCGAACCATGGAGCATAAAGCAAAAGATCACTATTAAGATAGGCTGACCATATGTCCTCAAATCTCGGGGACAGTCCCTAAATCTCGAGGACAAAACTATCTTCGTCCCCAAAAAATTACAACACATTTGGGGACGCCAGTTATAAAGTTATTAATGTTTTATTATAGTAATTTATTATATGTATAATAAATAAGCTGAAATAACTTCTTTTAGGTGCTTCATGCATAAAAATTACTAAAATTTTACAATTTAAGGTGATTTAAGTATTTTTTTATTTTTCTGTCCTCGAAATTCGAGGATGTCGCCATCTTTGTCCCCAAATTCAATGAAAAAAATATGGTCACTCTATATTAGGATAGCACGTTGCTGAATATTCCTGTGCTGTTATTTTTTAAATTATGTTTGCAAAATATCGTCGAAGTTTTACCGCTGAGCCAATACCAATAACAAACTTTGAGATAATCTTCCAAAAAATATATCTCCTAGTACTGAATCAACAATCACCCATAGTGCATTTCTAGTAGGAAAGTAAAACTCACTCAATGACTCAACCATTCAACCGGGAATTCCGATAGAAAATGTAAACATCAACTTTAAAGGTTTCTTTTAATGTATAATTTTTTAAATATGGTTTATTAATAACAAGTACTTCTTTTCTTTATACTATTTATTTTAATAGCGGGAATGATATTTTCATAGAAGACTACATAATAGTAGAGCCCCTAAATAAAATAATAGGCCGGCGCATCACCGCCATTTTTTTTGCCTCCGAAGAGGACAGCATTCCCGCTTGGCGTCCTTATCGCTTCCCGAATGATTTTAAGAAATCTTGATCTGAAGCTAATCCAGTCAAGATATAAGCAACAATGATATTTCTAAAAACACATTTTTTTTTACAGTACATTCTCAGGATGTCATTTTATTCTGAGGATATCCTATGGATGTACTGGGGTTAGATGTGTTGTTAGGGCAGTTTCCGTTTCTTTTACAAAATGTCACCAAAACTGAAATACACAGTAACAGAAGGTCTGTGAACACTTTATATTCACTTCTTGAATGATTATAGCAGTTTATCGCTAAACAAACTTCCATATCATAGCTAAATTTGTGAAATGTAATAAAACAAATTACTCTAAAGTAATGTAAGACGATAAGAAAAATTTTGTCGTTTGTTTATCAGAGGAACGCAACCCTAAGGCAACAAAATGCCTGATGGGCCAGCTCGTATATATAGGAGCCTTACATAATAGTGTTTTACTTGCTGTCTTCGTGGGGTTATATTTTTCTCCTGCGGACAATCTGATGTTTTTAAAAATAATTTCTACATAAAACTTCACCTGCGGACTATGCACGCGAAATTATGGTAGATCCCCAACAAACTTTGCATAGCCGGATGTCCGACACATATTTAGTTTATCAGTTGACTCTCTTAACGTAGAACCAGTTCTGGTTCTAGTCTCTTCTACTTGAATGACAGATGATTTATTATATTTTTCCACTTTATTTTCAAGGCAGATAATTTTTTCTGATTGACATTTAAGCACGGCTTCTGTTTTGGATTTTTCTTCATACATTAAGTCTAGTTTCTTTTTTAATTCGACACAATTGCATTCTTTTTGCTGCCTAATACTTTCATCGGATAATTTTGAATTGATATCATTAATGACATTCATATAATTGATCACATTTTTTGATGTGTCGAGTAGGGGAAAAAAGTTAAAAGAAATTAATATCAAATATAATTAGTCGGTTTACAGGAAAAATAGTTGTAACTGGTTTATAATGGTAATGCAAAATGTTTGATTTAAAGCAGGTATAGTTTTGCTATATTTAAAAAAATAAAATCATTAACAATTTTCTTGCTGTGATAACAGCAAAGCAAAACTTATTATATTCAGTTAGTGAAAAAAATCTTAAACACCACACAGACATTTATTTCAAAAGTAATTTTAAAATATAGCATATCCTATCTAAAACTTTTACATAGATTAAATTGAAATAAAAAATTTCAATATAAGTATAATGTTGTTAATTCTTTTCACTGAATATGCGAATGTTTTTATTAATATGCATTTGATTAAAATATTTGGCTACGTAAAAATTTAATTCTGACATGTATTCTCCAAACTAACATGCCCGATTAGGCATGTAAAAAAAATTTGAGATTTTTCAAGCCCTGGTCAGCAATGTGTCTTAAATTTTCACATTCCACAAACACAAAATGAAGATGAATAATTATTTTGATTAATTATTATTTCGAGGCTCAATTTCAGTAAAGTTTAATGTGTCAGAAGAGAAATATTAAAATTTACAGAAATTCAATGTTTACAAAATAATTTTATCAATCCAATTACTATAGCTTAGTATATTAATCCAATTATAATAATTTAATTAAATAAATAGTTTACTTCATAATAGCTTACTCATTGATTTATGTGTTCAATATTTTCTTTTATCTTCAAAACTTATTGTTGCGTACTTGGGGGTTCGTGAGTTGTCCGAGAATGAAAGGCGAAACTTACAAAAATTAAGTAATTTATTCACAGAGAGTTCCAGAAAAATACAGGTCTATAAACCAAGTATCAGCTTCAATTCTACCAATAAACACAGCTTTAAACAACAGCTGTCAATAGCAAATCCACAGTACAAACTGTATAGCAATAACACTTAAAGCAAGACTCTTTCAAAGAGGCTCAAACAATGCAAGCATTAGCGAAGCTGGCTGAGAACTGAACTGACTCTGACTCGCCTTGGCGAAGAAAGCAGGCTTATATACCCCTGTAGAAAAGTGTGGAACGTTCCAGAAATCTCCATATCTCATCAGCCAATGGGATTAGAGCTTCCATTTTTGGTATATCCCTTACAAGGATTTTCTCGCCAAGGTCGCCAAAAAATCGCCAAGGTGGGGAAGCTTTAAAAATAACCATTAAAATATTAGCTATAATTTAATTATTGCCTAAAAAATAAAAATGTACGAGTTCATGTTCAATAAAATGTATTTATTTTTATGTAAAAAGAAAAAAAGAACGTTAAAAAATTGTAAAAAGTCAGATAATGAATCTCATAAAAATTGACGTCATTATAACTTAAAAATTTTATATCCATTGATAAAATGCTAATACAGTTCTGTAGGTATAATTCAACAGAAAATTTAAAAACATGGTATATAGAAATTTTTTTTATCTTTCATTTTTATTATATACATTTTTACTATTATTAAATAAATTTTTTACTGTTCTTATTTTTACTAAACTTTGTAATTTTTGTTTAGACTCTGGATGGAGAAGTTTGGCACAGAATGTGCAATTCTAGATCTTGTGCCACATAAAACCAACCAACCTACCTTTTGTTTTCATATACATTCCCAGCTTCAAAAATAACCTCTCGCTATATATGTTGCCTTCTGTAGCAGATAAACAGTTTTCGCCAATTCAGTTAATCTCGAAAATATTTCTTCATTCTTTTACCACCAATCCAATATACTTCCCCCTCTTTGCCAATGAATTTTGAGAGTGCTTTGTGTATGTATGATTTATTGTTTGTGACTTATGCAAAACAATAATAATCCAGATTCTTCTGGCTTTTTAGCATTTCCAAATCTGTTTATTAATTAGATTCAAAACATATATCACTTCTACTGTTTATTTTCATTATAGAAATTACCCCCCCCCCTTTTTTTTTTTTGGTATTTTCTTTTCTTTCAGTAGTGTCAAAGAAAGCATGTTTAAAGTGGGGCTCTAAAAAGTTGCTAAATAATAATTTTCAGCATCAGAAATTGATCTCAACCTGTTGTTCAGATCTTGCAGGAGAATTTCCTTCATTGTTCCTAAATCTGAAAATTCATCTCCTTGTCTTTCTTTGACTAAATTTGAGTGTCGTAACCTTAGGTATAATTTCAGGTATGAAAGATAATGTAGCACTCATTTTCTTTGTTACACCTTCAGATACTTTTAATAAATTTAGTGCTTTTCCGAAGGATTTTTCTATTGATTTGGTGTTAAGTTATTTATACTTTCATATTCAGCAGCATAAAGTGACACAACATTTCTTTGTTCAAGTAGATGGTCAAACATGTTGAAAGTACTATTTCATCAGGTAGTGATATTTTCTACTAACATCTTCCTTTTAGTATTGAGCTGCCTCTCCTGAATAATTGTTAATGTTGAATATGCTTGTAGAGAATAGTTGTAATGTCCCACAATTCCTCTACTTGCAGTATTGTGTATCACTGACAAAACTTTAACATATTAATGCATTTTATACAACAAGAAGCAGGGTGTGAAGAAAACAAGTTATGCTTTCTCAACCACTAAATTGTAGAGTTTTGACAAAATTAGCTTCACCATCACAAATTACAAAGAATATTTTCTCCCTGAAATTCCATTCATTGATCATAAAAGTACATCACTGATAGATTCAGCAGTGTGACTTGACTGAAAACTTCCTATGCATAATGGTGATAGTGAGATGATCATGAATAAAGTGCCATGTCAAACCAGGGTTGGATTTTTGACACAACACGAATATAATATTGGTTTGATCTCCTAAAATGTCCTAGATGGCAACATTATCTGAAATATGTGCACTCCTTGTTAACTCGATTTTAAAGATAAACAACTTTTGTTAGATATTAGTGCAGCACCAAATAGCACTTTGACTGAGTACTCAGACAAGTACCGAATACTGAGTAGTTGCAAGAAAGAATAATTGAAGCATATATGAAGAAATTTGCACATCTTAAAATAAAATAAAAAAAGGCTTTTGAACATTAAATTTAGTTAACCCTTTATCTACTGACGGTACTTTAAAGTACCATTACTTTAAAAAGAGTATAAAATCGAATTTATAGAAGAAATTTCAAAGATATTTATAAGAAGGGAACAGATGCACCACCCTTTAATCTCCCTACAAAGCATTAGACGATACATGTAGCCATTTTTGTTCCATAAAGGGTTTTATGGAGTGCACGTGCTGTTTTTGCTTGATATTTTTCACGATCTTTATGTGTGTTATAATTAATTCCTATATTATTTCAAGAATATCACACTAATCTTAGAAAAAATATGAGTAAATTTAATAAATAATCGTGGTTTAAATTAATCGGTATAAATCAATAAATATTGTGTATTTCAATGTGATATTAAATAGGGCATTTCTATAATATCATTCTGCTTTAGTCTTGTTACAGATTTAGAATAGCATATTCGGACTTCTTGATAATATTTGTTAATGAGTTATTCTTAAAACAGAAACATATATCGATCTGAAATCTCTTAATTGTACTTTCTTAGCTTGCATTTTTACATTAATTTGTGGTCTTCAAAATGCTAAAACTTCTGCAGATATGTTAAGACGACTTAATCACTGTTCAAATGCAGTGGTGATGATTGAATTAATCAGAAGGTTTTTCATAACAACATTTATATTTAATAGCAATTACTAACTAAATTCAACTAGTTTGACATTAGCACTTTTTACACACAGATTTACTACTGAACCATCGATTGTGAAAGGTTCGTTGGTAGGTATAGTAAAAATCAATGTTGTATGATTACCACAAGTTTCCAATAGCAACCGATCACTTTCAGCAGCACTTTTCTTCGAATTAAAGAAGAACAGTAAAAGTCCCTGCAAATTCTCAATTGTTGGCACGTATATTGACATATTCGCAGATCAAAAACAATATGTTGTTTACACTCCATAAAATCGACCGTCTAAGAATACATACTTCCTCGCAGCATCTGTGTCCCCCCAGAGAAAAAAAAAATTGTAAAAAGTAAGGCAACATTCACAACTTGATAATTATGTCGACTTCTGCATCATCTGTTTGGAGCATCTGCTACACAGAATTAATAGAAGAAAGTTTTGTAATAGATATAGCATATTCTCTTTTTTTTTAAATTGATGATTGGGTCCTTATATTATAGTAATACATAGAAATGCCATGTAACGTATCCATATCTCAATATCATAGTTATGACAGAATATACAAAAGAAAAAATACTAAAATATTAAATGAATGTTATATCAAAATTGTCCATTAAAAAGTATGAATGTTGTGCAGAAATGAATGTATTATTATTAATTTTTTGAAAAACTTTTTTATTGTTTAAACTTCATAAATTGAAGCATCTCAGTGATCTTATCGTATAATTATTATGATGGATGAGTTCGCTGAGCAACTCATTCCAACTTCTCGTTTCCAAGTTGCGGCCACTCGAAATAACGCTGTAACTTGAAAATGTGCTATCAAGATAACTTTTAAAATATTAAATTGATTCAGACAAAAGTTGGATAGCGAATTTATGGTTAAAATATCTTGGATACATTCGCTTTGTAACTTGATCTGTAATTTTATTTCAGAGTGGTAGTTGTTAACGAGCTTTTTGGGGAAAAATACACATTCTCAACTAATTAACTTTTTAAGGACTCAAGCTTTTACAGTCCAAATATAACTTTTATCTTTCGTCTCTTTTTACTCATTTTCTTTCACTTTTTTTTTTCTAATGCATTCCTTCTTTTGACAATCTGGATGGGGAGACCCATCCAGATTGTCCATCCAGATTTTTAGTTGTTTTGATTTTTTTAGATATTTTAACTAACAGCACAGTATGTCCAAACTTGGACGTTGCACCATAAAAAAGCTATAAACCAACCAACCAAGTGTCAGTTGATAAAAATAATTATTTAATTTTTTGTTTTGTCCATATATGAATGAAGAGTATTTTCTTTTGTATTGCCTCTTCTGGAAAAAATTTAGAACACTGTGATGGATACTTTATTTCCACTAGGCCACCATCCCCAATAGAGCATCAGGATTAAGTTCCAAATAGGGTTCTTTTTTGAAAAAAAATCCACATTTTTTTAACCTCTATGTTTAAATGTTGTGAAATACATGCTAAAGGATCAGTTTTGTGCATGTGTCCATATTTCATGTGTATTGTATCAATATTATTGTACAAAATGGTCTTATTATATTTTTACAGCTTGTGCATGGCATTTTTTCGCATACTTGTCTGAAAAAAAAGCTATCATCCTTTTTTTCCATTGAAAATGCCACTCAGCTGAATCTCTTTGAGCTCTGGTTAGGTACTTCTAGATCTTTTATTTGATCACCATTGACAGAAAAAAAAAAAAAAAACCTTCCCTTTTTTTTCTGCAAATTTTTAATTCCATGTCTGGTTTTTCAGCCTTAGAGCCACAGCCTTTATCCTTATAGTCAGTTTTCTGTGCGAATAAACATTTTCTCATCTTTAAATCGTTTCTGTGTTTCGAGGTAACTTTGCATGCTTTTATCCGCCATTCTTTGAATTTTTTCACATGAGAAGATGGGCTGCATTTATACAAAGTTTTGTGAAAATTGTAAAAAGATCAACATCATTATAATACACAGCTGAGATATTGCATTTGGTATTTATTGTTAGTTTCTTTTAATGAAAATTAATTATTTTGCCTCCTAAAAATTTGGCTATCAAAGAATTAAAGCTTTCAACTTTATTTGTACTTGCATCGCAAAGCAAACATTTTGCATTGTCTGATAAAATCTGAAAGATATCCAGCATTTTATACAAAAGACCAGAAATATTATTATATTGTTTGAATTATCCTGTTGAGATTTACAAAAATATTCATCACAATGTGTATGATCACCAAACTGTGAAATGGAGAATTCAAAATGTCACTATGCAATTCAGTTATTTTTTTATGTCAACTTATCTTTGGTCATCTTTCTAAATAAAACTGCTTTCACTATGCTTACTCTCAATTTCAGTACACTATCAGCAATTCTTCTTCTTAAATTCACATGCCTGTGTTTGCTGAATTTTGCCAAATCTCTCAATTTCTTAAGAAGTGATTCTTATACTCTATTTTTTCGAATAATAAATCATCGTAGGACCGAACATCTAAAATCATGTTTATGTATTGCTATCACCATCACCTGTAACTCTATTTCATTCTGTACATTTGTGCACTTTGGCAAAAAACAGAACCCTCTATGCTAATATCGATTCCATTGCTGTGGAAGTTCCACTCCAATTTTTGAAACATTTATGCTCCTTTGCCAGAATACTGAGTCTATTTGACTGGGCACAGCTTGCACAGTACTTGTTCCTCATTCCCAGGTATAACAGTTTTCATGTATGATCTCCAATAATTGCAGCTTAAAGGAAAAAATATATATATTCATTTAAAATGCCATTAAGTTAATGTTTCATTTAAATAATTACAAAAACATTGTGGAAGAAAATGAGGGGACAGCTCTCATTTTCATTTTCTAAACAAAGAATTGGACCATAAATGATGCATGCATTAATAAGGGTAGACTGGGATGCATTATTCTAAGAGTCTGTCATCAAATAAAGCAGTCTTTAATAGTAAATTGCTCTTTATAATCTGATAATTTTAATGAAGGATCGGCTTTAAAGTTTTTTCTAAAATATTCAGATTTCTAGAAGCATTTAAAACTACTAATAATTCCTTGATCCATTGGTTGGATCAAGGAAGAAGTAGTGTTAGGAGGCAAGAAATATGCTCTAATGTTGCCACTCTGTAACTCATCTGCACCTGGATGAGCAACGCAATTATCGAAGAACAACAAAATATTGCAATCAAATGGCAATCAAACACTATTACAAAAGATTTGAGCCTTTTTAGTGAAATGTTTCAAAAAAAAAAAAAAAAAGTCAAATTATATTTTTTGTTACCCAGGATCTCTTTTTGATTTTATATATCACAGGCAGAGACTGCTCGAGGATTAGCACTTTTACTTACTATAAGTGGTTTACACTTACATGTTCCAGCAGCATTACTGCAAAGAAGAATGTTAACTCTTTCTTTTGCTTCTTTAACACCTGAAACAGTTGTTTTGTCTCTGTTTACAAAAGAGGGGGGGGGGGGACATCTAGGGAGACTTCTCCAAAATAAACTAGTTTAATCCATATTAAAGATATAGTCAGGTCAAATTTAAATAAGTCAGCTACTTTAGATAAAAATTCTTCAACAAATTCCTTCTGCAGCATCATTGTCAGCAGAAAGCTTCTCTTCACATGCTTTTATGGTATATACTATGCCATGTCTCTTTTTAAATGTCAGCCAGCCTGAACTAAAAGAACAAGGTCTTCTATTTTTAATTCTGTATGACACTACCGTAATTTCCGGAAGAAACGCCGCATCATTGTAAACGCCGCGGCATAGACAATGAAATTCTAGGTATGTTTTGTGTATATGAATATTATATCAGGTTTCACAATAATAAACAAATAAAAAATAATACACTAAATTAGTAAACTAATCTTTAAATATTACAATAAAGTACACTATAATAAAAATATTTACTTACCTTTCCACATGAAAAAATATATCCCTGGAAAATTAAAAATACAAGAAAAAAAAAAAACTTCTAGAAATGCCTTTCCAAAAAATATTTATATAATAACTAATATGAATACACTCATTACAGATTTGCATCGGTTTCACTTAACAATTCATCATTAAAAACATCAAAATTTGACTCTTCACATTCTGAAAGATCTTCATTATCATCTTCCTGCAATTCCAACTCGGCAATGTCGGCGATATCTGTAATTCCTGTTTCTCTAAATTAGTGGCGCACCCAGAATTTTTGTCTGGAGGGGGCTGAAGAATAATTGGATGCTGCAGTATAGTAATAGGTTTATGGGCATACGCATACATACATATAGTAAAGAATCTGCTTTAGCTATTTCTTTAGAAAATAAATAAACAAACGAATGAAACTGAATTTAAGTTGAATACTGCAGACAATGAATTTATATCAGTATATAACATGCTAAGTTACAGTAGTTCAGTCAGTTTTGGTTGGCATTGAGCTTGCAAACATAAATGTGTAGGTTCATCTCATGACCAAAAAATGTCGTGTACAATATGACAAGCTGGTGAACATAAATTTGCCCGAAATGAAATTGAATTTTTATAACAGGAAAATATTGCATTATCCAAAAACAGAGTTTAGATTTCAGTGACATCAGAGGCAAAAATGAAAACTGTGCATGGACCCTACTGTATATCCTACGTACTGTGATAAAAAAACAAGTGACCCCGCCCTCTCAAGCACCTGTAAAGTATCTTAACATATTGTTTTAGGGGTATTTTCCTATTTTGAACAGTAAACTACACCTTTTGACATTTCTTTAAATCGTTACATTTTTAGAGAAATAATTTTACGTATTTGATTAAATCAATTAAATTTTATCTTCAGCAATTGATGCAAAATTTCCCTAGCTTGTATATGTTCTAGTGGCATATAAAGGGTTTAATACGAATATGGAAAGTCCATATTTTATTTAAAATATTGTTTTAGAGGAACAACTAAGAGTAGGGCTAATTTTTATTTTATATCAAACGAGAATTTTCATTTGCCGATGCAAATGTGTTAATTTTTCCCAAGGACAAAAAAAACTTTCACAAAGATGCTATAAATACTCATAAATTAAAATACAAAATTGTATGAGTCTGATATCCCATTTATCTGACAAATACATCCTTCCAAATCAGATTGTTTCTTCTGCCTGACTTCTTAAATACTCCCTCGATTTCATGATAACAGTATATGCTTTAGGTCCTTAGAAGCCCATTCCTAAAAACTGCAATGTCTAGGGTATCTTTAAATTAAAAAACGAAGAAGTAGTTAGTTATTTTTGTGTTTGATTGTAGAATTTCAAAAACTCCTAATATTTAATGTACAATTTATAAACTTTATTTTTGCTTGCAATATCTGCGTTTGAATAAAAATTTTTACCATGTCAGCTGGTTCTGGAGGGGACTTGAGCCCCCTAAGCCCCCTCCGTGGGTGCGCCACTACTCTAAATCCTGATACTATACATGATGTTTTAATGGATTTCCATGCATTTGAAATCCAATTGGGGACTTCTGTATAAGATGCTCTACGCATTTTCCCAGTTTTTGTGTAGGAGTGAAGTTCTTCACACATCCATTTTTCCCACTGCTTTTGAACTTCAGCTTTAAACGATTTATTCACAGCTAAATCTAATGGCTGTAAAACTTTGGTGAGACCACTAGGAATAATTGCTAAGTCTGTTGAGAGTTTTTTGCAATTCGACTTTACAGACGGGAGCAAATGGGAGCGCATCGAATCCATGTTTAGTAATCCTTTCGGTTGAAAGAAAGATCCGGGCCGACATCGTAAAACTTTCTGCAACCACTCAAACATGATGGACTCGCACATCCACCCTTTTTCATTAGCACAAATCACTACACCTTTAGGGAAGTCGCCTTTAGGAAGAGTTTTTCTTTTAAAAATTAACAAAGGCTGTAGTTTAGCACCATTGCGGCACAAGCTAAAACACACATAAAGGATGTTTTATTGTTTCCAGTCGTAACTATAGATACAGTTTTTGTTCCAACTAGATCAACAGTTCTATTTGGGGACAATCAAAAGACAAAGGAACCTCATCCATGTTTATAATTTGAGACGGGAGATGACTCTTTTCTTCTATAATATTCCTCACATATTCCAAAAAGGTCGATTTCTTCTCTTGCCAGTCATCTGGAAGTTGTTGGCCACCTGTTGTTTTCAATCGGAGAGAAATTTTATTACGTTTCATGAAGCGATGACAACAACATGGCCCTCCTTTGAAGTCATCTAAATTCATTTCGCGGGCCATCAATTTTGCTTGAAAATGAATTTTAGTGGTTGATACTGCAAAGCTTCGTTTCCTTTGATCCATTATCCACTCAACAAGATTTTTTTCTAAATTGTGCCATCTAATAGTTCCACTTCTGTTTGCTTTTCTCAGCTGTGGCATATTTTTCAACTTTTCTTTCTGATTTCTCCAATGCCGAATACAACGCTCATCTACTTCAGATTCATGAGATGCAGATCTATTACCAGTTTCCTCAGCTCTTTTAATGACAGAAAGTTTAAAACTTACTGTGTAACTCTTATGACGTTTAGGTGCCATACTAAATAATTACGTGATATACAAAAGCTAACCAAAAAATAAACTTCACAAAGATTCAAAGTAAAAATAAAATCTCTTGCTAAAGACACGTGCACAATTAACGAAGCAATACTAATAATTACTAGGGGTAAATCAATTACCTTTCTTGCTGATGTAGATTTTGCTTTATTTTTACACAAAGTATGAGACTCATATTTAGCTGCCCAACATTTCAGTGTTTAGATGAATTTATAATTCCTATCTTTAATTTTTCCAACAAAAATATTGTTGCTCTTACAACCAGCATATCATTTCTGCCATACATTTGTCGTAAATTGCTGAAAAGTGATTCTATGGCATCACTGTTAAACGATCGTGTAAGAACATAAAAAAAATTATTATTAAGCATCTGATACAAGCAATTGTCAAGTTCATTGTTAGAATAATCGCTTCATAAGTTTCAGTGCTTAAAAATTTTAACGGAGGTCTGTGAGCTGTGCATGCTCTCTTTAAATCTGATAGATATTGTAGGAAGTCAGACAACCATGGTAAACATTCATCATCCACTGAAAAAAAATGTATTTTATTGAAATCCCTTGAACTTATGTGTTTGGTTTTGTTGCACACATCATGAATTGAAAACCATTCATAAAAATATTTCAGGAACTTGCTTGTAGCAGATACACTTTTAAATGGTTTTGCTTTGGGATGTCTTTCAGAGTTTTCCTTGAGAAATTCAAGAGCTGCTGTTACAGGTAGTGAAAAAATAAGTACTGCTCTTTCAACATTCATTTCCTCGAGATTGGATGGTTCAATGTGTTTTAAAGTTAAATTTTGAACAGCTTTTATGTTATCTTTCTGCAACATATATAACAATTTGACAAATTTCCCACTAATTAATTCATGGCCATCTGTCATGTCATTTTCCAAAAATAATGATCAAACATCCTTAATAATATGATTCTGATCAAAACTGAAAAATAGTTCTCGTTTTTTATCATATGGATGTGAAGCACTTGACATCAATGCACCGTTACCACATAATTTAAACATAGCAACAATAGTTTTTGAATTGTTAATCACAATTCTTATTACCGAAAAACCACATTCTTCCACTTGCTGTAATATATATACAGTTTTTTCATAGAGCTGTTGACCTATAAGTTGTTTTGTAAAGTAATATCCACATGGAATGCAATATTTTGTTGAAAGTCCATACAGTACAAAACACGATTTGCTTGAATATATAATTCATTACTTGGATTTCCATTTAAGGCAGAACCAAAAAACGTATATAATTTACCATCGTATATACACTGAGGCTTGAATGACATTTCGTCAATAACCAATGAGCAAAATTTTTCAGCAGGTTTTAAATTATTTGATTCTTCTTCAAGTCTTTGCTTAATTAATTCTGTGAAACCTGTGTCACCTGTTACAGGGCGCAGATACCTATTTATTGGACCCCCAGGGGGGTACCTTCTTCAGGTATTCAGGGGGAGTCATGCACCCCGGGCCCGAGTGATCTTTTCTTCTCCGTTTTTTTTTTTTCCTCCCCTTCCTTCCTCTCTTTTTTATTTCTTTAACTTTTTTTTTAAAATAAGTTTTTTTCATTTTTTTCTTGTTTTTTCGTTCTTGTTAGTTTTGGTTTTTACTGCCATTAAGTGTTTGGTATGTGTTCTTGTTTATTGTTCTTGTAAAAAAAAAAAAAAAAAAAAATTGGAAAAAAAAAAAAATTTCAAAAACTTACAAAAAAAGAAAATGAAACTACTAACCTTGTTCTACTCACCTTTTGGGTTTCTACTTACCTTGTTTGTTTTCACTCACCTTTATTTTTTGGCCTTGTTCTTGTTGGTTATACTAAAAATACTTAACTTCCTAAAACATTAACCAAGCTGAGACCGGTGTAGATGTGGCGCTGGCTATTGGATTGGCGATTTGGTGAGGGTCTCACGGTAGTCTAGCCTTGGGATCACACTGGGAGACTGGTGCCCTTGGTGAAGGTGAGACAACGGTGACTACTCGAACGAGAAACACCAGACTACCACGACTACCACATGTGATTCCCAATCTGGGTCGACAGCCTGGTAGCTGGTGAGTGGTTATGGGTGTCCCAGGGAGCGATTCTGAAAACCCTTTGCTTTTCCGTCTGTTCAAGAAACGGGCTGACTTGTGGGACTAAGGAAACCCTCGACCCTTTTTTCTTATCTCAATATGGCTACAAGTAAAGGAAATTTGATTAATGCGTCTGGCTCGGGCCAAGCTATTCAAAATTCAAATGAGAAATCTTGGGCTGAAAGAATGGAAGAGTTTTCTTCCACCCTTAATGAGAGTAATGTATTCATAAATTGCGAAGCTCGATTTTTTGTGGTGAAGAGAAAGGAAGGAGAATTCTTTAAGACTTCTCCTTTTCTAATTCAGAAATCAATTCAATCGATAATGGGGGATCCAAAATCTGTTAAAAAGCTTAGATCAGGTGAACTGCTAATTGAGGTCGAAAATAACAAGCAAGCTATTAACTTAAAAAAATGTACCCAATTTGCCAATATACCAGTCACAGTAAGTATACATAAAACATTGAATATCTGCCGTGGTGTGATTTCTGAACCAGATCTACAGTATATTCCAGAAAGTGAAATACTCGATAATTTGAAAGACCAAAAAGTTATTGCCGTTAAACGAATTTCAATCTTTCGCGAGATAAGAAGCCTGTTCCCACCAAACACATTATTTTGACAATAGATTCTCCTAAACTTCCCCAATCAATCAAAGCTGGATACCTTGAATGCCCTATAAGGCCATATATCCCTAACCCTCTAAGATGTTTCAATTGCCAACGTTTTGGCCACTCAAAGACCTCTTGCCGTGGTAAACTAACATGTGCCCGTTGCAGTGCAATTGGCCATGACAGTGAAAATTGTGAAGCCCCTGTCTGTTGTGTTAATTGCAAAAAGGATCACCCATTGTACTCAAAATCATGTGAAAAATGGAAAACTGAAAAGGAGATACAAACTATTAAAACAAAACAAAACATATATCCCGAAGCACGGAAAATCATGGAATCAAGGACACCCATTGTTGGAAAATCATATGCTGCTGCCATAGTTACCAAAAAAACATATCAGTCTATTGCAATCCAAACTGACACTGTTCATAACACTAGCTCTCCAGTTGTAACTGAATTAAAGAATTCCCCAAACTTACAATCCAATCCAAATCAGGCTTCTAGCTCTTCACTGTCATCTTCATCCAAATCAAGAAACTTAAAGAAATCTCCACAAACTAGTAAAACATTATTGTCTGAAAAATGTCTTAACTCTACCTCTGTAAAATATTCAAATTCATCCTCTCATCTCAATATCAAGAAAAAGAAACTAACAAAATTGCCCACTCTCACTACAAATAAAAATAATAAAGTCCACGTTCCAAAACAAGAAGATACGATCAGCCTCCATCCTTCTGATGGGGAGGACGGAATGTCTACTGCATCAGAGGACAATGACGTAGATGTTATAATCTAAAAAAAAAAAAAAAAAAAAAAAATGACCAATTTCATTTTATGGAATTGCCGAGGTTTTATAAATAAACGTGATGAAATCAGAGATATCATCTCTGATCATCGGCCTATATGCTTCGCTTTCCAAGAAACATACTTAAGACAACACGATAAAGTCAAAATTCGTGGCTATACCTGTTTCAGGAAAGACTTTACACAGTCTGACCGAGCTAAAGGTTGGGTAGCCCTTCTGATTTCTAATAATGTACCACACTCCAATATACCTTTAAATACGAACATTCAAGCTGTTGCCATTCAATTACACTCTCATCTATTAATGACCGTTTGCACTCTCTATCTTCCACCAAATGCATCCATAAACCAGCATGACCTCAATAGCCTTATTTCTCGACTTCCAACTCCCTTCTTAATACTAGGAGATTTCAATGGACATAATTCGCTATGGGGAAGCCCTAATGATAACCCCCGTGGTCAAATCATTGAAAATATTATTACTGACAGCTCCTTGTGTATCTTAAATAACGGGGACAATACTTACTTTCACGAGCCTTCTAGGACTTTCCATGCAATTGACCTTGCCATCTGCTCTCCCAATCTATATCCATATTTTAATTTTTTTGTGAGTAACGATCTACATAGTAGTGACCACTTTCCTTTATTTTTATCTTTAGAGAAAATGATCAACAACCGACTTGTTTTTATGTTAGAGAAGAATAATTTAATTTCACCATGGCAAAGTGGATTTCGTAAAGGTCGTTCGACAATATTCTTTTATTAGAGACGAATATTCGTAATTCTATTGTTAGACGCAGCCATCTGGTGGCAGTTTTCTTTGATATCGAAAAAGCATATGACAAAACCTGGCGTTACGGTATTTTAAGAGATCTTTTTAATTTAGATTTTAGAGGAAACCTTCCTATTTTTATTCAAAACTTTCTAAATGTCAGACTTTTCCGTGTTCACATTGGTTCAACTTACTCAGATTTTTATTTTCAGGAAGAAGGTGTACCTCAAGGCAGTGTCTTGAGTGTCACACTTTTCTCATTAAAAATTAATGATATTCTAAAACAGTTGCCACCTAATGTACAGGGCAGTCTTTATGTTGATGACCTACAAATTTCTTGCAAGGGAAATGACATGCGTTTTATCGAACGTCAATTACAACTTGCTATAAATCGCATTACAAAATGGACAAAAGAAAATGGCTTTACGATTTCTAATGACAAAACACAGTGTGTGCATTTTTGTCGTAAACGTGGTCTTCATCCTGACCCAGAGATTTTTATGAATGGTAACAAAATTTCTGTTGTTGACACAGCTCGTTTTTTGGGTGTTCTTTTTGATAAAAAACTTACTTTTATTCCCCATATTTTATATTAACGGACAAAATGTGATAAATCATTAAATATTTTAAAAGTTCTTTCAAACACTTCCTGGGGTGCTGATCGTACTTCTCTCCTGAAAGTTTACCGTGCTCTTATACGCTCCAAGTTAGATTATGCATGCCAAGTTTATGGCTCTACTTGTGTTTCTTATCTGAAAAAACTTGACACGGTGCACCATTCTGCTCTCAGAATTTGTTCCGGTGCTTTCCGTACATCTCCCGTTCAGAGTTTATATGTTGACTGTGTGGAACCTTCCCTCACTAACATCAGACAAAAGCTCTCCTTGGAGTTGTATTATCGCATACTTTCTCATTCTCATCACCCACTTCAACCTCATATTGGCAGCATAGATCATTCTCTTTTTCAAAATCGCCCTTCGTGCATCCCACCATTTGGTCTGAGAATAAAAAACATTCTTTCCGGTACATCACTCAGTGACATTAATGTTCGCCCTCGCTCCTTTTCATATATGACTCCTTGGCATTCCAAGACTGTCACTCTCATTCACCTGTTCAATGGTTTCGACAAATCCAGTACTGATGCAACCGTTTTTCAGACACTTTTCGCATATCATCGCCAGACATACAATGACTACATTGATATTTATACAGATGGGTCAAAAATGAGTGGACTTGTTGGCTGTGGTGTCGTTCTGGATAACACTGTTATTAGCTATCGCCTCCCGAGTACATTTTCCATTTTTTCTGAAGAGTTCATTGCTGTTGATGTTGCTCTCAAACTCATTTCATCCCATAGTCATAGAAAATTCATCATCTATACTGACTCAAAGAGTGTCTTGGATTCCTTGACTTCTAGCTCTTGCTCTTCCTCTTTTACTTCAGTTTTAAAAATTCATAACGAACTTCTTAGAAAGGGATACAAAATTTTATTTTGCTGGGTTCCTTCTCACGTTGGCATTAAAGGTAATGAAGCTGCAGATAGAGCTGCAAAGCAGGGATTGCCTCCTCTTGAATGTCCAATTCCATATGAAGATATAAAACTTGCATTACGAAGTTCTTTAAGAAATATCTGGCAACGAGAGTCGGAATGGGAAATTAATAATAAATTACAGGGGATTAAATCAAACATTGAAATATGGCCTACATTAACTCCACGAAAACATGATGTTATTATTACTAGACTTAGAATTGGGCATTCAAGATTTACACACCGGCATTTACTCCTAGGGGAAAGTGAACCTTCTTGTCCCAAATGTCACTTTAGTCAACTTACCATTCGCCATATCCTGACAGACTGTCCTTGTCCCCGTCATCTTTATCGGCAGTTTTTTAAATCATCCTCACCAAATTTGACAAGCCTTCTGGGTAGCAATCCTCATTCAGAACTGATAAATTTTTTAAAACATTCGGGTATTTATTGTGAAATTTGATTTTACTCTATCTTTTATCTTGTGCTGTTTGGTTTTAATTGTTATGTAACTGCATTAATTTTTTAAAGTATCTTTTTCCTTGACTTTGTGGATGGGGGTAATCCCCCCATCCATGTGCCCCCAGGGGGGTACCTTCTTCAGGTATTCAGGGGGAGTCACGCCCCCCGGGCCCGAGTGATCTTTTTTTTTTTTTTTTTTTTTTTTTTTGGTCCTCCCTCCTTTTTTTTTATTTTATTTAATTTTTTTTTTATTTATTTATTTATTTATTCTCTTGTTGTTAGTTATTTTGGTTTTTCCTGCCAATAAGGTTTTGGTGCTTGTTCCTGTTTATTGTTCTTGTAAAAAAAAAAAAAATTGGAAAAAAAAAAAAAATTGGAAAAATTTACAAAAAAATGAAACTACTTATCTTGTTTTACTCACCTTTTCAGTTTCTACTTACCTTGTTTATTTTCACTCACCTTTATTTTTTGGTCTTGTTCTTGTTGTTTATACTAATATTACTTAACTTCTAAAATATTAACCAAGCTGCGACCGGTGTTGATGTGGCGCTGGTTATTGGGTTGGCGATTTGGTGAGGGTCTCACGGTAGTCTAGCCTTGGGAGCACACTGGGAGACTGGTGCCCTTGGTGAAGGTGAGACAACGGTGACTACTCGAACGAGAAACACCGGACTAACACGACTACCACATGTGATTCCCAATCTGGGTCGACGGTCTGGTAGCTGGTGAGTGGTTATGGGTGTCCCAGGGAGCGATTCTGAAAACCCTTTGCTTTTCCGTCTGTTCAAGAAACGGGCTGACTTGTGGGACTAAGGAAACCCTCGACCCTTTTTTCTTATCTCAATATGGCGACAAATAAAGGAAATACGAATAATGCGTCTGGCTCGGGCCAAGCTAATCAGATCTCAAATGCTAATTCTTGGGCGGATAGGATGGAGGAGTTTTCTTCATCTTTAAATCAAAAAAACATTTTCGATAGTGATGAGGCACGGTTTTTTGTAGTAAAACGGGATAATGGAGATTTCTCTAAGACTTCTCCATTCTTGATTCAGAAATCTTTGCAATCCATGGTAGGTGAACCTAAGAATATTAAAAAGCTTCGTTCAGGAGAATTATTGATTGAAGTAATGAACAGCAAACAAGGAAGTAATTTGAGGAAATGTAAAAGCTTTGGTAATATACCAATAACTATCACTGCACACAGAACTTTAAATATAAGCCGAGGAGTAATTTCTGAAAGAGACCTGCAATACGTATCTGAAAGTGAAATCTTGGAAAATCTAAAAGACCAAAATGTTGTTGCTGTTCGCCGTATCTCAGTTTTTCGAGAGGGCAAACAAATTCCCACCAAGCATTTAATTCTTACGATCGATTCGCCTAGACTTCCACATTCAATAAAAGCTGGATACCTGGAATGCCCCATTAGACCGTATATCCCAAATCCCTTGCGATGCTTTAAATGTCAACGTTTCGGCCACTCGATGACCTCTTGCCGTGGAAACATAACATGTGCTCGCTGCAGTGCAGTGGGCCATGACAGTAAAAATTGTGAAGCTCCTATCTGCTGCATTAACTGTAAAAGAGATCACCCAGCATACTCGAAAGCATGTGAAAAATGGAAAATTGAAAAAGAAATTCAGACTGTGAAAACAAAACAGAATCTCTCGTATCCTGAAGCACGTAAAATAGTAGAAGCCCGGACACCTACCACTGGTAAATCTTATGCAGCCATTACTTCCAGCAAAAAAACTTATCATACAATAGCAACACAGACTGAATGCCTTGAACAAACCAGCCAACCAGTTATTGCATTAAAAAATAACACACTTCAATCTAAGTCTAATCAAACACCTCATTCTTCTCAGCTTAACCCCAAAAAACCAACAGTGCCTAAAAAAAATACACCGAATTTGAGAAAAACCCTGTCTGACAAAAGCCATAATTCTGTATCTTATAAGCATTCTACCTCTACTTCCACTAAATGTACAATTAAAAAGAAAAAAACTTTACCTAAACCCATCACCAATACTCATAACACTGCCACTGTTAGTAATGTTACACACGAAGACTCACTTAGCCTCCATCCTTCTGATGATGAGGACAGTATGTCCACTGTATCAGAAGACAATAACGCAGATATTTTAATCTAAAAAATAATAAAAACATGACTTATTTCATTTCCTGGAATTGCCGAGGTTTTAATCATAAACGAGACGATATTAAGGAAATTATTTTTAATCATAAACCTGTTTGTTTTGCATTCCAGGAAACTTATCTTAGACAAAACGATAATGTTAATATCCGTGGCTACAATTGCTTCAGGAAAGACTTTCTAAGAACTGACAGAGCTACAGGTGGTGTAGCTCTTTTAATTTCCAGTACTGTTCCACACACTAATATCCCTTTAAATACCGACATCCAGGCAGTTGCAATCCAATTGCATATCCATATGTTACTGACTGTTTGCTCCATATACTTACCACCCAATATGCCTGTCAACCAGAACGACCTCAATAGCCTCATTTCCCAACTACCTACTCCATTCTTAATCCTTGGTGATTTTAATGGGCATAGCCCTCTTTGGGGAAGTCCCGACACAAATGGTCGCGGGCAACTCATAGAAAACTTCATAAGTGACAATTCTTTATGTCTTTTAAATAACGGCAGCAATACATACTTTCATGAACCATCCAGAACATTTCATGCCTTTGACCTTGCAATTTGCTTTCCTACACTCTTTCCATATTTTAATTTTTTTGTTTGTGACGATCTACATAATAGTGATCATTTTCCTTTGTTTTTATCATTTTATATTTATCACCAGACTCATCCCAAGAAGCCCCATTTTATCTATGACAAGGCCGATTGGGTTACTTTTACTTTAAATTCACCTATCACGAGAAATATGACTGAGGGCGATATCAATAAGGCTGTAACTCTTGTCAGCCAATGTATTATTAATGCTGCTAACAGCTCTATCCCAAAATCCAGTGGACATCACTCTAAACATTCTAAGCCTTGGTGGAACGAAGAATGCAAGCTAGCGAAAAGGAAGCAACAAAAAGCATGGGGGATTTTCCGCAGGTATCCAACAACAAGTAATTATATTTTATTTAAACAAGCTAGGGCACATGCACGGAAAACTCGTAGAAAAGCTCAAAAGGAGTCCTGGATCAACTATGTCTCCAGCATCACTTCTAATATTAGCAGCAAAAAATTATGGCATCGTGTCAAAAAATGTATGGGAATTTATACAAATCAAAGTATTTCCTTCTTAAAAGATAATGGGCAAACTATAACATCCACAAAAAATATTGCTAATACCATCGGGCAAACTCTTTCAGATATCTCTAGCTCTAGTTCCTATAATGAACCCTTTCTATCCTACAAGCAAAACTCCGAACGCTCCACTATAAACTTCAGATCCCGCTCATTAGAAAGTTATAATGCACCTTTTACAGAAAATGAATTAAAAGTTTGTTTAAAATGCTGTCATAATTCTGCTCCTGGACCTGATGGCATTACCTATCTCATGATCAAACATCTCTCAAAGGAATCTCTTAAAAACTTACTTCACTTGTACAATAGGATCTGGTCTGAACATGTATTTCCTGCTGCATGGCACGATGCTATTGTCATTCCTTTTCAAAAACCCGGCAAAGATGCAACTGATCCAAAAAATTACAGACCAATAGCCCTCACTAGTTGTTTGTGCAAAATTCTTGAGAAAATGGTAAATACAAGACTGGTTTTTATCTTGGAAAGTAATAGCATTATTTCTCCATGGCAAAGTGGTTTTCGACGTGGCCGCTCAACAATTGACAATATTTTACTGCTGGAGACAAACATCCGAAAAGCTTATGTAAAACGTAATCACTTAGTTTCAGTTTTTTTCGATATTGAAAAAGCGTATGATAAGACTTGGCGATATGGTATATTAAGGCATCTTTTTAATTTAGACTTTCGTGGAAATCTTCCTATTTTTATTGAAAATTTTTTAAAACTCAGACGCTTCCAAGTTCGCATTGGTTCAGAATACTCGGATTTCTACCATCAGGAGGAAGGTGTACCTCATGGCAGTGTCTTGAGCGTTACACTCTTTTCTTTAAAAATTAACAACATTTTAAAACAATTACCACTAAGCATTCATGGTAGTTTATATGTGGACGACCTGCAAATCTCATGCCAGGGTAATGACATGCGTTTCATTGAACGCCAATTACAACTTGCTATCAAAAATATTATTAAGTGGACAAATGAAAACGGGTTTAACTTTTCTGTTGACAAAACACAGTGTGTGCATTTTTGTCGTAGACGTGATCTTCACCCTGATCCAGAACTTTTTATTAATAACAGACCTATCTCAGTTCTTGACTCTGCTCGCTTCTTGGGTGTAATTTTTGACAGGAAACTTACTTTCATCCCACATATTTTAAAACTTAGGACGAATTGTGATAAAAAATTAAATATTCTGAAAGTGCTTTCCAATACTTCCTGGGGTGCTGATCGTACTTCCTTGCTTAAGATCTATAGAGCAATCATCCGCTCTAGGCTAGACTATGCTTGTCAGATTTATGGTTCAACTCGCTACACGTACCTTAAGATACTTGACACAGTGCACCATTCTGCACTTAGAATCTGTTCTGGTGCCTTTCGTACATCTCCCATTCTTAGTCTATATACTGACTGTGTAGAGCCATCTCTCACTATGACCAGGCAAAAACTTTCACTTGAACTATATCTCCGCATTCTATCACATCCTCATCATCCACTCCATCCTCATTTTTGCAACAATGATCACATTTTATTCCATAATCGCCCCTCTTGCATTCCTCATTTTAGCCTAAGGATGAGGAACATTCTTGTTGGAATGCCTCACATTGACACTAATGTTCGTAGTAGGCCTCTCTTGGCTATTACACCATGGAACTTTAAGGTTATTTCCTGCGTTCACCCTTTTAAAGATTTTGACAAATCGAACACAGATGCTTCAATTTTCCGGTCACTATATGCTTCTCATTGCTGCAATTACAAGGACTACATCAAAATTTTTACAGATGGCTCAAAGGCAGGCGATAAAGTTGGCTGTGGTGTTGTCTCTGGTACAACTATTTTTAGCTATCATCTTCCAAGTACATTCTCAGTTTTCTCGGCAGAATTTTTTGCAATTGAGGTTGCACTTAACTTGATCTCTTCTCATCACTATAGAAAATTTATAATTTACACAGACTCAAAGAGTGTTCTTGACTCTCTTTCTTCCATTTCATGTACATCCTCATTTATTTCAGTTTTAAAAACATATAACGACCTGTTAAAAAAGGGATTTGATATTTTATTTTGTTGGGTTCCAGGACATGTTGGGATTAAAGGTAATGAAACTGCTGATAAAGCTGCAAAACAGGCTTTAACAAAACTAAACTGCCCAGTTCCATACGAAGATTTAAAGCATGCCCTCAAACAGTCCCTTAAAAACCATTGGCAAAGGGAGTGGGAATGTCAAGTGGATAATAAACTACAAAAGATCAAACCACACATATCAGTCTGGCCTACACTCTCACCAAGGAAGTACGATGTCATTCTCACAGGTCTCAGAATAGGGCATTCCAGGCTAACACATAAACACTTACTTCTGGGAGAACAAGAACCTGACTGTCCTAAATGTCATTTTACTTCACTTACCATTCGCCATTTACTTACAGATTGCCCATGCCTTCGTCATTTGTACAGACATTATTTTAAATCATCATCGCCAAATCTGACAAGTCTTATAGGTCCTAATCCTCATCCTTTGCTGACAAACTTTTTAATAGAGGCTGATTTTTATTACGATATCTGATTTTATTTTATACACTGTTCATTTTCTTTTTATTATATACTCTGTTATTTATTTTTTACTTCTGGTTTTATTGTATACACTGCTCATTACTTTTACATCATTTCATCTTATACACTGTTTGCCCTGTTTTTATTTTTTACTTCATTATTTTTTAACTTTTTACAAATATTTGTATTTTAGTGACCATCTGGATGGGTAAATCCATCCAGAAGCTATACTTCATTTTCACATATTTGTTTGGCGCAGTATGTCCCATTGTGGACCTTGCGCCATTAAAAGACAACCAACCAACCCCCATCCATGTGCTTACCTTTGGATATTTTTTTTTAGCATCTCTGTTTGGCGCAGTATGTCCTTCCTGGGAAGTTGCGCCATAAAAAGAAGAAAATGGCCAAACTATTACCTCAACCAAAAATATTGCAGATACCATTGGTAGAACATTATCTAACGTCTCTAGTACAAATTCCTATTTTGAACCCTTTCTGTCTTTCAAACGTAATTCTGAACGCTCAACAATAAACTTCATGTCCCGCTCATCACCAAATTACAATACTTTATTTACAGGAAGAGAACTGAGAGACAGTTTAAAACGTTGCCATAACTCTGCTCCTGGGCCTGATGGAATTACTTACATTATGATCAACCATTTATCCAAAGCGTCCCTTAATAACCTGCTTCTTCTCTATAATAGAATCTGGACTGAGCATATATTTCCTGCTGCTTGGCACGATGCTATTGTTATTCCTTTTCCAAAGCCTGGCAAAGATGCTACCGATCCAAAAAAATTATAGACCCATTGCTCTAACTAGCTGCCTATGTAAATTGCTTGAGAAAATGGTAAATACTAGACTGGTTTATATTCTTGAAAAGCATAATTTAATTTCCCCTTGGCAAAGCCCCCAGGGGGGTACCTTCTTTAGGTATTCAGGGGGAGTCACGCACCCCGGGCCCGAGTGATCTTTCCTTCTCTCTTTTTTTTTTTTTTTTTTGTCCTTCTACCTTTCTTTTAATTTTGTTTTTATTTATTTTTTTATTTTATTTTATTTTATTTATTTTTTTTTTCTATTAAGATTTTGGCATTTTTTCTTGCTTTTTTTGTCCTTGTATTTTTGGTTTTTACTGCCAATAAGCTCTTGGTATTTGTTCTTGTTTTTTGTTCTTGTAAAAAAAAAAAAAAATTGGAAAAAAATAAAAAATTTGAAAAACTTACAAAAAAATGAAACAACTTACCTTGTTTTACTCACCTTTTTCGTTTCTACTTACCCTGTTTGTTTTTACTCACATTTATTTTCTGGTTTTGTTCTTGTTGGTTATACTAAAAATACTTATTTTCTAATACATTAACCAAGCTGAGATCGGTGTAGATGTGGCGCTGGTTATTGGGTTGCCGATTTGGTGAGGGTCTCACGGTAGTCTAGCCTTGGGAGCACACTGGGAGACTGGTGCCCTTGGTGAAGGTGAGACAACGGTGACTACTCGAACGAGAAACACCGGACTAACACGACTACCACATGTGATTCCTGATCTGGGTCGACGGTCTGGTAGCTGGTGAGTGGTTATGGGTGTCCCAGGGAGCGATTCTGAAAACCCTTTGCTTTTCCGTCTGTTCAAGAAACGGGCTGACTTGTGGGACTAAGGAAACCCTCGACCCTTTTTATTTAATTTAATTATGGCGACAACTAAAGGTAATCCGAATAATGCGTCTGGCTCGGGCCAAGCTATTAAATGCTCAAATGCTAATTCATGGGCGGAAAGAATGGAAGAATTTTCTTCGACTATTAGTGAGAATAATATTTTTGTGGATGGTTCTGATGCACGTTTTTTCGTTATCAAAAGGACTGAGGGAGACTTTTCAAAAACTTCCCCGTTCTTAATCCAGAAAGCGATACAATCAATTGCAGGTGAACCGAAATCTATCAAGAAACTTCGCACTGGGGAGCTATTAATTGAAGTTTTAAATCATAAGCAAGGGAAAAATTTAAGACTCTGTACACAACTTTGCAATATTCCAGTTACTACAACCTTACACCGAACACTAAACACTAGCCGTGGAGTAATATCTGAAGCCGATTTGCAATATGTCCCCGATTCTGAAATTCTAGAAAATCCCAAAGAACAGAAAGTAATTGCAGTCCGTCGTATATCTATTTACCGTGACAATAAACAGATACCTACTAAACACTTAATACTGACCTTTGATTCACCTACTCTCCCACGCTCAATTAAAGCAGGTTATCTAGAATGTAAAATCAGACCATACATCCCAAACCCTTTACGTTGTTTCAATTGTCAACGCTTTGGCCACTCCAAAACCGCCTGCCGTGGAAATCTCACATGTGCTCGCTGCAGTGCAGTGGGCCATGATAGTCAAAACTGTGAAGAACCAGTCTGCTGCATAAATTGTAAAAAAGACCATCCAGCATACTCTAAATCCTGTGAGAAGTGGAAAAGTGAAAAAGAGATTCAGACTATAAGAACAAAAGAAAACATTTCATATTATGAAGCTAAAAAAATTGTTGAATCGAGAACACCTATTATTGGAAAATCATATGCTGCTGCTACTTCCACCAAAAAAACTTCTAGAACAGTAGCTACACAAACCACCTCTCTAAACAATACCAGCTCTCCGGTTAAAACTGTTTTAAGTAATTCTCCAAAAATGCAACCTAAGCCTATTCAGGCTTCAAATTCCACACAGTCTTCTAATACTACACCAATGGAAACAGTTCAAATCAATTCCTCAAATCTACAAACCAAACCAAGTCAGACATCTACCTCCACACAGTCTTCTTTATCTAAACCAACAAATTCTAAAAAATCTCCACCAGTACCAAAAACTGTTCTGTCTGACAGGGGACATTCCTCAGTCTCCCTAAAAAATGCTAATTCACCCTTGCGTCCCCATATCATTAAGAAAAAGAGAATTGCTAAATTGCCCACTCCAATTACAAACAAAACAAAAAAAATAAATCTTACTAAACAACAGGACTTAATAAGCCTTCATCCTTCTGATGGGGAAGGTATGTCTACCGCATCAGAGGATAATGACGTGGATGTTTTAATCTAAAACAAAAAAATCATAATGACTAATTTCATTTCATGGAATTGCCGAGGTTTTACAAATAAACGAGATGAAATCAGAGAGATAATTTCTGATCATCGACCCATTTGCTTTGCCTTTCAAGAGACCTACTTAAGACAAAATGATAATGTAAAAATTCGTGGCTATAATTGTTTTAGAAAAGACTTTATTCATTCTGACAGGGCTACAGGTGGTGTAGCTCTTCTTATTTCTAATAATGTACCTCACAGTAATATTTCTTTAAATACTAATATCCAAGCTGTAGCAGTCCAGGTCCATATTCACATGCTTGTCACTGTTTGCAATATCTATGTACCCCCAAATATGACTCTCAGCCCTCATGATCTCAATAACCTTGTTTTGCAGTTGCCAACTCCTTTTGTCTTTCTTGGTGACTTTAATGGGCACAATCCACTTTGGGGTAGTCCCGACACTAATCAGCGTGGTCAGGTTATTGAGGATTTTGTCACAGATAATAATTTATGTATTCTAAATAATGGTGACAACACATACTTTCATGAACCTTCCAGAACATTCCATGCAATAGACCTAGCCATTTGTTCACCCACTCTGTATCCATATTTTAATTTCTTCATAAGTAACAATCTACATAATAGTGATCATTTTCCTCTATTTTTATCATTTTATAATTTTAATGAACATCCACCTGGAAACCCGCATTATATTTATGACAGGGCCGATTGGGCTGCTTTCACTACTAATGCTGTAATTACGCATGACATGATTGGAGGTGATATTAACAAGGCTGTTACTGATGTGACTAATTGTATCATAAACTCTGCTAACATTTCTATTCCAAAATCTTCTGGCTGCCACAATAAACATTCAAAGCCCTGGTGGAATGAAGAATGTAATGCTGCAAAAAGAAAGCAACAAAAAGCGTGGGGGATTTTTAGGCGGTACCCAACCACTGCCAACTACATTGCATTCAAGAAAGAAATAGCAAATGCTCGAAGAATCCGCAGAAAATCACAAAAAGAGTCCTGGGTTAAATATGTTTCCAGCATTACCTCCAATATAAGCAGCAAACAACTTTGGCATCGTGTCAAGAAAGCTATGGGAATCTATTCTAATCAAAGTATTTCCTTTTTAAATTATAATGGCCAAACTATAACTTCAACTAAAAATATAGCAAACACCATAGGTAGAACATTATCTGACATATCCAGCTCTAATTCCTACTCCGAACCTTTTTTGTCATATAAACATAATTCTGAACATTCAACAATTAATTTTCACTCCCGTTCTTTACCAGAGTACAATAGTCCTTTTACTGTAAATGAGTTAAAGAACAGTTTAAAAAATTGCCGTAACTCTGCTCCTGGACCCGATGGTGTTACTTATATTATGATTAAACATTTATCAAAACTGTCACTTGAAAATCTCCTCCATCTTTACAATAGGATCTGGACTGAAAATATTTTCCCTGTTGCTTGGCACGATGCCATTGTTATTCCTTTTTCTAAACCAGGTAAAGATGCTACTGACCCAAAGAATTACAGGCCCATTGCTCTTACAAGCTGTCTATGTAAACTACTAGAAAAAATGGTAAATACTAGATTGGTTTTTATTCTTGAAAAAAATAATTTGATTTCTCCATGGCAAAGTGGTTTCCGACGAGGCCGTTCTACGGTTGACAATATTTTATTATTAGAGACAAATATCCGCAAAGCTAATGTGAGACGTAACCATTTGGTGTCAATTTTTTTCGATATAGAAAAAGCTTATGACAAGACATGGCGATATGGTATTTTAAAAGATCTTTTTAATTTGGACTTTAGAGGAAATCTCCCCATTTTCATACAAAATTTTTTAAGAGTCAGACGCTTCCAAATTCGTATAGGATCAGTTTATTCAGATTTTTATTTTCAAGAGGAAGGTGTGCCTCAAGGCAGTGTTTTGAGCGTTACACTTTTTTCTTTAAAAATAAACAATATTCTTAAACAATTGCCTCCAAGTGTCCATGGGAGTTTATATGTAGACGACCTGCAAATTTCTTGCCAGGGAAATGACATGCGTTTCATAGAACGTCAATTACAACTTGCTATAAAAAACATAATTAATTGGACAAATAAAAATGGTTTTAAATTTTCTACTGACAAAACACAATGTGTGCATTTTTGTCGTAAACGAGGTCTTCATCCTGATCCAGAGATTTTAATAAACAACAGGCCAATTTCAGTTGTTGACACTGCTCGATTTCTGGGTGTTATTTTCGACAGAAAACTGAACTTTATGCCACATATTTTGCACTTGAGAACTAAATGTGACAGAGCACTTAATATTTTAAAAGTGCTTGCTAACACTTCTTGGGGAGCAGACCGCCCATCTTTACTCAAAATTTATCGTGCTACTATTCGCTCCAAACTTGATTATGCATGTCAGGTTTATGGTTCAGCCCCTCACTCTTATATTAGAAAACTTGACACAACACATCATAGTGCACTCAGAATTTGCTCAGGTGCTTTCCGCACGAGTCAAGTTCTTAGTTTATATGCTGACTGTGTGGAGCCTTCTCTCACTGATATTAGACAAAGACTTTCACTTGAATTGTACTATCGCATCCTTTCTCACCCTAATCATCCACTTCATTCTCATTTAAATAGTAACGATCATAATCTTTATGTGAATCGCCCATCTTGCATCCCTCATTTTGCTGTTAGAATTAAGAACTTTCTTGCTGGCACCTCTCATATTCATACCAAAGTCCGTTCTCGATCTCTTATAAGCATGACACCTTGGAACTTCCAGGTTATTTCTTGTCTTAATCCGTTTAGTGGATTTGACAAATCTAATACAGATGCTTCTATTTTTCATGCCCTTTACACCTCTCATCGCTCTCATTATAAGAACAATGTCGAAATATTTACTGACGGCTCCAAGACTAGTAATAAAGTCGGCTGTGGTGTTGTCATTGGTAACACCACTTATAGCTATCAACTCCCTAACTCGTTCTCCATCTTCTCTGCAGAGTTTTTTGCCATTGAGGTTGCTCTTAACATTATTTCATCTCATCAAAGTAGAAATTTCATAATTTACACAGACTCGAAGAGTGTTCTCGACTCACTTTCATCTATTTCTTGCAACCCATCTTTTATCTCGATTCTGAAAACTTATAACGACCTTAAGAAAAAGGGATTCGACATTTTATTCTGTTGGGTACCTGGACATGTAGGCATCAAAGGGAATGAAGCAGCAGACAAAGCCGCAAGGCAGGCATCAATTTTCTTAAACAGCCCTGTTCCTTATGATGACGTTAAGCATACACTTAGAAACTTTCTCAGAAATATATGGCAAAGGGAATGGAACACTCAAAACAATAACAAATTACAAGAAATTAAACCTCAGATTGCCATTTGGCATACCCTCAGTCCTAGAAAATATGATGTTATCGTAACTCGTCTGAGAATTGGCCATTCCAGACTAACTCATAAATACTTACTACTTGGGCAGCAGCAGCCTACTTGTCCCAACTGCCACTATGATATACTTACCATTCGCCATGTACTCACAGATTGCCCTTGCCTAAGACATTTATATAGGAGATATTTTAATTTATCATCACCATGTCTGACAAACCTTTTAGGTATCAATCCACATCATCATTTGACAAATTTTTTAAAAGATGCTGGATTTTATCACTACATATGATTTTATATTTTACACTGTTCATCTTTTTAATATATACACTGTGATTTTATATTTTACACTGTTCATCTTATTATACACACTGTTCATATAATTTTACTTCTGTTTTTATCATATACACTGTACATAACTTTTTACATCATTTTATTTTATACATTATGTATGTTGTTCTCTTTTACTTTTTTAAATGTCTTTTATATTTTATTATTTTACCTATTGTTTAACTTTTATTGTGTTGTTTACTGACCATCTGGATGGGTAAAACCCATCCAGAAGCTAGTCTTTATTTTTATACCTTTGTTTGGCGCAGTATGTCCCATTGTGGACCTTGCGCCACTAAACGGCAACCAACCAACCAACCAACCCCTTGGCAAAGTGGTTTTCGACGGGGCCGTTCTATGGTTGACAATATTTTATTATTGGCGACAAATATTCGGAAAGCAATTAATTGCAAGACGTAACCATTTGATGTCAATTTTTTTTTATATGGAAAAGGCCTATGACAAGACATGGTGCCATGGCATTTTAAAAGACCTTTTTAATTTGAACTTTTGGGGGAATCTTCCTATTTTTATTGAGAATTTTTTGAGAGTCGGACGCTTCCAAGTTCGTATTGGTTCAGTTTTTTCAAATTTTTACTTTCAGGAAGAAGGTGTACCTCAAGGCAGTGTCCTGAGTGTCACACTTTTCTCTTTAAAAATCAATAATATCCTAGAACAACTACCACAAAGTGTCCATGGTAGTCTTTATGTTGACGACCTGCAAATCTCTTGCCAGGGGAATGGCATGCGCTTCATTGAATGCCAACTACAACTTGCTGTAAAAAACATAATAAAATGGACTAATAAGAATGGTTTTACTGTTTCTATTGACAAAACACAATGTGTGCACTTTTGTCGCAAACGGGGTCTCCATCCTGATCCACAGATTTTTATAAATGAACCACCTATTTTGGTTGTTGATTCTGCCCGCTTTTTGGGTGTAATTTTTGACAAAAAACTTAATTTTAAGCCACATATATCATATTTAAGGACGAAATGTGACAAAACTTTAACCATTTTAAAAGTACTCTCAAACACATCTTGGGGTGCAGATCGCAATTCCTTACTTAAAATCTACCGTTCTGTTATTCGCTCAAAGCTAGATTACGCCTGTGAAATTTATGGGTCAGCTCCTTTTTCTTATCTGAAAAAGATTGACACAGTGCATGACAGTGCTCTTAGGATTTGCGAACTTCTCCAATTCTCAGTTTATATGCAGACTGTGTAGAGCCATCCCTCACTAATATTAGACAACAGCTATCTTTGCAACTGTACTATCGAATTCTTTCACATCCTAATCATCCGCTTCATCCTCATATCCGTAGTAATAATGACAATCTCTTTTTAAATCGTTCATCATGCATCCCACATTTTGGTCTCAGAATAAAAAGCTATCTTCCAAGCATTTCCCATCTTCCCACCAAAGTTCGTCCTAGAGATCTTTTAAATATGACACCTTGGAATTTCCAAGTTATTTCTTGCATTTATCCTTTTAAAGGTTTTGACAAAGCTAACACAGATGCTTCCATCTTTAAGACCCTTTTCACTGCACATCGTAACAACTATATGGATTATACAGAAATTTTTATTGATGGCTCTAAGACTGTTGATAAGGTTGGTTGTGGTGTCGTTTCTGATAACATTACTTTTAGCTATGAACTTCCTAACTCTTATTCTATTTTCTCTGCAGAGTTTTTTGCTATTGAGGTTGCCCTTAACTATATTTCATCTCATTCCAATCGAAAATTCATAATCTATACTGACTCAAAGAGTGCTCTTGATTCTCTTTCATCCAGTTCTTGTAACCTCTCTTTTATCTCAATTTTGAAAACTTATAACGACCTTCTAAAAAAGGGATTTGACATTTTGTTTTGCTGGGTTCCTGGCCATGTTGGCATTAAGGGAAATGAGGCAGCGGACAAAGCCGCAAGGCAGGCTTCTATTCTCCTAAATTGTCCTGTACCATATGATGACATTAAGCACACACTTAGAAGCACTTTTAAAACTATTTGGCTACGGGAGTGGGATAATCAACATAATAATAAATTACAAGAAATAAAACCTCAAATTGCAATCTGGCCTACCCTTATCACTAGAAAATATGTCATAATTACTCGCCTTAGAATTGGGCATTCAAGGATTACACATAAATATTTACTACTTGGGGAAGAGGAACCTGATTGTCCGAGGTGTCATTTCTGTGTGCTGACTATTCGCCATTTGCTCACCAACTGCCCTTGTCTTCGTCATCTTTACAGACATCACTTTAATTCATCCTCACCAAACCTGACGAACCTTTTAGGTATTACTCCTCATCATCAATTGACAAATTTTTTAAAAGATGCTGGCTTTTATTACGACATCTAATTTTAGTATTTACACTCTTTTTTACATTTTACATCTGTTTTTATCATTATTTTACATCTGCTTTTATTATCTACACTGTATTTTACGTTTTTTGATTTTACCTTTTAGCTGTTCTTTTGACAATCTGGATGGGTTCCCCCATCCAGAAGCTGCTTCTTGTTTTTTAATTTAATTGTTTGGCGCAGCATGTCCCACTGCGGATTTTGCGCCAATAAAAGTCAACCAACCAACCAACCTATAATGTCATTGTGGATGGTAATTGAATGATATTCCGATCAATCAACATTCTGTATGCAACATAATACACTCACGAAGAATATTTTCGGGCCAACGTGGTTTCTTATTACTGTAATTTTTTATCTGATTTAGCAAAAATAGTATTGAATTACAGTCAACTCTCAAAAATCCGCAACCCTAAAATCCGCAATTCTCTAAAATCCGCATATCATTTGCAATGTAAACAAACATTGTCACAACTGATTTGTTAATTAGTGGATTGCAAAACTTCAACTGTATTAAAAGATAAATCAATTATTAACTGGTGCTGATGAATCACCAATCACTCAGCATATTGCAGAGAAGAAAACGATAAGTGTAATTATGTATAATTATCAAAAAATAAATTATATTAATTTAGAGGAAGGAGGAGAAAGTTTCATGAAAGATTTTCTCACATAAGATAAATATTCAAACTTTCTCATAGCACAAACTTATGTGATTGACCAAGAATTGCTGACTTTTTTGCAGGTTATAGGAAAAAAAATATGTATGAATATTCTTACTTAAATTATTATTGATCAGACTTTTAAAAAATCTAGATAATTTGTAACTATAAAATGATGTATAAAAATTGCTCCTTAAATTAAAATTTAATGAAATATTTGTACTTTTAATAGGCACACTTTATTTCAGCATTGTATGTATAACAAATAAATTGTTTCTTAAAGATTTTCTACTTAGATGAGGTTCTTAGATGTAAATAAAAGAAATTACTCTAAAATCTGCAAAATTCAGAAATCCGCAAAACACTTCGTTTTAAACTGTGCGGATTTTTGAGAGTGTACTGTATTTGCTGAACCTTCACCACCTAAAACTTGCATTTTTTCAATGTTAGGTTAGACTATTATGAAAAAAATACATACTTTTCAATCTTGAATGATTTTAATTTTTTCCTTTAAACTTGATATTTCTTTATTTTTTGAATAAAGAAGTTTTTTCAGTCTTCTGTTTTCCATATGAAGTTTGGAAATTGATGACATTTCTACTTTAGTTTGTGCTCCTTGATCTTTAAAAGTATTATTTACAGGTGGCATATTTAGATGAGAGTTATGGGCAAAATTTAACAATAGTTCTGCATCAGTACTTTTTACTTCTCCAAAGGGGTGGCTTCATGTTTATGTTTTGCTGATGCATTAGAATTAGGCTCCTCTAATTGCTGCTTCAAAATTCGTCTAGGCTTATCCTCGGGAGGTACTTTATACGAAGGATATCCTGGAAAAATAGAAGGCACACACTTAGGCTTTAGCCGTCGTCTTTTTTGGTTCTGTATGTAATCTTCATTTTTAAAATGTTTGCTACAAACATGTGACGAATTGGATTTATCATTCGGGTAGTAATCTTCACGAGAAATTGCCTTTAACCGAGCAGATTAAGTTAATCTATCTCTCATTGACTTGACTGAAATAAAGTACTTGCTACAGCTTGAGTTACTATTTAAAATAACATTACGCAGAATCCTAATATTAGATACATTCGATAATTTCACAATCTATAGAAAAGAAAAAAATAAATAAATACACAAACTTCTGCCGTTCGTACCTAGTAAAACCATGTAAATAAGCCGCGAATAGACCTACGTATGCAGCGCCGTTTGGTGGGTAATTGTGTAAGTCCTACATAGACTTGTGTCTTTTGAATTTTGTTATTTTCAGAATTGTTAAAGCCTTGTATTTGCACGTGAGGGAGCATCAGATCCAGTTTAGCCTTGACATGTGAAACATCTACAATACGTTCAGCAACGCCCATGCACGTGATCTGTTGCTAAGGTAGCAAAGCAAACGAAGTCAATCACCTTACGCCAGCTATTGGCCTAAACATGAAGTTTCGCCTTATTGAATGCTAGAAACGACGTGGCTTGCAGCGAAATAGTAAACAAAAGTAAAATTTCATTTACAAAACGTTAATTCATTCAAAACTTCTTAAAAAAGTATAAACTGCTAAAAAGGTAAGTTTATATACTTAAAATGAAGATTTAATTTTATCATTATACTTTAAATTTAACTTATAAATATTCATATGTTTTTTTAAACCAAGCGGCTTTAAATTAATTACACTATTAAACATTATAAACTCCGTCCATAATTTAATGGCGTGATAAAATTAAGTTTAAATATGAAAAATGATATGGAAAAGCATTTTACTGCAAGTATCACTTGTTTGACATTGGTCATATAACTGATGAAAAAAAATTTAGATGAAGTTGTGCCAGTGGATGTATGCGGAACAGTCGAACTTAAATTAAAATGGTGTGAAACACTAGATATTTCAAGGAAGGTTGGTTGGTTGGTTGAATGCTGTTTATTGGCACAAGGTCCACAGTAGGACATACTGCGCCAAATAAAAGTATAAAAAAATAAAGAATAAAGACTAGCTTCTAGATGGGTTTACCCATCCAGATGGTCAGTAAAAAAAACATATTTAAAGTTAAAACAAGAGTATGTAAAATGTTAAATTTTATGTCTAAAAGAAAGTTCTATTTTGAGTGATGAAGATCACTTCAATAAAAGTCAAAACCAACAAACAGAACCTAAAAAACCGACAAAGAAAAAACTCGTCTAGCTAAATGATGCTATTAATGCAATCAAACAAAAAGTGCCAAAAAAAAAGCTTGGAAGAAAACCGAGGATTTATCTCTGATTCAGTGTGAAAAAACACCAAATTTAGAAGAGATCCAGAATCCACCCTGAATTATAAGTAGGATTCCTTATGAAGTATTCAAAATGTATTTTGATTCTGATATCATGATTATCGTAGAGGAAACTTTAAGAAATGCTACGCAAACTAATAATTATACATTTTCACTATCTGAAAAGTTATTGGAAGTAGTTTTTGGAATTACATTGTTTAGCTTGTAATCTGCCCTTCATACAGAATGCCATAAGTAGGCAAAGTTTTAGATATATAAAGAAGTACAGTATAGGATCCGTTATCCGGAAACCCGTTATCCAGAATGTTCCGAAAACCAGAATGCAAAATGTCAATTACCAAAATTTTTAATTTTCGTAAAATTAAGAATTGAAGCTATACAAGAGCAGTGGTCAGAATTATAGTTTTACAACATACTTTCTTTAATGCTACGGTGTTATTCTGGGGAAATATGGTGAGCACAAATTGCCCAAATAATTTTACTGAAAATTTTGCAAATTTAGTTTGAAAATGAATTTTTATGGTATATTATAACAGATAAACATTAATAACACATACTTCTTAAATTGCCCAATAACAGATTAATTTTATTCTTGAACTCAGGTCACTTGCATGAAGTGTCAGTTGTTATAAAAATTTTAAATAGTTTTTATTAATTCCCATTATTTTTAGAATTCATTTCATAAAATTTTATGTGCTAAAAATATTTGAAACATTTATGAACAATTGGTAACAGAGACACACTATAAGCAAAAAAATATAGAAATGTTTGCAAAATCCAAATGAAAAGATTTTACTCTCAGATCTAAAATTACTTATTATATATGTTTATCTCCTTATATTATTAAAATCTGTACACGTGTGTGTTTTTGTCTCTGTGTGTGTGTGTGTGTCTGTGAGAAACGGCTTGAAACGGAAAAGGCTCCGCCGCTAACGTTCGAACGGACTTTGAACAGGTACCGTCGGACAGAGAATTTATCGCAGATGTACGATATGTAATTTGCTAAACGATGCGACCCTAATTAGCGGAGATATTAATTAAAATGTCGACCATTGTCTAACGAAAAATGACCCAGAATTCATGATTAAATGCTTAAAAAGTGACATTTTTACGGAAAAGGTGGAAAATAAATTAGAAATATCAGTCGTATTGTTACAAACAAGATACCATTGGAAAGGGCTTTTTTTCTTAAACCGATGGTTTAAACGGCTTATCGATCGGACAATTAGATTTTTTTAAATTAACTAAACTATAAAAAAATGTTGGCAACAAATCACAAGAATCTTAGCTTTGCAGACTTTTCGTCTACAGCAGTCTTCAACGGAAACACATCTGGTATTTAATGAAGTCACGTGTTTCGTACTGCGATTAAAAATTGCAATTTTCTATTTTCTTCAATTTTTCAAATTTTACACATTTTATTTAGTATATAATATTTACATCACAAAACAAACTTGCATTTCAAATTTCATCGATTTTGGTCAATAAACAAAAGATTTACATTTTAATTGCAAATTAAATTTTATCTTTACACGCCGGACATTTTTGCAATATTCTAATACGCGTATTTCAATTTCTAATTACGATTCATTTATTTTTTATACATCATACGAAAGATATTTTAAAGTTCTTTTACATAATTCAAAGTTTTCAACAGATTTACACGTTTTGAGGTCTCCTGAATCAGTGTTCTTTTATGGCGCTGTAATATTTTCAAATTTCAATATTTCAATTTCTAATTATGATTAAATTATTTTTAATACATCATTCGAAAGATATTTTAAAGTTCTTTTATATTATTGAAAGTTTTCACCAGATTTACAGGTTTTGAGGTGTCCCGAATGAGTTTTCTTTTGTATCTCAGATACTAATTATAATAATTTCATAAGTAATACATCATTCGAAAGCTTTTTTGATTTGGAATCGAACAGTGGAATACAGAAATTTCTACCGCCAGATGGCGCTGTAATTTTTTCAAATTTCAATATTTCAATTTCTAATTATAATTAAATTATTTTTAATGCATCACTCGAAAGATATTTTAAAGTTCTTTTAAATTATCGAAAGTTTGACGAGATTTACACGTTTTGAGGTGTCCTGAATCAGTTTTCTCTTATGGTGCTGTATTATTTTCAAATTTCAATATTTCAATTTCTAATTATAATTAAATTTTTTTTTAATACATCATTCGAAAGATATTTTAAAGTTCTTTTAAATTATCAAAAGTTTTCACCAGATTTACACGTTTTGAGGTGTCCTGATTACGTTTACTTTTGCATCTCAGCCAAATGAGTTAGATCGTTCAAAATTGGTATACGTAGGTTAATTAAGAGGGCCTGAAAGGGTGGAGAAGAAATAGGCGTGCACCACATGCGTATCCCTTAACTTGTGCACGCGACTGCGCTGCCGAAGGCAGTGGGGACCCGGTGCGAGTTTTTCCCCGATCAGAAATGATTTTTTTTTTTTAGGGGGCACGAAGGCTAAGGGAAGGAATACGCGCACGCAGCGCGCACGGGACTGTGCTGCCGAAGGCAGTGGGGACCCGGTGCGAGTTTTTACCCGATCAGAAATGATTTTTTTTTTTAGGGGGCACGAAGGGTGAGGGAAGGAATACACGCGCGCAGCGCGTGTATCCTGTTAGGAATAACAGCTATAGGATTTTCTATAAAAGTTCTTGCCATTTATTGTCTTGGTTTAAATAATTTATATTAAACTTTATAACATTTGTTTAGATCAACAATTCATTAGGTTATATTAAAACACAATGTTCTATTATATAAATTAAATTATAAATAATTTTTGAGAAGACTTTTATTAAAATATTTTTTGATAACTTACTTAACTTTTAATTTCATTGAATTTATCTTCCTGTCATTTAATCAAAATCACTTATTTTTATAGTCTTCAGTAAATTAGCTTCCGTGGCATAAAATGTAAACAAACTTTCACATTCACTTCACTAAGTAAAAAAATTCATAACTAATTGTTTTCGTTCATTTCCGTTCGTGTGATGATGACGTCATTCTGTTTTTGACCAGTCATGTTTTTTTTTTTTGGTTTCAATTAATTTAACTGTTTGATTAATGTTATGCTTATGCATATTAATTTGTCCGGCATATATAAATAGATCGTTTTACACAATGTGGGTGCTTCATTTCTTCATTTCCTTTTCTTTTTCTTTAGGAGCTGGTCTCTTAATTTTAAACAGTGAACGGCAATTGTGTTCTAAATTTAATCTTCTATAAAGAGTGAATTTTGCTATGTGTTTGACAAGCCTTCAATAGATATGTTTCTTTTTTGTGAAAAAGTTGTTTTGATACATGTGATCTCTAGCTGATGTTACAAGTAATGTTGTTTTTGAAAATAAACAAATAAAACTTTTGTTTGTTGTAATATGAATCGTCTTTATTTCAAGAACACTTTTATTTATGCTTCAAATTAACTTAGTTACGTTTTTCATCTGCTCAATAGTTTAAACTCTGCAAGTCAAGATTATTTATTTATTTTAAAGAGATTACTTTTTATTAATTAAACATTTGGCATCTCCTTCTTTGACATATCCCTTCACTTGTGCGCACGCAGCGCACATGGTACTGCGCTGCCGAAGGCAGTGGGGACCCGGTGCGAGTTTTTACCCGATCAGAAATGATTTTTTTTAGGGGGCACGTAGGGTCAGGGAAGGAATACGCGCGCGTGGGGACCCGGCCCGACTTTTTACCCAATCAGAAATGATTTTTTTTTTTTTATTTCTTTTCTTAACACTAAAAGTTTGTTAGTGAATCATTATTTTTAGTGATTCATTTGAAAATACTGACCCGCTAGCGGGCGAAGCCAGCTAGTTTATTATTATTATTATTTGTAGTTTAAAATTCTAATTAAGAATTTTTTTTTGTTTTGTGGAAATAATTTATTAAATGAATATAGGTGAAGTGTTTATATATATTATTCACTTTCACTGCTATTTATTAAATTATTTTGTACCATTTTTATACATATAATAAAGTGTTCCGAATTACGGAAAAACCCCTTATCCAGAATATCCCAGGTCCCAAGCTTTCTGGATAACGGATCCTATACTGTATCTCCATTTATGTGATAATAATTCAATCGATGGCTTTCACAAGTTAGCCAAAGTTTGATGTTTTATTGAGATGTTTTGCAAAAAATTGCAGCAATTTGGAATATTTTCTGAATGTTTAAGCATTGATGAGGAAATGATCCCTTATACAGGCAGGCGTTCTGCAAAATGTTTATGCATGGAAAACCCATAAAATTTAGATACAAATTGTGGATCCTCACTTCTTCCAAAGGTTATCCATTCAATTCACAAGTTTGTGTGGAAAAAGAAACCTCAAACGAAGACAAACCCCCCCCCCCCCCTTGGAACAAGAGTTGTTTAGGATTTACTAGAATGTGTAGAAAACAGTAGAAGACATGTAGAACATGTTAATATTTTCTGAATTTTGCGTGGTCTAATAATCCCGCTTGTATGAAATATTTTTTTAATTTGCTCACATTCTCATTGTCATTTGTTTACTTCAATAGGAATTTTATTTTAATTTTTATTTATTTATTTATTTCTATTTTTTTTCTCATATGCTCCATCTGTTAATGTTTTCTGATTTGTACATAGTCAAATGAATATTTAAATTTTGATGTAATTCTATGCATTTATTAATGTATTATATTGTATTCATAGTAAAATATCACACTTGTATATAACTAAATTCTTAGATAATTTATTTCCATTTTTAAGTGTACAGTTTTTTATTTTTCATGAGCAAATTTTCACTCTCCAATGCATTATTTTACTTCAAAAACAATTATGATATATATGAATAAATCAAATTATTCCAAAAATTAAAATGAAGATGGATGTCATTATCAGATCAAATTTATACTCAGTATACTAAGAGTCTTTGTTTTATCGTTTAAAAAGATTACATAGAGAATTGAGAATCGTTAAATATGACAATAGTCTTTTCTTCTGCTATTATACCTATTTTTCACAAGGTGAATATTGGAGAAACATCGTGACTGAAAGGCGAAAAGAATTATTGAAATGTAATTGAGCATTATCTATCACAATTTCTTAGCCGAAATTGGGAATTATGTAAAAATTCAAATAAAATATGTGACAGAATAAAAAAGCATAAAATCACAGATCTACCCACTTCATACAAATAAATTCAGGTAAAATATGTGGATGATGATGATGATGAATGTCACTGATTTCTATTGTGTTTAATTTAAGAATATAAATTAACAGAACTAATTTTTCACCTCATCCAATGAAAAGAGAGAGAGGGAAAAAAAAACCCTGATGTGGACACAACATGGTCTGCTATCACTTAGGAACTATGATTTTAAAGATGACTGTATCTCAGAATCTATTACATATTTCAGTTTTTAAGACATGTACTATAGCCCTTGTTCTTTACACTATATTACTGTATGATTCCAACAAATATAACAGATAGTAGAGTAAATTTTCTTTTAGATAAAAAAAAATAATAATCCTTTCTACTGTACACTATCATTTTTGCCAACAAATACCATAAATTAAAAAAATAAATAAATAATAATAATAATCCTTTCAAAGAAATTTATTAAAAATATGAAAAATATAAGGCTATTATACACGAAAAATTGTACATTATACATTAACCCTTTAAGCGTGCTTGACGAACTCACCTCGTCCTCGGAATGTTACGCTATACCCGGGTTTGACAAGTCCTACTCGTGATCCAATTTTATATTCAGCATTTCAACGTGCTTGACGGAAATATCTCGTCATATCCTTATATTCTTATAGGAAAAACACTTTGTTTCCAAAATTTGCCACGATGGCAATAATAGTTCCGTAAATTGAAATATGGGAAGACTTTGGGAAAACTTTGGTGTGTTTGATTTTCGCATTCTGGTGAAAATGGCGAGCTGTAGCAGTGTTTCTAAATGCTTTTGTCAGAAAAGAACATTATTATCGAACGATTCCAGTGATTCAGAAGATGACATTTTGGATAATTCTGACTTTGAAAGTGGATCTGATTCCGATACAAGTATTTATAGTTATGAGTTAGATGAAGAAATAAATAATTTGGATTCGGTGTGAGAATGGTGTAAAGTTTCAAGTGCAACTCCAGCTCCACCACGTTTTCAATTTCATGGAAAGTCTGGAATAAATTTTCAGGTATAAGATATTGATAATTCCTTAGATTTTTTCCAACTATTCATAACTAAAGAATTGGTGGAAACTATAGTAGAGGAAACAAATACATATGCAGAACAATTTTTACGAAAGAACATAAGTGTACTGAAAGTTAAATCCCGAGTGCATAAGTGGAAACCGGTAACTGCATCTGAAATATGGATTTATTTAGATCTTCTTTTACTCCAGGGTATTGTTTTGAAGCCCGTGACAGCCTGGTATTGGTCAAAGAAGAAAATTTTGAGCACTCTTTTATTGCTGAAGTTATGTCAGAGCAAAGATTTTCTTTGATAAGCAAGTATCTACATTTTTCAAATAATGAGAGAATGAGACTATGGATGAAGAAACTTATCCTTGCTGGCCCATTTACAGTTTCCTTTTGGAAAAATTTCAAACTCTGTATACTCCTGAGTGTGGCATTAGCATCGATGAAAGCTTGATGTTACATAAAGGGAGGCTTTCTTGGAAACAATACATACCCTTGAAGAGAGCTGGATTTGGATTGAAATTCTATATGCTCTGTGAATAAGACACAGGTTACATATGAAATTACATTTTATATACTGGAAAGGGGATGATTCTAAGCCCAGACTTGAATAAGGAAAGCCTTACATCACAAATTGTGTTAAGTTTGATCCAACCTTTGCTCAACAAAGGATACTGCTTTACAGCCGATAATTTTTATATGTCACCAGATCTTTGTGATAAAATATAATTCAAAACTGACTCGCACGGGACAGTTCGAGTGAACCACAGAGATGTTCCAAAAGAAATGCAATCATCAAAACTTACAAAGGGTGACATTATTGCTTTTCAACGCGGAAAACTCTATGCAATCAAATGGAAAGATAAAAAACATGTTCATTTATCGAGTACAATCCACAATATTGAAATGAGTAAAGTTTCTTGTAATGGAAAAGTGGCTGAAAAGCCAAAGGTTGTAATAGATTACAATTTATCAATGGGAGGTGTAGACAGAGCGGACCAAAATTTATCCTATTATGAGGCAGTACGGTTGGTTGGTTGGTTGAATGCATTTTTCTGGCGCAAGGTCCAAAGTAGGACATGCTGCGCCAAACAAATAGGTAAAAAAATAAAAAGAGCCTCTGGATGGGTTTACCTATCCAGAAAGTCATTAACAAAGAAACAAAACAAGATACAAGTTAAAATTAAATATAATAAAAACAGTGTATACAATAAAAAACAGATGTAAAATGGGATGAACATTGTAAAGAATAAAATCAAATGTCGAAATAAAAACCAGCCTCTTTCAAAAAATTTGTCACGTGATGATGAGAATTTGCACCTAAAAGGCTTGTCAAATTGGGTGAAGATGAATTAAAATAATGTCGATACAAATGACGAAGGCAAGGGCAGTCGGTGAGAATATGGCGAATGGTTAGTGCACTAAAATGACATTTTGGACAATCAGGTTGTTGTTCTCCAAGCAATAAGTATTTATGTGTGAGTCTTGAATGCCCACTTCTTAGTCTAGTAATAATGACATCATATTTTCTAGGGGTGAGTGTTGGCCAGATTGAAATTTCAGGTTTTATTTCTTGCAATTTGTTATTGTTTTGGTTATTCCACTCCCTTTGCCAAATATTTTTAAAATAGCTTTTAAGTGTGTGCTTCATGTCATCGTAAGGTACAGGACAGTTTAAAAGTAGAGAAGCCTGCCTTGCGGCTTTGTCTGCTGCTTCATTTCCTTTAATGCCAACATGGCCAGGAACCCAGCAAAACAAAATGTTGAATCCCTTTTTAAGAAGGTCGTTGTAAGTTTTGAGAATTGAAATGAAGGACAGGTTACAAGAGTTAGAAGAGAGAGAGTCAAGAACACTCTTCGAGTCGGTATAGATAATGAATTTCCTCCTCCGATGAGATGAAATAATGTTAAGAGCAACCTCAAGTGCAAAAAACTCTGCAGAGAAAATGGAAAATGAATTAGGGAGTTGATAGCTAAATGTAGTGTTATCAATGATGATACCACAACCGACTTTATTAGTTGTCTTGGAGCCGTCAGTAAAAATCTCGACATAGTCCTTATACTCAGAACGATGAGAAGAGAAAAGTGCTTGAAAAATGGAAGCATCTGTGTTAGATTTGTCAAACCCCTTAAATGGATGAAGACAAGAAATAACTTGGAAATTCCAAGGCGTCATGTTTAAAAGTGACCGAGGACGAATTTTGGTATGAATGTGAGAGGTGCCAGCAAGAAAGCTCTTAATTCTAAGAGCGAAATGTGGAATGCAAGATGGGCGATTCACATAAAGATTATGATCGTTACTATTTAAAAGTGAATGAAGTGGATGATTAGGATGTGAAAGGATGCGAAAGTACAATTCACACGAAAGTCTTTGTCTGATGTCAGTGAGAGAAGGCTCCACACAGTCAGCATATAAACTAAGGACTGGAGTCGTGCGGAAAGCACCTGAGCAAATTCTGAGTGCACTGTGATGTGTTGTGTCAAGTCTTTTAATATAGGAGTGAGGGGCTGAACCATAAACCTGACATGCATAATCAAGTTTGGAGCGAATAGTAGCACGGTAAATTTTAAGTAAAGATGGGCGGTCTGCTCCCCAAGAAGTATTAGAAAGCACTTTTAAAATATTAAGTGCTTTGTCACATTTAGTTCTCAAGTGTAAAATATGTGGCAAAAAGTTCAGTTTTCTGTCAAAAATAACACCCAGAAAGCGAGCAGTGTCAACAACTGAAATTGGCCTGTTGTTTATTAAAATCTGTGGATCAGGATGAAGACCTCGTTTACGACAAAAATGCACACATTGTGTTTTGTCAGTAGAAAATTTAAAACCATTTTTATTTGTCCATTTAATTATGTTTTTTATAGCAAGTTGTAATTGACGTTCAATGAAACGCATGTCATTCCCCTGGCAAGAAATTTGCAGGTCGTCAACATATAAACTCCCATGGACACTTGGAGGCAATTGTTTAAGAATATTGTTTATTTTTAAAGAAAAAAGCGTAACGCTCAGAACACTGCCTTGAGGTACACCTTCCTCTTGAAAATAAAAATCTGAATAAACTGATCCTATACGAACTTGAAAGCGTCTGACTCTTAAAAAGTTTTGAATAAAATGGGGAGATTTCCTCTAAAGTCCAAATTAAAAAGATCTTTTAAAATACCATAGCGCCATGTCTTGTCATAAGCTTTTTCTATATCGAAAAAAATTGAAACCAAATGGTTACATCTCACATTAGCTTTGCGGATATTTGTCTCTAATAATAAAATATTGTCAACCGTTGAACGGCCTCGTCGGAAACCACTTTGCCATAGAGAAATCAAATTACTTCTTTCTAAAATGTAAACAAGCCTAGTATTTACCATCTTTTCTAGCAGCTTACATAGACAGCTTGTAAGAGCAATGGGTCTGTAATTATTGGGGTCAGTAGCATCTTTGCCTGGCTTAGGAAAAGGAATAACAATAGCATCGTGCCAAGCAACAGGGAATATATTTTCAGTCCAGATCCTATTGTAAAGACGAAGGAGATTTTTAAGAGACTGTTTTGATAAATGTTTAATCATAATGTAGGTAACACCATCGGGTCCGGGAGCAGAGTTATGGCAATGTTTCAAACTATTTTTTAATTCATTTTCTTTAAAAGGTCTATTGTAGTCTGGTGAAGAGCGGGAGTGAAAGTTGATTGATGATCGTTCAGAATTATTTTTATATGACAAAAAAGGTTCAGAGTAGGAATTAGAGCTGGATATGTCAGATAAAGTTCTACCAATGGTGTTTGCAATATTTTTAATAGATGTTATAGTTTGGCCGTTATCCTTTAAAAATGAAATACTTTGATTAGAATGAATTCCCAATGCTCTCTTGACACGATGCCAAAGCTTTTTACTGCTTACATTGGAGGTAATGCTGGAAACATATTTAATCCAAGAATTTTTTTGGGAGTTTCTGCGGATTCTTCGTGCGGCTGCCCTTGCTTTTTTGAATGCGATATAATTAGCAGTAGTTGGATACCTCCTAAAAATTCCCCAAGCTTTGTGTTGCTGTCTTTTTGCGTTATTGCATTCTTCATTCCACCATGGCTTTGAATTTTTACTGAGACGTCCAGAGGATTTTGGAATACTAATATCAGCTGCATTTATAATACACTTTGTGACATCAGTGATTGCTCTGTTGATATCACCCTCAGTCATTTCGTATGTGATGGTTGCATTTATAGTGAAAGTAGTCCAGTTGGCCTTGTCATAAATATAATGTGGATTTGTAGGATGATGATCATTAAAATTATAAAAAGATAAAAATAAAGGAAAATGGTCACTATTATAAAGGTCGTTACTTACAAAGAAATTGAAATACGGATACAAAGATGGAGAGCAGATGGCCAGGTCTATTGCATGAAAAGTTCTGGAAGGTTCATGGAAGTAGGTATTGTCACCATTATTTAAAATACATAAATTATTGTCAGTGATTAAGTCTTCAATATTTTGTCCACGAGGATTAATATCGGGACTACCCCAAAGTGGACTGTGCCCGTTTAAATCACCAAGAATTAAAAAAGGTGTCGGCAGTTGTGAAATAAGCCTATTTAGGTCACTTGGACGAATGGTCATATTTGGCGGTAAATAGACAGTGCAGATAGTGATAAGTATGTGTTTATGGATCTGAACTGCAATAGCCTGGATATCGGTATTTAAAGTGATACATGAATGTGGAATATTATTAGAGATTAAAATGGCTACACCACCTGTAGCTCTATCAGAATGTGTAAAATCTTTCCTGAAACACTGATAGCCACGGATTTTAACAATATCGTTTTGTCTTAGGTATGTTTCTTGGAAAGCGAAGCATACAGGTCGATGATCAGAGATTATTTCTCTTATTTCATCTCGTTTATTAATAAAACCTCGGCAATTCCATGAGATGAAATTAGTCATGATTTTTTTTTTTTTAGATTATAACATCCACGTCATTATCCTCTGATGCAGTAGACATACCATCTTCTCCATCGGAAGGGTGAAGGCTGATCATATCATCTTGTTTTGTAAGGTTTACTTTATTATTTTTCCCATTTGAAGTCGAAGTGGGCAATTTTAATTTCTTTTTCTTAATGATATTGAGACGAGAGGGTGAATTAGAATGTTTTAGAGAGGCAGAGTTAAGACTTTTCCCAGACAATAAGGTTTTAGCAGTTTGTGGAATTTTCTTTAAATTTCTTGATTTTGATGAAGAGGACTGTGAAGAGTTAGAAGACTGATTTGGTTTGGAGTGTAAGTTTTGGGAATTGTTCACTGTAGTTTCGAGTGGAGAGCTAGTATTGGGTATTTTTGTAGAATTACGTGAAACAGTTTCAACTGGGGGGCTGGTATTGATTAGAGAGTCAGTTTGTGTAGCTATTGTTTTACAAATTTTTTTGGTGGAAGTAACAGCAGCATATGATTTACCAACAATGGGTGTTCTTGATTCTACTATTTTTCTGGCTTCTGGGTATGATATATTTTGTTTTGTTTTAATGGTTTGAATCTCTTTTTCTATTTTCCATTTCTCACAAGACTTAGAATATGACGGGTGATCTTTTTTACAATTTACACAACATACTGTGGCTTCGCAATTTTGACTGTCATGACCAATGGCACTGCAACGGGCACATGTCTGTTTTCCACGGCAGGATGTTTTAGAATGGCCAAAACGTTGGCAGTTGAAGCAGCGTAACGGATTTGGTATGTATTGTCTGACGGGGCATTCAAGATACTCAGCTTTTATTGATGTTGGGAGTTTTGGGGAATTTATAGTTAAGATAATGTGTTTAGTTGGAATTGGTTTATTGTCGCGAAATATGGATATGCGTTTTACTCCGATAACTTTTTGCTCTTTGAGGTTTTCAAGAATTTCGGCTTCTGGTATAAACTGGAGGTCAGGTTCAGATATGACACCACGGCAAGTATTTAATGTTCTATGGACATCAACAGTGACTGGAATATTTGCAAATTGATTACATTTTTTTAAGTTGTTAGCTTGTTTGGCATTTTCGACTTCAATTAAAAGTTCGCCCGATCTCAGTTTTTTTATAGACTTTGGATCGCCCATTATTGATTGACATGCTTTCTGTATAAGAAAAGGCGATGTCCTTAGAAAATCACCCTCTTTTCTTTTTATCACAAAAAATCTAGCTTCTAAGGTCATAAATACATTGCTCTCATTCAGAGTGGAAGAAAATTCTTCCATTCTGTCCGCCCAAGTTTTCGCCTTTGAATTTTCACTAGTTTGGCCCGAGCCAGACGCATTATTCGTATTTCCTTTGTTTGTCGCCATATTGAGATAAGTAAAAAGGGTCGAGGGTTTCCTTAGTCCCACAAGTCAGCCCATTTCTTGAACGGACGGAAAGCAAAGGGTTTTCAGAATCGCTCCCTGGGACACCCATAACCACTCACCAGCTACCAGGCTGTCGACCCAGATTGGGAATCACATGTGGTAGTCGTGTTAGTCCGGTGTTTCTCGTTCGAGTAGTCACCGTTGTCTCACCTTCACCAAGGGCACCAGTCTCCCAGTGTGCTCCCAAGGCTAGACTACCGTGAGACCCTCACCAAATCGCCAACCCAATAACCAGCGCCACATCAACACCGTTTACAGCTTGGTTAATGTTTTAGAAGTTAAGTAATTTTAGTATAACCAACAAGAACAAGACCAAAAAATAAAGGTGAGTAAAAATAAATAAGGTAAGTAGAAAACAAAAAAGTGAGTAAAACAAGGTAAGTAAGTTGTTTCATTTTTTTGTAAATTTTTCAATTTTTTTATTTTTTTTTTCAATTTTTTTTTTTTTTTTAAGAACAACAAACAAGAACAAGTACCAATAGCTTACTGGCAGTAAAAACCAAAAAAACAAACAAGGAAGAAAAAGCAAGAAAAATGCCAAAAACTTAGGGGAAAAAAAAAAAAATAAAATAAGTAAATAAATAAAAAATAAAATAAAACTAAACTGAAATAAAAGAAAAGAAGGTAGAAGGTTAAAAAAAAAAAAAAAAAAAAAAAAAGAAGAGAAAAAAAGATCACTCGGGCCCGGGGGGCGTGACTCCCCCTGAATACCTGAAGAAGGTACCCCCCTGGGGGGAGAGGCAGTACGGAAAAGAATGAAAGTATACTACAAAAAAATTTTCAGGCATATGCTTGATCAATGTGTTTGCATGCATCGATTCTACAGAGTAAGGTAACTAATAAAAATATAAAACTGTTGGATTTTTGAATTGCAGTCATTGAAGAAATAATACGTAAATATCAAGTGTCTACAGCCATGGCGGGAAATTTGGGAAGAAAAAGTGATGCAAATGATCCATTGCATCTTACAGAAAGACACTTCGCAGACTATATACCTGCCACACCCTGCAAACGAGAACCAACAAGACGATGTGTTGTTTGCTATGCGTCTAATAAAACTGGCAAGAAGATTAGAAAGGAGACAAGGATATGGTGTCCAGACTGTGAGGTTGCTCTTTGTAACATTCCATGCTTTAAAATTTATCATACCAAAAGAAACTACTAGAAAATGAATGTATGTTTAATTATGTTTATGTCTTTACTTAGTTATTACTTTCTTTTTTTTAGATTTTATTTATTGTATCATGCGAGAGAATATATCTCCAATGCAGCGCGCCCGCTTAGTCCTTCCTGCTATCGCGAGAAACACTCACCACTGCAGTGCACGCGCAGGAGCAAACACTACACGCTTAAAGGGTTAACATGTCTTTTAGGTGTTAATTATTTGCTACTGCATTATCATCTGATTTTCTCAATACTTATAATAAATTAAATAAAGAGAAAAAAAATAGTGTTTGCCTTCAAATGAATAATGAATGAATTTTAATAAATAAGTAAATAGCATAATAACTGTTGCTAATATACGCAGATGATTTAAATGAAACAGAGAAGCCATTGTTTAAAATTAAAAATATACAAATTCGAAAAATACAAATCGTAAAAAAAAAAAGGTGAATCATTCATCTAAAATAATAAATATGCAAAATCCCTAATAATCTTACAATTTGAAATGTAATATAAGCTATTTTATCACAAATGACACATAAAAATATAATGATTGGATCGAGAGTGGAAAAAGCAATGACTGAAAATACTTAACACTGAAAGGCTACGCCAGCTTCAGTGGTCAGTATATTTAAATAAATTTTCAAAAAAACTGAATAACTATCTATTTTTTATATTGCATTATAAGTAAATAAAAAAAATAATAAAAATGACATTAAAATCGCTTTGGGTACCAAAAGCCTACAGAAGGGTCTTTCCCAAGCACTTATCTGGTTCTTTATCAACGACAGGTGGATCTGCCATAATTTAAAAACTACGATTTTAGAGATGCTAGTATCTCTGCATCTATTAAATAATATTTTAGATTTTTGAACATTTAATTCAAAGTCTTCGCTCTTTACGATGTATTACCATATGATTCTGAACAATATAACAAATATATTTTTTTAACATTTTAATTAATCTCGTCTACTATATAATAAGATTTTTTTCGAATAAAAACTAAAAAATAATAATAAAAATATTAAAAATTTTCTTTCAAAGAGTTAATAATAATAAAGTTGTGATATTATAAAAATTAACAACAATAATTGTTAGAAGTGGGTTTCAAAATTTAAAATACTTTTTTTTTTTAATGGAATTATCACTTTAATTAATCTAATTAATTAAAGAAAGAAAGAAAAAACTGTGTTCAACTAAATGAATTAAATAAATAACGTAATAGCTGTGGCAAAGATATGCAGACAATTAAAGCAAAAAAAATTAAATTTTAGGAAAAATTAAACAGAGAAGCCAATGATTAAAACTGAAAATAATAATAATAATTTAAAAAATTCAAATTTGAAAAAAATCTCGCTTAGGTGCACACCTTCATGGTCCCAATTACCCATCTGCCAAATTTTGTATCTCTGCAATCAATATTGTGAGTGACAGACTGCAGACACACATCGATACTCCTCTTTATCTATATAGATTTATATATATCTTTAAGTGATATCCCCATGACTGCACAATGCATTTGAACAGTATATAATTGATAATCTAATTTAAAAAAAAAATTAATTAAAAAAGAAAAGAAAATAACGCTGTTTCAGGCACAAATAATAACATAACTCTTCATCAGCTAAAAAAAGTAGGCATGAGTATACATTAGATCAGAAACACACAAAGCTTGTGCTCGATAATTACACTAATGCTTACTTTTCTCACCTGGTGAAGATTCATGATATTAATTCAAATTGAACCAAATCTAGAGATTTTTTTTTTTTTTAAGTTGATGTAATAATATTTTGTTTCCATAAAAATGTATCCTTTTGAATGTTAAATTTGCAGTATGATTTTTAAGATCTCTCCTAATATTTATTATAGAAGTAAGTATAAATAAGTTTACTAATGGCCAAGTATATCAGTATTATTAATATTATTGTTTTGCCATTCATTTTATGTCAGATAATTTAAAACGGATAATTTTTTATATTTATTTTATATAGAATGTAATGTTTTTGAATTGGTGTACTAAAAATTAATCTTTTTTTTTTTTTTTTGTAAAAGAGGGGCAAGTTTTTGAAAAAATTTTTCAATATAGGTTTATTACTTCCCCAGAAATAACTGTCACATCTACCTAACTCTGTGGATATATAAATCTATATTCGTACAAATAACGAAATCATAGTATTCACTATTAGTTATTGCCATCTGTCCTTGCACTTGTACATAATAAATATGGTCTTTTAGAGTTCCATCTAGGGCCAAACAAAAGTTATCAACAGCAGCAATAGAGATATAGCGCTGTTATAAGGGCATTTAATCTCTAGTACACCAATTCCACAACATGAAAATTCTATAATGCCATCAGGTGAACACCCTAAATAGGGGTCACTCAAAGATATATATAAACCAGACTTTCTAACAGAAAAGTATGAATGTTTTTTTTTTTTCAAATGAAGCATAATTTTTAAATGCAACATCTTCTTTTCTTAATCCCCAATTGATTGCAGGCACATTTAATGTAGTAGCAGGTTTCAGAAACTTTTCAATAAACGGATCTGAACAAACCTTTTTTCTTAAAATTTCACTAAAATTAGAGGAAGTTACTCTTCCTATCCTATGTTGTGTCCACAACAGATTTCTTTGAATCCCAGTTTTTAATTCTAGATTTTCTACAGATTTACGATTAAAGAAGGGCAATAAAGATTCCACATTATCAATATAATGCTCTTTAAATAGCACTGGCAATGTAGGAGGAAGTTCATCATACCATTATCATCATCGTCAGATGCAGTATCAGTACTTGAATCGTCAGTGTATGATCTGAAAAATACAGAATTTGGCGAGATTTTGCAGAGTTCTTCAAGGTCTTCACTAGAGATTGGTGGAATAGTAGAATCAGGTGCAATCACAGGAATAGGTTTATCATGATGATGATCATCAATCTTTACTTTATTCAAATTGACTTCCTCTAAAGGAGCAACTTTAAAACTGGAAAAAATGCAAAAATCTTATATGAAATATATTTTTCGACAATGCACATTCCAAATTTTATTACAGCCTTGATGAATGAGTATTTAATTATTAATTTGGATTTGCATAAGATATTGTTAACTAACATCTAAAAATGATGTATTAAATTTATACAATTAATTTATAAAATAATTAATATATATATATTTAAATATATATTTTTTATTTCTTTGTTAAATTACTCGCATCAATATTTGACACTGACACATGATGTTTTATGAGCAACTGCATGATTAAATTTACATTGTCTTTTAATGATAATAGAAGACTACGTCAATTTTCAGGGTTGAGTTTTAGACATAACATATGTTTAAACGTGTTTTAACTGGATTAAACTGTCAAAAAAGCATAATCTTAAGTATGTTGTTCTAAACAAGAATACAATTAAAAGTAATCGGTAAAATTTGAAACTTAAACATAGAGTACAATTAATAGTACATCGAGTTTTGTAAATTGAACTTTCTACACTCCTGTTCAAAAGTTTAGCAAGATTTGCAAACAATCACTTTTTTTCAATTAAAAAACTATATCTCAATGAAATGTTTTCAAACATCGGGTATTTAAAGAACTGAGTCGTGCTGATTTATTTAAGACAACATTTAGGGGACGAGAAACAAATTAAGCAAATTCAATAATGTTTGTGATCACCCTTTATTGTTAAGTGAATTAAATGAACTGTTGTAACTTTATGATATGTTAATACATACTCAGTTTAATTTATCAATGAATTTGTGTTATGATAGGATATTAAACAATGGAGATATAAGCATTTATTTTCAAACTCCAAAACAAATGAGCATGTTTTTTATTTATAATGTACAGAGTTTTTAACGGAAATTATTCCCACTTTCAGATAACCTGGAATGACACTTTTAAAGATTATACTGCAATCAGAATACAAATATCTCATGAAATTATTTTCATAAACCTTTTTATGAAAAATGTTTTCACTGTGCAAGTGTGAAAAATGATTTTTTTTTTTTTTTTTTTTTTTGTATAGGTTGAAAGCTACATATATTGGGCAACTTTTACTAAAAGTGCATTTCAATAGAGTAAAAATTAAGCAAAGTATATGAAAAAGAACGAGCTAGATTTTAGGTATTTCCCAAGAGTTGAAATTTCTTAAATGTTTTCTGCCATACTGTGTAATTAATTTAAAGATCTAATTCTTTTAACCACATAGCTAAAGTTCTTTTTTGTGAAAAAAAACCCCCTTATCTCACAAATCTCAGTAAATAAACAAAACTATGTTAGAGCTACAAGCTTATAAGGGGTTTTTCACAAAAAAGAACTTTTGCTAAGAGGTTAATGTAAATGGATCGTTAAATTAATTTCGCAGCGTGTAAAAAAATCCCTTAAGAAATTTCACTTCTTGGAATTTCACCCTCAAATCTAGCACATTCTTTTTCGTATAATTTGCTTAATTTTTACTTTATTCATATTAATTTTTACTTTTGATAAAAGTTGCCCAATATATGTAGCTTTCAACCTATACAATAATAATAAAAAAAAAAAAAATTCTTATTTTTCACACATGCACAGTGAAAACGCTTTTCATAAAAAGGCTCATATTTCATGAAATATTATACCGACTGCGGTATATTGTTTTAAAAGTATTTTTCCAACTTCTCTGAAAGTGGGAATAATTTTCTTAGAAAACTCTGTATTATAAGTAAGAAAACCTGTTGATTTTTAAGTTTCTTTTTTTTGTGTGTGTTTTAAAATAAATGCTTATATCTCCATTATTTAACATACTATCATCACACAAATTCATCCACAAATTGAACTGGGTCTATATTAATACATCCTAAAGTTACAAATCATTTTGTTCACTTAACGATAGAGGGTGATCTGAAACATAATTGATTTTGCTCAATTTGTTACCGGCATCATATGTGTTGTCTTAAATCAATTTTCACTGAAAATTGAAAGAAGTCCTACTTCTTTAAATGCTCAGTGTTTGAAAACATTTTATACAGAGATAAGTTTTCCAATTGAAAAAACTGATCGGTTGCAAATATTGCTAAACTTTTGAGCAGGAGTGTACTTATACATAACAAGAATTAAAACAACTGAATTTGAAAGAATTACCATAATCAGGGTGGGAGAAATAACTGTTTAGCACCATATTAAATCTTTTGATCTGACCTTAAAAACCATGTAAAATATGATAATCCTTATACGAGAAAATATTTATTATTCTTCGATCACATATCATGAAACCATAGAAGCATCTGCGCAAGCGCTAACTCATCGAGTCCAATGCTAAAATAGGGATGACTGTCATCTGACTCTTAGAAAATGAGCAATAACAGAGCACGAAATTTGGTCAAGCTGGCATACCTCCAACAAGATAAGGTAGGTAATTTTAACTGCAGTTGAAGTCTTGAAGATACCTAAATTTTTTAATAAAACTTTGACATTTATGTTCGAACAAAAAATAACAGCTATTCAAACACTGCAAGAAAAAAAAAAAAAAAAAAGCAAATAAATAAAGTAAATAAATACAAATAATAATAAAAATAATAAAGTTGGATTTATATTTCAAAATCATAATTAAATTTATAATACACAAGTCTATATCTGTAGTGATAAGTATAAAGGATTTTAGTCCAAAATTGCCGATTTTAAGTACATAGTCAGATTTAGAAAAAAAATTCTATCGATTGGTATAAAGGATTTACATCCATGTCATTTAGTCTTCGAGAAAATCCATCGACAAAAAAGATTCAAGTCAGAAATTTGGCATTAATCTTTGGTATAAAATATTTAATTAATTTTTTTCCCTTTATTAAATGGAGGTTGGCAATCGCTGAATGGTATAAAGTGTATAAATCAACATAATCCCTTTTTCCTAATCGATTCTTTTGATTAGTTTTTAGTTAGTTTAATTTTATTTTTCGTCTCCTGAAAAATCAAGAATATGGACTTAAATCCTTTAATACTTATCAGTACAGGTATTGTATCATATGTTTATAAAATTAAATTTTGTAGTTTTACTTAATATGGCAAATTCTCATTTATTAACTGAATATATATAAAAGCATTTGTAACACATTATAGTATTAAAATTCTAGTTCAAAAATAATTAAAATCCACACAGTCTTAAGCTTTGCAGAATTTTGGGAGTGTACGGTAGTGACAAGCAAAGAATTCAAAGCCTATCAGTAATTAATAAAAACACATATTTATAAATACATAAAAAAAAAGTGATGCATTTATACTTCATAAGAGATTGTTTGAGATTTATTTCATGATTGCTTTAATTCACTAGAAAAGCATGCACTTTTAAGCAGAGTTGCAAATTATAGATTATTTGGGATGTCGTCGTCTTGGCAAATGTTTCATTACATTGCAAAGCAGACAGCTATACACTGATAGGACATTTATCTTATTTCTCCATTTTAAGATGTTTACATAAAAGATAAAAATTAAGCGTACTTTTTTACTGAAACTACTATTCCACTGACACCGTTTCTCTGTTGGAACACCAGTCACCTCTGCATCATTCGCAAATTTGATGGTATGCAAAATAGCCATTATGTGACTGCATACTTCACCTAAGCTGTTAATAAAAATGATAAAAATATTGAATTAATCCTATGCAGTAACATAAAAATGAAAATATTAATATCAAATTGCAACAAAGAAACAAATTAATTCTAGGTTTTAAATGTATTTGCAAAAAGTGAAGTAAAAGTGTATTTAGGAAAATCAGGAAAAGCATTACCTTTGGTTCTATCTTTTAAAACAAACATTCTTAAAACACTATCAAATCAACATAATGTTTATTATATGAAGTTTTATATAATATGCATTAAATTGTTTATATTTACCTAGAAAGACATGTGCAGTGGCCAGTCCTTATATCATCATCTGCTGCTAATATCAAAGTAGAATGTGGATTGCCAGTTTTAGTAGAAGGATACACCTCTGATTTTATTATTTTATACTCTGGCTTCTTCAAATGGGATCATATCCTCGTATTTTGAACCTTACCTAGAAACAATACAACATATTTCAGAATTATAATATAAAAGTAATACAATTTTTATTATTATCTTTGTTTACTCTAACCTTCTAAATGTGAAAAAAAAAAAATATATACATATATACATACTATATACCGTAATTTCGCGACCCGCAGCGGAAGGTAACCCACAGCATAAAAAATTTATTTACAAATATTTATAACTGAAAGATGGCATTTTGAAGTTTTTACAGACCAACAGTCTGTTTTTTTCATGTTCAATCAGCATCACAATAGTAAAATAAAAATATTAAAAGATTTATATGTTGTACGCTAGAACCAGCTTGCTTTAATTTTGACTTCATTTACTGTCCTGGAAAGAAGAACTTGACAGCTGATACATTATCGAGGATAACTGCTGCAACTGGTTCAATACCTGACCTTAGTGAGTTGTACTTCGCTCTATGCCATCCAGGAATCACCCGCATGTATCATTGGGTTTGTAGCAAGAACCTACCCTTTTACAAAGATTAATGAAATATTGATTTTATATTTACTGTTCCACACCTGATTCTTCATAAGTACAGGGCCAGGTTGAGTCAGCCAAGTGGGAATAACACAACCATTGTATGACCTTCTAGGATGCGAGAGTATTCGCTCATGAAGTGTAGCATTTGTAGTGGTGCATAGCAGAGTATGTATGGAGTGTAGCGCAGATTGCAGTACTAACTCCCATTGTTCCACTCGTAACCCTTTTGACTTTAATGCAAGCAGAATGGTCTTCCAGATTATTCCATTATAGCATTCGACTTGTCTATTTCCCTGTGGGTTATAAGGAATCGTTCAGCTGGTTGCAATTCCTTGGGAATTTAAAAAAGTTTTTAGTTCTTTTGACATAAAGTCAGGTCCTGCCAGAATGTATATATGTAGGCATTCAAAAGACTGAGAAAATGTTCTGCAAGTGAGTTATGATTGTGGGAGCAGAAGTGTTTGAGCAAGGTATGGTAAAGGGGAATCTTGAGAACTCATCTACCACATTTAGGAGGTAAAGATTTTTGGTAGTAGTGGTAAGAGATCCTTTAAGGTTGATATTCAGCCTTTTGAATGGTGAAGTCGCCTTTATCAGTATTCCCTTATTCTCTTTGTAAACCTAGGTTTTAGTTCTCCATATTGTACAGAAATTAGTGATTTTCTAAACGTCATCCAAAGAAAAGGGTAGGTTCTTGCTACAAACTCAGTGATACATGTGTGTGATTCCTGGATGGCAAAGCCCCCACCTTCTTTAGGTATTCAGGGGGTGACCCGTACCCCAGGCCCGAGTGATCTTTTCTTTTTTTCCTCTTTTTTTCTTTCTCCAAAGGGAATACCTCCATTAGGTATTCAGGGGGTAACACGAACCTCGAGCCTGAGTGATCGTTACTTTTCCCCTTCCTTTTCTTTTTTATTTTCTTTCTTTCTCTTTTTATCTGTAATTTTTTTTGTATGTTTTTTGCTGCCAATAAGACATTGGTATTTCCTTGTTCTTTCACTTTTTTTTTTAATGCCAATAAGCTCTTGGTCTTTTCTTGTTTTGCTGTTTCCAAAAAAAAAAAAATTAATAAAAAAAAAGTTAAAATCATTTTGAAAAGCACAAAAAAAGATACTAACTCACCTTGTTTTACTTACATGTTTTTGTTATGTTCTGACTCACCCTTTTTCTGTGTTGGCTGTTATTTAAAAAAAACTGTAAAAAAAAATTATATAAGACCGTAAAATGCAACAAATATATATTAACTACTAATGCATTAACCAAGTCAAGTCCGGTGTTGGTGTGGTGCTGGCTATAGGACAATGATTTTGGTGATGGTGCCACACGGTATTAAAGTCTTGGATCACACTGGGAGACTGGTGCCCTTGGTGAAGGTGAGACAATGGTGACTACTCGAACGAGAAACACAGGACTAACATGACTGCAACATGTGTTGTCTGAACTGATTCAGCGACCTGGTAGCTGGTGAGTGGTTATGGGTGTCCTAGAGAGGAATCTTAAAAACTCTTTGCGTTTGTGTGTTGGAAGAAACACTCACCCTTTCCTCTTATCTTTCTTGTTATGGCTACAAATTTAGAAAATTCGATTAATGCGTCTGGCTTGAGCAAAGCTAATTCTAAATCTTGGGGAGAGATAATGGATGAATTTTCATCTAGCTTATCTGAAGTTAATGTTTTTGCTTTGAATGAAAAGAGATTTTTTGTAGTTAAAAGACCGTTTTTGATACAGAAATCGGTCCAGTCCATTGTAGGTAAACCAAAGGGAATAAAAAAACTGAAATCAGGAAAACTTTTGATAGAGTTGGAAGCTCACAAGCAAGAAACTTAAAAAAATTTACACTATTTGAAAATATCCCTGTCACAATTAGTGCTTACCGTACTCTTAATACCAGTAGAAGTGTTATATCTGAGCCTGACCTCCAGTACATACCAGATGCATAAAATACTTGACAATCTTGAAAGTAAAAAAGTAATAGCTGTGCACCATATTTCTATTTTCCATGATAACAAATACCCACAAAACACATAATTCTAATATACTTAATTTTCCAAAAACTGTTGCAACCTGCCCCACGTTCCCCTACCATTCCATACAGTAATATCCCTTTAAATACAAACGTCCAGGCAGTTGCAATCCAATGTTACTTAATCCATATGTTACTTACTGTTTGCTTCGTATACTTACCACACAATATGCCTGTCAACCAGAACGACCTCAATAGCCTCAATACTCCATTTTTAATCCTTGGTGATTTTAATGGGCACAGCCCTCTTTCGGGAAGTCTCAACACAAATTGTCGCAGGCAACTCATAGAAAACTTCGTAAGTGACAATTCTTTGTCTTTTAAATAACGGCAGCAATTCTTACTTTCATGAACCATCCAGAACATTTTATGGCATTGACCGTGCAATTTGCTTTCCATATTTTAATTTTTTTGTTTTTGACGATCTACATAATAGTGATCATTTTCCTTTGTTTTTATCATTTTATAATTATGACCAGACTCATCCCAAGAAGCCCCATTTTATCTATGACAAGGCCGATTGGGTTACTTTTACTTTAAATTCATCTATCACGAGAAATATGACTGAGGGCGATATCAATAAGGCTGTAACTCTTGTCAGCCAATGTATTATTAATGCTGCTAACAGCTCTATCCTAAAATCTAGTGGGTATCACTCTAAACATTCTAAGCCTTAATGGAATGAAAAATGCAGGCTAACAAAAAGCATGGGGGGTTTTCTGCAGGTATCCAACAACAAGAAATTATATATTATTTAAACAAGCTAAGGAACATGCACGGAAAACTCGTAGAAAAGCTCAAAAGGAGTCCTGGATCAACTATGTCTCCAGCATAACTTCTAATATTAGCAGCAAAAAATTATGGCATTGTGTCAAAAAATGTATGGGAATTTATACAAATCAAAGTATTTCCTTCTTAAAAGATAATGGTCAAACTATAACATCTACAAAAAATATTGTTACAAAAACTATAACATCTACAAAAAATATTGCTAATACTATCGGGCAAACTCTTTCAAACATCTCCAGCTCTAGTTCCTATAATGAACTTTTTCTATCCTACAAGCAAAACTCCGAAATCTCCACTATAAACTTCAAATCCCGCTTATATAAAAAATGAATTAAAAGTTTGTTTAAAATGCTGTCAAAATTCTGCTCCTGGACCTGATGGCATTACCTATCTCATGATCAAACATCTGCCAGAGGAATCTCTCAAAAACTTACTTCACTTGTACAATAGGATCTTGACTGAAATTGTATTCCCTACTGCCTGGCACAATGCAATTGTCATTCCTTTTCCAAAACCAGCCAAAACATTACAGACCAATAGCCCTCACTAGTTGTCTGTGCAAAGTTCTTGAGAAAATAAAAAAATACAAGACTGGTTTTTATCCTGGAAAGTAATAGCATTATTTCTCCATGGCAGAGTGGTTTTCGACGTGGCCGTTCAACAATTGACAATATTTTACTGCTGGAGACAAACATCCGAAAAGCTCATGGGTGAACCCATCCAGAAGCTACAGTTTAATTTTATACGTTTGTTTGGCACAGTAAGTCCCATTGTGGACCTTGCACCATTAAAAGGCAACCAACCAACCAATGTGATTATTATGATTGGGAATAATATATGTAAGCATCTCTCTCTATATATCAATGGCTAAAGGGCGTATCAGACTCGACGACTTTAAAGGCGATTTAAGAGCCAACCACTGATTAGCGCCGATTTTTAGGAAAAAATTGTCTCTACTCCCAGTGTGATAGCGCAGACCGAAATTGCCCAACTTTTTCAGAGCTGCTTGATAAAATTGTCCCTATACTCAATTTCTCCTCAGATTCATCCAATGAGAGTGCACTGTTTGTATACGTCATATTTCGAAGATGGCGGAACAGAGAGAACGTGTAAAATGGACTCACGATCAAGAAATCTTATTAATAGATTGTGTAAGAGATAGGAAATGTTTGTGGGACATAAAACATGAACATTATCATTTAAGAAATCTTAGAAGATCCACCTATGAAGAGATAACGGAAATATTGAAAGATGCACACCCAGCAAGTGCTGAACTATTCACAGTTGGTAAGTACAATACCATTCTCAAACATTTTATTTAAAATATTATTTCTTGTTTATATTCTGTAATAAAGATCATAATAATCATTTACATTTGTAGAAACTATATATTTCACTAAATAATGTACGTAGATTTAAAAAATGTCCTTTTGTATTTTATCGTTGGATGTGAATTTGGCAGCGTTGGCTTTATTTATCTCATCGCCAATGTTTGTAAACATTCAGTATAATTTGTTAATATTATTCTTATTTTATATTAAGTTTAAAAGCGTTAGTACACATTATAACATATTTAACTCATTTAAATTTCATCATTGTGGTTAAGTTCAAACTTGTTATTTATATTGTATCTTTGGTTAAAACTTAAAATTTGTACAGAAAAATTAGTAATTTGACAGTATTTCTGTACGATTTGAATTTTACTCGTAATAATGTGAGGTTATATATAGAATAGATTTTTATGCAGAATTTACTGCACACGATAAATGCAAAGTTTCCTTATTTATAGAATTTCTAGTTTGTAAATTGTGATTGAAGAAAACTTTCAAAGTAGCTTCATAAAAATAATTGTTTGTTAAGTATGAAAAGTACAAGTACAGGTTATCTACGGTTGTCAGAATTTAACACTGGTAAATTAGCATTATAATTATTTGTATTTCTAAAATAGTATGCAAGTTATATTTTAATTACACACCGGTTTCTCAGCAGTTACAATTTTGAATACCACTTTTTATGTAAAGCAATTTTTGTATTATTTTTTCAAAGATATGTACTACAAACTATTTTCTACAAATCATTATTATGACTATTATTGATGTATTTGTTACCGCTAAAGTGCAGAAATCAGTTAATCTGCAGATTAGCTAGGTAATCTGCACATTAACTAGGGTGATCCGTTAAAGTGAGAAAAATTGTTTCATTTCTCAAATTACCTAGGTAATCTGCGAATTACCTAGGTAATCTGCACATTACCTACTATACACTCGTTAAAGTGAAAATAAGATCTCTGGTGGTGTAATGTTAAAGCACGCTGTGTTGTATTTGTTTTTTTCATTCGGGAAAAGAAAAAAAAACAGTTTTCTTTTCTTTCTTTACTTATTTTAATCTGTATGTGTTTTAATTTTTATGTCGTTTAAAGTTATATTTGTTTTATTTATTTATTTTTTATTTATTTCATCTTTTTTATTCTGTCAATATAAGTTTGAAGATGTTATGCATTTTTAATATGAAATATAATATCTTTAATAGCTTTCAATAAAGTCTATTTTATAAGTGAATGTTAGAATTGTAATACAGTAACGATTTCTTTTCAAATAAAAATATTTAACAATTTCAAAAAAAAAATGTTTTATTAACAACTTATATTGCTATTACTATATTTTAAAAAAAGTTATGCACCAATTTTTAATTCGCTAAAGAAATATTAAATTAGACAAATCAGAAGCATTTTAAGAAGTACTTCAAATAATTAAAATTGCTTTAATAATTTTTAGAACGCATGAAAATTAAAATGACAGTTTTCCAATGCTTTATTAAACTATATTTTGCAGCATACATATATCTGTACAATTTTAGCAAATATATTAATTTTACAAAAAAAAAAAAAAAAAAATCTTTATTAACACATTTTATGTGATAAACTACAACGAAATTATCTGAAAAAGCTAACAAAATTAAAATTAAAAATATAATCATGATATATAAAATATATAAAGGAAACTTGAAATTGAAAGAAACAAAAAAGAAAATTGTAATGAAGTGCTAAAAAATGCATAAAAATGTCATATTAAGTATTTATTAAATAATGCCATAATATTGATTGCCATATTTTCCAGAGTTAAAAATTAATACATGTTTTTTTTTTTTTTTTCAGTAAATAATAGTAATTTAAATCAATTTTAAAATAAATTAGTTTTAAAAAGTTGTGGTTTAATAGTTTTATTTCGGGAGAAAATAATTACTGTGTTGTAAATTTAATATTCATAATTGAAAATGAAGTTTCACGAGAGAAAGCTTTTAATTAAAATTAGATTTCATTAATAAAATGCAGACCCTTATCAAACTTATATTGACAGAATTTAAAAAGAGAAGAAATAAATCAAAACAATTATAACTTACTTGTTATTTTAAATTTTGTGTTGGTCATAAGAAGAAACCTAATATCATAGCTCCGATGATCCACGTTTTGCGCTTACTGTTTATCATAGCGGAGCGGAAGGGATAAAAGTTTTGGTTTGTGTTTGAAGGTCAATCGCGTCACAGACTAATCTGGGATTCGCGTATCTGTATCACATGACTGTTTGACGTCATAGTGAATGTAAAAAAACTAACGCTCGAAACAAACATTTGAACTTTAACGACACAGAAGCTGTTAATCTGCAGATTACCTAGATAAAATGCGGAAAACTTTTTATTCCGCACTTTAACGGGTCATTTTAGTTAATCTGCAGATTAGCTAGGTAATCTGCAGATTAACAGATTTCGCGTTTTAACGGTAACATATTCATTAATATGAACATTCTTAATAAAATAAAGTGATATTTAAGTAGTAATTGTTGAGAACCCTGAAATTATATTAAATTAATATATATATATGTATACACACACACACTAGTTTTTCCTTCATGTGATTGTTGTTATGGTATGATATCAGTATTGAAATTGAAATAATTTTTAAGTACATAATACAAATTCTAAAAAAAAATGAAAGAACAAGAAATTGATTAAAAAAATTACTTGATTCCCATAAAATTTTTGAAAATATAACTGCTGCTCATGTTAAATTTACCTTTCTTATTCTATTTTCAAAGTTCTTTTTGGTTTGAAATTAATATACAATTATAATTTTTATTTTTATAAATAAATAAAAATTTGAGAACATTGTTGTTATTTTTGTTCGATCTTAATCTATATTCAATAAGGTAATTCTTTAAAATTGAATTGATCATAATATCCATTTACTATTCAGTGCAATGATACACATGATTGAAATGAATTACTGTGTAATTTCAAACATCTTAGCATTAAGCACTATTCAAAATTTATGAAATCGTGCAAACAGTTTATTTACTTGCAGGTAAATAAATATATATATATATTGCAAAAACATGTAGATAACCATGTTTTAATGAATATTACGTGCAAATCACAAAGTCATATTTTCAGATGTTTTATTTATAGGCATTTTACGCTTGTATTCAGTAATCAAATTTTTACTAATGAATTATCCTAATGCTACTGATTTTATTGCTAAAAATTAATTGGTAAAGATAAAATAATTTTATTTTTTTATGTGATGGGGTGGGGAGAATACATGTGTAAACCATTTATTTCAATTTTGGCTTCAGCGTTGAATATTTAATAATTTAAAAGCTATAATGATGTTAATATTTATGCACAGATTTATTTATTTTATTTTATTTTATTTTTTTAAACTTTAAATTGCTGATTTAAATCATTTCTTTTAATATCAAAGTTATTGGCTTTAATGAATAAAATTGTTTATCTAGCTTTAAAAAATGAGATTTTCAAATATTTCTTATATAATTTTAAAGATACAATTTGTAAAAAAAAAAATAACAAAATATTTCATTAAACTAGCTAATATTTCTTATATCTTGACTTTATTAATGTTGCTTAGTAGAGATGAAGCTAAACACAAAAATTAATACTTTAATTTTCTTAATTATTTATACAAGCACGGCCTTATGACTGGGGTATGAATTGTAAATATTTACTTAGTGTTTAATTGATTAATAGATATATGCTAGTTCACTTTTGTCTGCCTTGCATTTGATATTTAGAAAAGAAAATATTTTCTTGCTTATTTCGCTCTCATACAGTTTATATAATTTAATATTTTTTAAATAATGGCATATTTTACATTGTAGTGTTTAAGAGCCCTGTGGCCTCTAAGAAGTTTTAAAAACATCATAACCGTGTAATTTAATTACATATAATCAGTTATATATACTAAAGTTCGAGGCAGCTGTCACTGCTTGTTTAATGAATTGTATCCAGTGAATATAAAAAAAGATAAATGAATAACTGAAAGTATTAAGATGGTAATGAAAATGTGAAGTTTGTTAATGGGTAAAGTGCGAAAAAAATTTATTGATTCAAATGATATTTGTTCAGCTTCAGTTAGGATATAATCCTTTTTTTTTTGTTGTTGTTGTTTAGAAACTATGAGTGAAAATTTATTTATCTTAATACATTGTATCATGAGTGAGTAAGATTTTATTTTCTTTATTTCAGTACATTATTGTAGCTACAAAGTCGAGTTCCTTATGCTACCTCATTTGTGATTACTATAAAATTATTTCTTATTATAAAGATAATATAGTGAATAAAAATATTGGTAATAAATGCCTGCATGGATTTTTTCTATGGAAATAAAATATTATTTATACTTTTGTAATAATACAAATGTACAATAATGTATGAATAGTTAAAAAAAATCATTAAAATCAAATAAATTTTTATTTAAATGAAAACAAATCTTATTTAAATTTTTAAAAATCAACAACCCTGATACAAGAAATTGTCGCTGTCATCTTTCATGCAGATAATCTATCATCATCTGTGTGTTTTAAGTATAAACTGCACATCATTGAATAATCTTACTTGTTTATTACTTTGTATTGATATTTAATATTTTTTTATTTATTTATTTTTATAGATGAAGTAATTAATAAGTTCTCAAACTTGAGAACTTATTTCAAAAAAGAAAATAAAAAATATAAATTGCCCAGTGGCTCAGGCGGAATAGGATTTGTTCCGAGATGGGAACACTTCTTTCGTCTGCAGTTTCTTGAAGAGACAATGGAGCCAACGCCAAGCATCTCTAACTTAGATCTTCCAAATGCAGCAAATGAGACATCAGAATCTGAAGACAGTTTTCTTCAAGAGCATGTACGTAACAAATTTCTGCATGACTTATTCACAAAATTCAAAAGCATTGATTTCACTGTAATTGTATCTTATATAAATCTTAAAGATGAAACTTTTTATCGAATCACAGAGCTATAAAATTTGGCAGAGGGGTAGCTTGTATTCTGCAGGTGTGCACCTCATAGAGTTTTTTCAAATGTCAGATCTGAATTTTTTAATTTACTTTTTTCAATTTTAAACATTGGCTTCTCTTTAACTTTTCTATAATTTATTCTTTCTTTTCAATCATCTGCTTATCTTAGCAATGGCTAGGACTGAGTAATGTAGCGATTCTATAAAACGATTTATCTTCCATCTAATATCGCGATATAGAGATAAATCGATTTAACACTGATTTAGAAAATACCTCCTCCCTATCCCCTCCTACATATAAAATTCATTTAATCAATAGCATACAGACTGAAAAGTGGTGTTGCTATTACTCATTTTCTGCAATTTTCCATATGGCTATAGCTTAGCATCTATTGCTTAAAATTATGCTAAACTATACATTTAATTTTTTTTATTAAGAAAAGTTATGTAGATTAATCATTTTTGAAAAAAATAACATTAGGGGGATGTTATAAATATTGATATCAAAGAATTTTTGATGGCCTGTGGCACAACAGTTTTTACAGTGCATTTCCGCTTTGTTTGTAGCACTTGTGCCTATTTTGTTTGCTTGATGAAGGGTCGTGTTTTATTTCGACTCGAAACAATGCTTGCTAGTTTTTTTTATTTCATTTTATGGTGTTTATTTAAAATTTTTAACGAATTACTTTTTAACCCTAGTTACAATAATAATAGAAGTATCTGACAGAACCAAATTACTGAATAAATAATAATGATAAACAGATATATCGCATTGTATTATGAAACTATTTTTATTGTGATTTATTGTATTATTAAATATTGTAAAATATAAGTTTATTTCCTGTATAATTTAATGACATATATCTATGGTTGGTTGGTTGGTGTCTTTTTATGGCGCAACGTCCCAGGAAGGACATACTGCGCCAAACAGAGATGCTAAAAAAAAATATCCAAAGGTAAGCACATGGATGGGGGGATTACCCCCATCCACAAAGTCAAGGAAAAAGATACTTTAAAAAATTAATGCAGTTACATAACAATTAAAACCAAACAGCACAAGATAAAAGATAGAGTAAAATCAAATTTCACAATAAATACCCGAATGTTTTAAAAAATTTATCAGTTCTGAATGAGGATTGCTACCCAGAAGGCTTGTCAAATTTGGTGAGGATGATTTAAAAAACTGCCGATAAAGATGACGGAGACAAGGACAGTCTGTCAGGATATGGCGAATGGTAAGTTGACTAAAGTGACATTTGGGACAAGAAGGTTCACTTTCCCCTAGGAGTAAATGTCGGTGTGTAAATCTTGAATGCCCAATTCTAAGTCTAGTAATAATAACATCATGTTTTCGTGGAGTTAATGTAGGCCATATTTCAATGTTTGATTTAATCCCCTGTAATTTATTATTAATTTCCCATTCCCACTCTCGTTGCCAGATATTTCTTAAAGAACTTCTTAATGCAAGTTTTATATCTTCATATGGAATTGGACATTCAAGAGGAGTCGATCCCTGCTTTGCAGCTCTATCTGCAGCTTCATTACCTTTAATGCCAACGTGAGAAGGAACCCAGCAAAATAAAATTTTATATCCCTTTCTAAGAAGTTCGTTATGAATTTTTAAAACTGAAGTAAAAGAGGAAGAGCAAGAGCTAGAAGTCAAGGAATCCAAGACACTCTTTGAGTCAGTATAGATGATGAATTTTCTATGACTATGGGATGAAATGAGTTTGAGAGCAACATCAACAGCAATGAACTCTGCAGAAAAAATGGAAAATGTACTCGGGAGGCGATAGCTAATAATAGTGTTATCCAGAACGACACCACAGCCAACAAGTCCACTCATTTTTGACCCATCTGTATAAATATCAATGTAGTCATTGTATGTCTGGCGATGATATGCGAAAAGTGTCTGAAAAACGGTTGCATCAGTACTGGATTTGTCGAAACCATTGAACAGGTGAATGAGAGTGACAGTCTTGGAATGCCAAGGAGTCATATATGAAAAGGAGCGAGGGCGAACATTAATGTCACTGAGTGATGTACCGGAAAGAATGTTTTTTATTCTCAGACCAAATGGAGGGATGCAAGAAGGGCGATTTTGAAAAAGAGAATGATCTATGCTGCCAATATGAGGTTGAAGTGGGTGATGAGAATGAGAAAGTATGCGATAATACAACTCCAAGGAGAGCTTTTGTCTGATGTTAGTGAGGGAAGGTTCCACACAGTCAACATATAAACTCTGAACGGGAGATGTACGGAAAGCACCGGAACAAATTCTGAGAGCAGAATGGTGCACCGTGTCAAGTTTTTTCAGATAAGAAACACAAGTAGAGCCATAAACTTGGCATGCATAATCTAACTTGGAGCGTATAAGAGCACGGTAAACTTTCAGGAGAGAAGTACGATCAGCACCCCAGGAAGTGTTTGAAAGAACTTTTAAAATATTTAATGATTTATCACATTTGGTCCGTAAATATAAAATATGTGGAATAAAAGTAAGTTTTTTATCAAAAAGAACACCCAAAAAACGAGCTGTGTCAACAACAGAAATTTTGTTACCATTCATAAAAATCTCTGGGTCAGGATGAAGACCACGTTTATGACAAAAATGCACACACTGTGTTTTGTCATTAGAAATCGTAAAGCCATTTTCTTTTGTCCATTTTGTAATGCGATTTATAGCAAGTTGTAATTGACGTTCGATAAAACGCATGTCATTTCCCTTACAAGAAATTTGTAGGTCATCAACATAAAGACTGCCCTGTACATTAGGTGGCAACTGTTTTAGAATATCATTAATTTTTAATGAGAAAAGTGTGACACTCAAGACACTGCCTTGAGGTACACCTTCTTCCTGAAAATAAAAATCTGAGTAAGTTGAACCAATGTGAACACGGAAACGTCTGACATTTAGAAAGTTTTGAATAAAAATAGGAAGGTTTCCTCTAAAATCTAAATTAAAAAGATCTCTTAAAATACCGTAACGCCAGGTTTTGTCATATGCTTTTTCGATATCAAAGAAAACTGACACCAGATGGCTACGTCTAACAATAGAATTACGAATATTCGTCTCTAATAAAAGAATATTGTCGATTGTCGAACGACCTTTACGAAATCCACTTTGCCATGGTGAAATTAAATTATTCTTCTCTAACATAAAAACAAGCCGGTTGTTGATCATTTTCTCTAAAAGTTTACACAGGCAGCTAGTTAAGGCAATTGGGCGATAGTTCTTTGGATCAGATGCATCTTTACCAGGTTTGGGAAATGGTATAACGATAGCATCGCGCCAGGCAATGGGAAAAACATGCTCCGACCAGATTCTATTATAAAGTTTAAGCAGATTTTTAAGGGAATATCTGGATAAGTGTTTAATCATAGTGTATGTTATGCCGTCAGGCCCAGGAGCAGAGGAGTGAGTATTCTTCAGACTATTGGTTAATTCATTTTCAGTAAAAGGCTTATTGTAATCTTCAAAAGAGTTAGAATTAAAGTTGATAATAGAGCGTTCAGTTCTATTTTTATATGAAAGAAATGGTTCAGAATAGGAATTTGAGTTTGATGTACTAGAGAAACAACTGCCAATGGTATTTGCAATATTTTTTATAGAGGTAATAGTCTGACCATTAAGTTTAAGGAATGAAATACTGTGATTAGTTTGAATTCCCATTGTTTTTCTGACACGCTGCCATAGTTGTTTACTGCTAATGTTTGATGTTATACTGGATACATAGCTGATCCAAGACTCTCTTTGGGATTTCCTCTGGACTTTACGTGCATTTGCCCTTGCACGCTTATATGCTATGTAATTGGAAGTGGTAGGATATCTGCGAAAAATTCCCCATGCTTTTTGTTTAAGTTTTTTAGCTAATTTGCAGTCCTCGTTCCACCATGGTTTTGAGTGCTTAATGAGATGGCCAGTAGACTTAGGAATAGATGTATTTGCAGAATTAATTATAGTATTGTTAACCTCAGTAACTGCCCTATTTATGTCTCCCTGAATCATGTCATTTGTAATAGTTGCATTTAAAGAAAAAGCAGCCCAATCAGCTTTGTCATAAATAAAATGAGGATTATGAGTAAGAGAGTGATTAAAATCATAAAAAGTTAAGAACAATGGGAAGTGGTCACTATTGTGTAAGTCATTGCTGATAAAGAAATTAAGATATGGGTAAAGAATAGGTGAGCAGATGGCAAGGTCAATTGCATGGAATGTCCTGGAAGGTTCATGGAAATAAGTATTGTCACCATTGTTTAAAATACATAAATTATTGTCAGTAACAAAGTCTTCAATTATTTGGCCACGTGAATTTATGTCAGGACTACCCCAAAGTGGATTATGACCATTAAAATCTCCAAGAATGATAAACGGGGTTGGCAGTTGCAGAATAAGGCTATTGAGTTCATGGTGTCGAAGAGGCATGTTTGGTGGTAAATAGATTGTGCAAAAAGTTACCAAGAAGTGAATATGAATTTGGACAGCAACGGCTTGGATGTTAGTGTTTAATGAAATATTGGAGTGTGGAACACTATTAGAGATAAGTAAAGCAACACCACCAGTAGCTCTGTTATTCTGGTGGAAATCCTTCCTGAAGCAGTTGTAGCCGCGAATCTTCACAATATCACTTTGTTTTAAGTATGTCTCTTGAAAAGCGATGCAGATAGGTCGATGATCAAAGACAATATCTTTTATTTCATCCCGTTTGTTATTAAAACCTCTACAATTCCAAGAAATGAAATTAGTCATTTTAATTCTTTTTAGATAAAAGTATCTACGTTATTATCTTCAGAAGCGGTCGACATATTATCCTCATCTGAAGGATAGATTTTAAGAGTGTCCTCTTGTTTTGCAGAATCAGATTTCTTTGGTTTTTTTAAATTTGGCATAGGCTTTGTTACAAGTTTTTTCTTTTTCATTAAATTAGCAGTGGTAAGCTTTTTTGAGATAGGGTGTAGTTTCTTATCAGGTTGTACAGAAGTTGCATTTTGAAAAGAGTTCTTAATAGTAGTGTTAGTGGAAGATGATTGTGAAGAGGAAGAAGCCTGATTAGGGTGAACTGGAACTTTTTGAGAGTTATCTTTAACAGTTTTATCAGATGCGTAACAGGTAGGATTTTCAGTTTGGGTGCCTATTGTTTGATATGATTTCTGAGTTTTGCTTGCAGTGGCAGCTGCATAAGATTTACCTATAGTTGGGGTTCTAGAATCGACCATTTTTTTTGCTTCAGGATAAGGAATATTTTGTTTTGTACGGATCGTTTGAATTTCTTTTTCATATTTAAACTTTTCACAGGCTTTAGAATAGGCAGGGTGATCTTTTTTGCAGTTTATACAGGAGACAGGTGCTTCACAGTTTTTATCATCATGGCCCATGGCACTGCAACGTGCACAAGTAAGGTTCCCTCTGCAAGATTGTTTTGAATGGCCAAATCGTTGACAGTTATAGCAACGCAGTGGATTTGGGATGTAAGGTCTTATAGGGCAGTCAAGGTAGCCAGCTTTGATTGAACGTGGGAGTTTAGGTGAGTCTATTGTAAGAATAATATGTTTAGTAGGTACTTGTTTATTGTCTCTATAGATATTAATGCGACGAACAGCAATGACATTTTGTGATTTTAAATTTTCTAGTATTTCACTTTCTGGGATATATTGAAGATCTGATTCTGAAATAACTCCGCGGCTAGTGTTTAGGCTTCTATGAACAGTAACAGTAACAGGCATATTTCCGAATAAAGTACATTTCTTTAAATTTTTTGCTTGCTTATTGTTCTCAAGTTCGATCAGTAATTCCCCTGTTTTAAGTTTTTTTACAGATTTAGGTTCGCCTACGATGGACTGTACAGCCTTTTGAATTAAAAATGGAGAAGTTTTTGAAAAATCTCCTTCATTTCGTTTTACTACAAAGAATCTGGCTTCACAATTTACAAAAACATTATTTTCATTCAGCGTTGAAGAGAATTCATCACATCTGTCGCCCCAAGATTTCGCTTGTGTATTATTAGCTTGGCCCGAGCCAGTCGCATTATCCGTAATTCCTAAATTTGTCGCCATAATCAGAATAAAAGAGAAAAGGTCGAGGGTTTCCTTAGTCCCACAAGTCAGCCCGTTTCTTGAACAGACGTAAAAGCAAAGGGTTTTCAGAATCGCTCCCTGGGACACCCATAACCACTCACCAGCTACCAGATTAGTGACCCAGCTCAGGAATCACATGTGGTAGTCGTGTTAGTCCGGTGTTTCTCGTTCGAGTAGTCACCGTTGTCTCACCTTCACCAAGGGCACCAGTCTCCCAGTGTGCTCCCAAGGCTAGACTACCGTGAGACCCTCACCAAATCGCCAACCCAATAACCAGCGCCACATCTACACCGATCTGAGCTTGGTTAATGTTTTAGAAATTAACTAATTTTAGTAGAACCAACAAGAACAAGACCAAAAAATAAAGGTGAGTAAAAACAAACAAGGTAAGTAGAAACCAAAAAGGTGAGTAAAACACGGTAAACTGTTTCATTTTTTTGTTGATTTTTCAAATTTTTTATTTTTTTTCTTCAATTTTTCTTTTTTCACAAGAACAACAAACAAAAACAAGTACCAAGAGCTTATTGGCAGTAAAAACAAAAAAAACAAACAATGACGAAAAAGCAAGAAAAAAACAAAAAAACAAACAAGGACGAAAAAGCAAGAAAAAAACCAAAATGTAAAAAAAAAAAAAAAAAAAAAAAAAAAAAAAAGGGAAGAAAAAAAGATCACTCGGGCCCGGGGTGCGTGACTCCCCCTGAATACCTGAAGAAGGTACCCCCCTGGGGGGACATATATCTATATACTTGTGTTAATACAGTTGAAGATATTTAATCTGCACACCTTGGTTCTGGAACTTGTGCGGATTATAGATTTTTGCAAATTATAGATCAATGATAACATTTCCTTGCTATATGAATTAGTATAAGGTACATAAAACAAACTTTATTTAATGAAGCTAGAATTAGAATTGTTTGTTTTTACATAATGTAATGAAGGTAATACTAATAAATATATAAAACAATAAAATTTATTTAACAAAGTAGAAGCAATGTATAATTTAAACCCTTAAATGAGTAATTCATTAAAAAAAAAAAAAACTGTACTCCTACTTCTGGACTGTGATTAACATTATTCAGCCAGATACTTGCAATGTGATCAGTTTGATGCAGTTTTTAATGACTGCATTGTAGATCTTTTCTTTAACCCTTTGCCGCTCAGTGTTCCACTACATAGAACACCTAACTTCGCTAGCGTCTGAAACCGTTAAATTCAATTGCAAATTCATAAAAATAGGTTTATTTTTTACTTTGAACTTTCCTTTTCATCCTTAGATGGCACCAGTATACAAGGCAATCCATGATATTTAGCTGGAACGAGTTATTTTAAACCCTCGTATTTACAAGAAATTTTGTATATTTTTTTTGTGATACAAAAAATATTGTTTGAAAAAAGATTTTTATGTTATATCGTTGGCTGTACTCTAAATTATTTATTCTATATTAATTTTAATATTTTATACAGGAAACGTACGAGGAATCGCTGAATAAAATAAGGTGTTCCATCTACTGGAACACTGCGACACTAGCGCTTTTCATATTATGCAACCGAAAACAATGATGGGAGAAGACAGCTGTCTTTACGTGTTCTGTTTTCCTTTGTTTGGAGGGAATGACGTCAAGCTATAAGATGCTGCGAAGAAGGGTTGGTTGTCTATTAAAAAAAAAAAAAAAACGCACAAAACTAGTTTCATGTGCAAAACCTACAATGTTGGTTTGTGCTTGTACCAAAAGAGTGTGACGTGATTCCAAAAATTTTATGAAGCTAAAAAATAGACTAATTGTAAATATTTTTGTACATAGGACCTGTATGTATGTATACTAACTGTAAATATAAAATTATTTCATAAAAAGTCATATAAACAAGATTTTTTTTTGGGGGGAGGGGGGGATGGGGTGTAGAGTAGAAGGCCTCCCGTGATGCACCATGGGTCATGCTAAATCTACTACTAAGGTATAATACAGTGTTTTTTAATTCAAATGCAAAATCTTCTACATATTTACGCGCTTTACTGCGATGCTCTTAGAACTTTTCAGAGCTCTAGTGGCGCAGTGTTCTAGCTGATGGAACACCCACAGATTCAAAACGGTAAGTACTATCTTTACAAAATTATACATGTGTACTCCTTTAGACCTAAGTAGATAGCCTACAATTTTTTTTTGTTGAAATTCCAACTTTAAAGGGTAGTGAGCCGTAAAGGGTTAAAACAAATGTTGGTATAAATTTTTCATTACATAGTTTTGTGTATTTTTGAAATACCACCCTAAAAAGAACATTTACACTAATGGTCCTTAAACATCTGTGAAAATACACAATCCTTTCAATGCACACAATGTCTTTTTTTCAAATAATGAGCAATGCTGTTACTGGCAGGAGTTAGAAACCTGTACTTGCATGTGTTTTATTTGATCACTAATTGAATATTATTCAGACGATGTTCAGATTCGCTAAAAAAGTATAGGCAATAAAATTATATATATTTTTTCCTTTTAAAATTAATTATGTATATCTAAATTAAATTTTACACTAATTTTTTTCATTTTAGTATGTGAATTAAAATCATATTTTCTCATACACATCCAAAATATCTGATTTTCGTTACTGCAAAATCTTTTGTTTACATTTGCAAAGTGAGTGTGGATTATAGACAGTTGCGAATTATGGGTATGCGGATTATAGATCCTCAACTGTATTTATTACAATAATGCATGATGTAACTGCCATAAATAATTACTTATTACAAAAAGAAAGAAAACATTACTTAGCAATCAAATTGGAGTCTGTATAAATATTGGAGTCAATATATATATATATCAATTGGAGTCAAATATATGTATATGAAACGTGCTCAAAATCTCACATTTGCATGAATATTTGGAAGAATTTAAAGCTAGTCAAGTCTTGCATTTCATAGCTGGCTCTTCAGCAGAATTATGGACGTGCCCTCTAATCAAATAAATCAAAATAATCATATTAAGGTACAAATTTAAAATGTGATTTGAAACATTTTTGAAAACCAAAATTATGCAGTCAAACCTCGTTATCGTGAATCTCAAGGGAAATGAAAATTGTGTTCATGTTATCAGTAAATCAATCTATCATATCTTCATAAAACTAATCCTCATTTTGAAGGGTATTATAGATATAGTTCGTGTTGAAAGTAAGTCCCATTAACAAGTTTCAACTGAATTTTTAAATTTTTCATCCATTATAAATAGATTGAACGGTATTTCTTTTGTTAACATTTATGAACTACTAGCAAGCCTGTGCGAAAGTTTTGCACTTTATTTCTTTCTTCATAACCTTTAAAATAAAAAAAATATTATCATTAATTAATTTTAAAGTCATAAAGACGTCATGTTTTTATATGCATGAGCAAATTTAATATTTTTAAAATTTTTATTTTTCGCATGAAAGCATATTTCATTTGATGCTGAAAAAATAAAATAAAATAACTCAAAATTTTTTGGCAACAATTAAGAATTTTAATGTCCAATTTTAAAGTCATTATTTTCTTATCCTAATTAATTTTCTAAAAAAATCTAAACTTTGTTACAAATAATGTACCAAATGAAAGGGGCGATTTTTCTGAATCCGCTGGGACTAAACAGCTTATCAATCGGACAATTTGATTTTTTAAAATTAACTAAAATGTGAAAATTTGGTGGCAATTTGTGTTCACACACACACAGAATCCAAGAAAATCTCTTAGCCGTTTAGACATATTAAGTTTCTGTTATGTATGGTATCATGGTAATTTAATTCTGTCAAATTCTAGGAAATAGTTTATTTGAAAAAACAAATTCTGTAAATGAATTTATTGATCTTTATAACTCTTGTATTGAAAGTCAATGTATACTCTATTTTATTTTATTTTATTTATTTATTTTTTTTAAGGTAAGTGATAAAAAAAATTTATCACAAAGTGATAAACCCAATAACACACCGCAAGAACCCAAAAAGGGAACGAAACGAAAAAATATAAATATCTCAGAAATAGCTTTAAAACACTTTCTGAACTACAAAACAAGAGTGAAGATGAAGAAGAGCTACATGGACAACACATTGCAAAAGTCTTAAAATCTTTTGACCCTGTCAAAAGAGACATGTGTAAAATAGAATTCGAAAAAATTATTTTTAGATTAAGACATAACATAGATGTCTAATAAAAGAGTTTTCCAATTACTTTGTGTCAGTTAATTTAGAACAAATATGAACATACATTAGTATTAATATAATTTAATACATTTTTTTTGGTTTATATATGTAAAATTGGGTCTTGCATCATGAATCATTTCTTTAAGTAAGTGTAGACATTTTTTTTTTTTTTTTTTTTTTTTTAATTCAAATTTGAATACTGTATATTATTTTGTGTGTGTGAAAATATCAATAGCATCTTAAAAGATTATATTCTACATTTATATGATGTGTATACAGATGAAAGACTAATGTATTTATGTAAAGAAAAATTAAATATGATATTGCCATCTATTAAACAGTTTTATCTCAAAGTTTTTTTTTTAAATACACTTGCTGTTTAATTTAAAGTAAATAATCTTATATAGCTGTAGTTCTTTATTTAAAAATTAATACACAATAAAATTATTCTTATAATGAGTGCATACTATAGTCATCTTAAAAATTATATACAACACATAACCATTAACGTTGAAAGAAAGACATTTGTACCTACAAAATACATGAAAGGATATATATTTTTTTTTTTGAGATACATCGTTGCATTATTTGTTTCATAAGAATTGATGAGTTCTTTTGAAACATACTCCTACTGAAATCCCTGGAAAGAAACAGTAGCTCAGATAATTTTTGCAAAGATTTTTACATATGGAATTGTGATAGCTATTTTATCATATCATCAAACTGTCAAAATGTAATGAAAGTCGCTAAGGGGATTTCATAATAAAACTTTACCTATATTACTTTGCAGATGATAAAATCAAGAAGGGAAAAAAGAAAAAAAAAAAAAAAAACTGAGACAATTTGCTTTAGATTTTTTTAGAAAAAAAAAAAAATAAATAAAAATTTTAAAGCTATTAGGACGCCAGAATTCTCTGATATATTTTATGATACAGGTTTATTTTTTCATATTTTAATCCTCGTGTATATAAGTGTCACAAACTTTTGTGAAATCCAACAGGAATATCGAAATTTTAAGAATTAAAAAAAAAACCTTTATTAACTCCACGACATGGCCAGAAAACTTTCGCCAGGGTTCCCCACCTTTTTTGACAGCAACTCTTGTTGCTTTAGGGTTTGAAGATTGTGCTGTTCTCTTCTGGCGTCTCTGTTTAAAAGCATGTTGCACCTGTGTTTATCGAGCCTGGCCGCATCGTTCTGAAAACGTCGCGAAACTCGCAAATTATAAGTATGTCGCGTATCGCAAAGAAATAGAAATAGAAATTAATTAATTTTCTGATAATTTTTAATAATAATTCATTTTCCGAATTCTTGTAATGGTAGAGGAGCCAAAAGAGAACAACACAGTATTCAAACCCTCCAGCACTAACAGTTGCCATCGAAAAAGCTGGGAATCCCGGCGAAAGTACTCCGGCCATGTCGAATAATTAAAGTTTTTTTTTTTTTTTTAATTCTTAAATTTAATTAAAAACTCCATGTTTTGAAGTGATATTGTAAATTTAAAAGTATGTTGTAAATCTTGGATGATTTTGCGAAGGACTAGGTTCACACGTGGCTGTACAGCAAATGTCATTATCCTTTATCGAAAAATGACCATTCAAAAGGTATGGTTAATATGGATTCCAGAAAAGAATTCTTAGATGAAGCCAAAAGTTCAGACATAAAAACCAATTTTTAGGAGAACAGGACTATTGCTTTGACAAAATAGACCATTTTAAAAAGTATTCTTTTGGCAACAAGTTGAAAAAAAAAATTAAAATTGAGATTAAGTGTGCAATACAAAATTTTAAGAAATGAATTTAGTAACAATGAGTATAGTAACTGTTGCTAAGAAACACAGATTACTATTTAAAAGTAGAAAAGTATTTATTGCTTATAATATTTTTGCATTATAATTATTATGCAAGAAGTAAAAGTACTTCTTGCATATTTAAACAAATTAAAAAATGTGTGTATATTTTTCCTGTCACATCAAGTCGAAAAAACATTTAAAAAAAATTGTGTAAGAGAAATTTTAAGAAATGAATATTGTGACTGTTGCTAAGGGGCACAATACAGTTGCTACATGCCTTTATATGAATGAATAAATAAAAAAAATCTCATCATACAAAATGAAATTTTGTATTATGCAGAATTTTACATAGATTACTTCGAAAACAAAAATGGGCTTCGGTTTCATTTTCCTTTTTTACGTATAAAGTGCTGCGGATGCGAAGGGCGAACTTGACATCAGGTCAATTTTTATTTTCTTTTTACCTTCCAAATCTAGACCCTTCAAAGAATCTACAGGCCTAGCTTTCATTTTGAGTTTGACCTTGTTTCTGTCTCAAAATATGCACAGAATGATATGATGCTGTTTGGCGTCATATACTACAAATGCATTTTTCTCAAATCCTCCTTTTGTTGCTTTATGCTGCTCATCGAAGCGTTTATCAGGATTATATTGAGATTTTTACTGATGGCTCTAAGACTTGCAATCAGGTTGGTTGTGGTGTTGTTTCAGGTGAAACCATTTTTAGTTATCGACTTCCTTGCTCATTCTCCATTCTCTCTGCAGAGTTTTTTGCAGTTGAAGTTGCACTTAATTTTATTTCATCTCATCCCAACAGGAAATTCATCATTTACACTGACTCTAAGAGTGTCCTAGATTCTCTTTCTTCTAGTGCTTGTGCGCTTTCTTTTATGTCAGTTTTAAAAACTTATAATGATCTTTTAAGAAAAGGCTTTGACATATTATTTTGTAGGGTTCCTGGTCACGTTGGCATCAAGGGCAATGAATTAGCAGATAAAGCAGCAAGACAGGCATTGATTGATATTAACTGTCCAGTTCCATATGATGGATGTTAAGCACTCCTTTAAAGTTTTCTTAAAAAATATGTGGCAAAGAGAGTGGAATTGTCAGACAAATAATAAATTACAGGGAATCAAACCACACATTTCAGTCTGGCCGACACATACTCCTAGGAGTTATGATGTGATAATCACTCGTCTCAGGATTGGGCATTCGAGACTTACACACAAACATTTACTTCTTGGAGAACAGGAACCTACCTGTCCCAAATGCCACTTCAGCTTACTAACCATTAGCCATATCCTCACCGATTGCTCTTGCCTTCGTCATCTGTATAGGCACTATTTTAATTTATCATCACCAAATTTGACTAACCTGTTGGGTATTAATCCTCATTATCATCTGATCAACTTTTTAAAAGAGGCAGGTTTTTACTACGATATATGATTTTATTATTTACTTTATCATTCTTCATCGCTGATTTTATCATTTACACTGCCATTTTCTACATCTCATTTTATTATATACATTGTTTATAATCTTTACATATTGTTTTATCTTATACACTGTTTACTCTATTTTTTATTATATTTATCTATTATTATGTACATCTTTTCTATTCTTTTTCTTTTTTAGACTATGGATGGGATCCCCCATCCAGAGTACAAAGTTTGGCGCAGCATATCCAATTCTGGATCTTGTGCCACAAAAAACCAACCAACCAACCATCCTCCTTTTGTTGAGTTCGTCCTTTGTCTCCGCAATGCCTCATATAATCTTTTGTATTCAACATTTCTATAGAACTAATTTTATAAATCTATCTAATCTTAAAAAAAAAAAAAAAAAAAAACATTATTTTTAAATTAATAAATGATGACAAAAGCCCCCCCCCCCCCAACTTCAAATGCAGTACCAATTTCAGAAAATCATATTTGCTACACAGACATTGTTTCTTGACATTTGATAAAAGATGATGAAAGTAAGCTTTTCTAAAGTTACACTCGCAAAGTCTGAAACTTGCAGCAGTTGTTTTGGTTAAAATAATTTTATGAGATTTTGAAAGAAAGGCAAGCGTGATTGTATGATATGATGGAACTGTTCTTAAAACACTTGTTTGCTTGTTTTTCCCTGTCTGATAAAGGATTTAGTTAGTTCTTATTAATCAAAACACAATTGTGAATTTTTCCACATTTAATGTTTCTTTACAAATTAGCTTTTTTCACAATTAGTCAATTTGTATTTTTTTTTTTTTTTTTTCTAATCTCTCTAATGAAAAGTAATTTGTTTATGCTAAAGATTTAATTTATATGCTGACTACTTTTTACTTTCTTATATGTTCAAAAGGAAAAAGTATTTGTTTCATGAAAATTTTCCACTTCAGGTTATTCCTAGATTTACATGTATTAAGAGGCATAGAACACAATCTGACAATTTTTATAGAATGTCTGTGTGTGACCATTTTGTGGTGACTATATCAGAAAATACTGCGTAGAATTTCATACAAATTGATATGTAGTAGGTATGTACCTATTCAATCATACTATCGAATATTTGGTTTGGCCGAATATCAAATTATTCAGCTATCTGGATCTGCAAAAATGCACTTTTTTAAAAATTTTCAATTATTCGAAAAAAAAAAAAAGTTTTGTGTTTGTTATTTTTAATTATCATTAAATTGGAATTATACAGAATATTTAAAAAATATATTTAAATGCGAACAACTGTTTTATATAGCTTCGCATGTAACTTTAAAGAAAATTATCAGTTGCATGAATCATAGCAATTCAAGATATCTACCAACAATTGTTCTGCAATTTTTAATTGTCTATAAAGTTAATTGGACCTTTATTTAAAAAAAAAAAAAAAAAGGAAATTTTCTTATATGAAAGTTATTTTTTATGTGTGTATCCCTAAAGCATAATTAACAATGTGTGCAATCCACATGATAATGGCAACAAAACATAAAACAAAGATCACATGTTGTCGAGATATAAAAATAAGTATTTAATACAAAATTAATTATTAATAATATTCTTTACTGTGAACTTAGCACCATACCACTATTTATATATAGTAATATTGTAAAATAATTTTCTGCACTAAAATATACTTCTGAAGAGTTCACCTTTTTTATATTCAAAAGAAGAATGTATTATTGAATTCGCAGAAAAATGGATTTACATTTTTTAAATGTCAGTGCATGTGCAAGAAAAAATTTGTGTGGTAGCTCTAGCTCAAGAAGTAATACACAGAATTGCATATAATTTTATGCACACTTGTACCTGACAAGAACAGAAGGTTTTTGGAAAATACAAACATCTGAAAATCACAAAGTAATCTGTATTTGGATGGGAGGGTTACTATTGGAATTTTACGGTACATACCCAGTGGCAGAAAGTTTTGTGGCTGTCTGCAACAGGCTTTTCAAATTTCATAATCTGTCTACAAAATATGCATATAATCAGGGGTGAAAATGGCTTATACTCAAAAGCTGATTGGAGGGGAGGGGGGGGGGCTTAACATCAGTGGTGATCTCGTGGAACAATACACGAATACAGTTTTACTGTAGAACAATATAGTATAAATAATTGTGTGTATTCATTCAATTCATCTCATTCAATTAAATATTTTATAGCAATGTTTGACACAACACAATATAAATAATTATAAATATTAGTTTTAGTTTTGATACAGAAATTTTTTTTTAAGTGAATCGTTATTCGAAAGTTGCAGACAATTTTTTTAAATCAATACAGACAAAAACTGTCCGCAAGCCGTTTTTCTGAGTCCGCGACTATGTTGCAGTGTTTCTGCCACTGGCGGTATATATATATATATATATATGCTGTACAATAGATTAAACACAATGACAATACAATTCGAAAGAAGAATTTCATTTATTTTACACTCAATGCAAGTTGCACATAGCATTTTGCCATGGCACAGCACCATTTGATACAAAGTATCTACAAAACCTCTCTCTTATTTCTTTTGCTGCATATGAGGAATTGGTGGCATTATCTCTGTCTAATGCCAACAGACTATTGCTTTCATTTCTCCAGTCACCTTGCTGAATGGAGTGATTTTCTGTATCTTCTGAGTCCAGATTTGCTTGAGTAACACAATTTGATTTTTTACTCAAAAAATTGTGCAATATGCAGGTGGCAAGAGTAATTTTTTTAACATTTTTTTCTGTACTAATGATAGGTGCCTTAAATATTCGAAATCGTGCTGCCAGAATACCAAAAGCGTTCTCAACAACTCTTCTGGCTCTGGACAGACGGTAGTTAAAAATTCTCTGTTTGAGAAAAACACTTTTCCCTGAAAAAGGCTTCATAATGAAATTGCACAGCGGAAAGGCATCATCTGCCACAAAAACATATGGCACTAAAATACCAGTGCCGGGTAAAATACTTGCGTTTGGTACGTTTAATTTATTACTGTCTGTAGCTTATTTAAGATCTGATTTCGCCCAAACTCCTCCGTCACTGATACGACCATTAGTGCCAAAATCAATGTATGTGAAATTTAAATTAGCATCTACCAATGCCAGTAGTACCATGCTGAAACTCCCTTTATAATTATAATATAAAGACCCTGAACCGGGAGGTGGAATGATTTGTATATGTTTCCCATCCATAGCTCCTAAACACATAGGAAAATTCCATTTACCCTCAAAAGCTTTTGCGACACTTTTCCATTCAACATCTGACTTGGGTGTGCAGAGGAATTTTTCCCTCAAACACATATACAGTGCATCGCAGACTTCCGGTATTATTGTAGAAATAGTATTTTGGTTGGTTGGTTGGTTGGTTGATTAACTTTTATTGGCGCAAGGTCCATATTTGGACATGCTGCGCCACACAAAAATGTAAAAAGATAAACAGCTTCTGGATGGGTTCACCCATCCAGATTGTCATTAACAAACACAGTAAAAAAAAGAAACAAAAATACATACAAGATAAAATCAAAAATAATAAAAACAGTGTATACAATAACAAACAGATGTAAAATAGGATGAACATTGTAAACAATAAAATCAGATGTCAAAGTAAAAACCAGCCTCCTTCAAAAAATTTGTCAAGTGATAATGAGGATTTGCACCTAAAAGGCTTGTCAGATTGGGTGAAGATGAATTAAATTGATGTCGATAGAGATGACGAAGGCAAGGGCAGTCGGTGAGAATATGGCGAATGGTTAGTGCACTATAATGACATTTCGGACAATCAGGTTGTTGTTCCCCAAGCAATAAATATTTATGTGTTAGTCTTGAATGCCCGATTCTTAGTCTAGTAATAATGACATCACATTTTCTGGGGGTGAGTGTAGGCCAGATTAAAATTTCAGGTTTTATTTCTTGCAATTTGTTATTTGTTTGGTTATTCCACTCCCTTTGCCAAATATTTTTAAAATAGGTTTTAAGTGTGTGCTTCATGTCATCGTATGGAACAGGACAGTTTAAAAGAATAGAAGCCTGCCTTGCGGCTTTGTCTGCTGCTTCATTGCCTTTGATGCCAACATGACCAGGAACCCAGCAAAACAAGATGTTAAATCCCTTTTTCAGAAGGTCGTTGTAAGTTTTTAAAATTGAAGTGAAGGATGGATTACAAGAGGTAGATGAAAGAGAATCAAGAACACTCTTTGAGTCTGTATAAATAATGAATTTACGATTTGGATGAGATGAAATAAAATTAAGGGCAACCTCAATAGCTAAAAACTCTGCAGAGAAAATGGAAAAGGAGTTAGGCAGTTGATAGCTAAAAGTGGTGTTACCAATGACAACACCACAGCCGACCTTATTAGTGGTCTTTGATCCGTCAGTAAAAATATCGACGTAGTCCTTATAATGGGAGCGATGAGATAAGTAAAGGGACTGAAAAATAGAAGCATCTGTGTTAGATTTGTCAAACCCATTGAATGGATGAAGACAAGAAATAACCTGGAAATTCCAAGGTGTCATGTTTAAAAAAGACCGAGGACGAACTTTTGTATGAATATGAGAGGTACCCGCAAGAAAGTTCTTAATTCTAAGAGTGAAATGTGGGATGCAAGATGGGCGATTCACATAAAGATTATGATCGTTACTATTTAAAAGTGAATGAAGTGGATGATTAGGATGTGAGAGGATGCGAAAGTACAATTCACATGAAAGTCTTTGTCTGATGTCAGTGAGAGAAGGCTCCACACAGTCAGCATATAAACTAAAGACGGGAGTAGTACGGAAGGCTCCTGAACAAATTCTTAGTGCACTATGATGCGTTGTGTCAAGTCTCTTCAGGTAAGAGTCTGGTGCTGATCCATAAACATGGCAGGCATAATCAATTTTAGACCGAATAGCAGCTCTATATATTTTCAGAAGAGATGGACGATCGGCACCCCAAGAAGTATTAGAAAGGACTTTTAGAATATTAAGAGCTTTGTCACATTTAATTCTTAAGTGTAAAATATGTGGTTTAAAATTCAATTTACTGTCAAAAATAACACCCAAAAAGCGAGCAGTGTCAACAACTGAAATTGGCCTGTTGTTCATAAAAATTTCTGGGTCAGGATGAAGCCCTCGTTTGCGGCAAAAATGCACACACTGTGTTTTGTCAGTAGAAAATGTAAAACCGTTTTTGTTTGTCCAGTTGATGATATTCTTAATGGCAAGTTGCAATTGGCGTTCAATGAAACGCATGTCATTCCCCTGGCAAGAAATTTGCAGGTCGTCCACATATAAACTTCCATTTACAGATTGTGGTAATTGTTTTAGTATATCATTTATTTTCAAAGAAAAAAGTGTGACGCTCAGAACACTGCCTTGAGGCACACCCTCCTCCTGGAAATAGAAATCTGAATAAACTGATCCTATTCGAACCCTAAAGCGTCTGACTCTTAAGAAGTTTTGAATGAAAATGGGGAGATTTCCTCGAAAGTCCAGATTAAAAAGATCTTTTAAAACACCAAAGCGCCATGTTTTGTCGTAAGCTTTTTCTATATCGAAAAAAATTGACACCAAATGGTTACGTCTCACATTAGCTTTGCGAATATTTGTCTCTAATAATAAAATATTGTCAACCGTAGAACGGCCCCGTCGAAAACCACTTTGCCATGGAGAAATCAAATTATTTCTTTCGAGAATAAAAACTAATCTAGTATTTACCATTTTTTCAAGTAGTTTACATAGACAGCTTGTAAGAGCAATGGGCCTGTAATTTTTTGGGTCAGTAGCATCTTTGCCTGGCTTAGGAAAAGGAATAACAATAGCATCGTGCCAAGCAACAGGGAATATATTTTCAGTCCAGATTCTATTGTAAAGATGAAGGAGATTTTTAAGAGACTGTTTAGATAAATGTTTAATCATAATGTAGGTAACACCATCGGGTCCGGGAGCAGAGTTATGGCAATGTTTCAAACTATTTTTTAATTCATTTTCTGTAAAAGGCTTATTGTAGTCTGGTGAAGAGCGGGAGTGAAAACTGATTGATGATCTTTCAGAATTACATTTATGAGACAAAAAAGGTTCGGAATATGAATTAGAGCTGGAGATATGAGATAAAGTTTTACCAATGGTGTTTGCAATATTTTTAGTAGAAGTTATAGTTTGGCCATTATCTTTTAAAAATGAAATACTTTGATTAGAATATATTCCCATTGCTTTCTTGACACGATGCCAAAGCTGTTTACTGCTTACATTGGAGGTAATACTGGACACATATTTTATCCAGGAATTTCTTTGGGAGATTCTGCGGATTCTTCGTGCGGCTGCCCTTGCTTTTTTGAATGCGATATAATTCGCAGTAGTTGGGTACCTCCTAAAAATTCCCCAAGCTTTTTGTTGCTGTCTTTTTGCATTATTGCATTCATCATTCCACCATGGCTTTGAATGTTTACTGAGACGCCCAGAGGATTTTGGAATAGTAATATCAGCTGCATTTATAATACTGTTTGTGACATCAGTGATTGCTCTGTTGATATCACCCTCAGTCATTTCGTATGTGATAGTTGCATTTATAGTGAAAGTAGCCCAGTTGGCCTTGTCATAAATATAATGTGCATTTGTAGGATGATGATCATTAAAATTATAAAAAGATAAAAATAGAGGAAAATGGTCACTATTATGAAGGTCGTTACTAACAAAGAAATTAAAATATGGATAAAGAATAGGAGAGCAAATGGCCAGGTCTATTGCATGAAAAGTTCTAGAAGGTTCATGAAAATATGTATTTACACCATTATTTAAAATACATAAATTATGGTCAGTAATTAGGTCTTCAATGATTTGTCCCCGAGGATTAACATCAGGACTACCCCAAAGTTGGTTGTGTCCATTAAAATCACCTAGAATTAAAAAAGGAGTCGGTAACTGCAAAATAAGCCTATTGAGGTCACATTGTCGAACAGTCATATTTGGCGGTAAGTAAACAGTACAGATGGTTATAAGTATGTGTATATGGATCTGAACAGCAATAGCCTGGATGTCTGTATTTAAAATGATATTAGAGTGTGGAACATTATTAGAGATTAAAAGAGCTACACCACCTGTAGCTCTGTTAGAATGTGTAAAATCTTTTCTGAAACACTGGTAGCCACGGATTTTAACGTTGTCGTGTTGTCTTAAGTATGTTTCTTGGAAGGCAAAGCAGATAGGTCGATGATCAGAGATAATATCTCTGATTTCATCTCGTTTATTAATAAAACCTCGGCAATTCCATGAAATGAAATTGGTCATAATTTTTTTTTTTTTTTAGATTATTACGTCCACGTCATTGTCCTCTGATGCAGTAGACATTCCGTCCTCCCCATCAGAAGGATGGAGGCTGATCATATCATCTTTTTTTGGAACGGTTACTTTATTATTTGTATTTGTAGTGGGAGTGGGCAATTTTGATAATTTCTTTTCCTTGATGATATTGAGACGAGAGGGTGAATTAGAATGTTTTAGAGAGGTACAGTTAAGACTTTTTCCAGACAATAAAGTTTTAGCATTTTGTGGCGTTTTCTTTAAGTTTCTTGATTTGGATGAAGATGGCTGTGAAGAGTTAGAAGCCTGATTTTGATTGGATTGTAAGGTTGGGGAATTGTTTAATGCAGTTACAACTGGAGAGTTGGTGTTGGGAACAGTGTCAGTTTGGATTGCTATAGACTGATATGTTTTTTTGTTAACTATGGCAGCAGCGTATGATTTTCCAACAATGGGTGTTCTTGATTCTACAATTTTTCTTGCTTCAGGATATGATATGTTTTGCTTAGTTTTAATAGTTTGAATCTCCTTCTCAGTTCTCCATTTTTCACAGGACTTTGAGTAAGATGGGTGATCTTTTTTACAATTAACACAACAGGTTGGGGCTTCGCAATTTTCACTGTCATGGCCAATGGCACTACAACGAGCACATGTTTGTTTTCCACGGCATGAAGTCTTAGAATGGCCAAACCGTTGGCAATTGAAGCAGCGTAGCGGATTTGGAATGTATTGTCTGATTGGGCATTCAAGGTAACCAGCCTTTATCGAGCGTGGTAGATTAGGAGAGTCTATTGTTAGAATAATGTGCTTTGTTGGAATGGGTTTATTGTCACGAAAAATAGAAATACGTTTTACTGCAATTACTCTTTGGTCTTTAAGGTTGTCTAGAATTTCGGCCTCAGGGATAAACTGAAGATCCGATTCTGAGATGACGCCACGAGAAATATTTAAAGTTCTATGTGGACTAACGGTAACTGGTATATTTGCGAATTGTGTACATTTTTTAAGGTTATTTGCTTGTTTTGGATTTTCTACCTCAACTAATAATTCACCGGATTTTAGCTTCTTCACTGATTTTGGATCACCCATGATTGATTGCAGCGCTTTATGTATCAAAAAAGGAGATGTTCTTAAGAAATCTCCTTCTTTCCTCTTCAGTACAAAAAATCTTGCCTCGCTATCTAAGAAAACGTTGTTAGCACTAAGGGTGGAAGAAAATTCTTCCATTCTCTCCGCCCAAGATTTCTCATTAGGATTTTTAACAGCTTGGCCCGAGCCAGACGCATTATTCGTATTTCCTTTGTTTGTCGCCATAATTAAATTAAATAAAAAAGGGTCGAGGGTTTCCTTAGTCCCACAAGTCAGCCCATTTCTTGAATGGACGGAAAGCAAAGGGTTTTCAGAATCGCTCCCTGGGACACCCATAACCACTCACCAGCTACCAGACCGTCGACCCAGATTGGGAATCACATGTGGTAGTCGTGTTAGTCCGGTGTTTCTCGTTCGAGTAGTCACCGTTGTCTCACCTTCACCAAGGGCACCAGTCTCCCAGTGTGCTCCCAAGGCTAGACTACCGTGAGACCCTCACCAAATCGCCAACCCAATAACCAGCGCCACATCTACACCGATCTCAGCTTGGTTAATGTTTTAGAAATTAACAAATTTTAGTGTAACCAACAAGAACGAGACAAAAACTAAGGGTGAGTAGAAACAAACAAGGTAAGTAGAAATCAAAAAGGTGAGTAAAACAAGGTAAGTTGTTTCATTTTTTTGTAAATTTTTCCATATTTTTTATTTTTTCTTCAATTTTTTATTTTTTTACAAGAACAATGAACAAGAACAAATACCAAGAGCTTATTGGCAGTAAGAACCAAAAAAACAAACAAGGACGAAAAAAGCAAGAAACAAAAAAAAAAAGCAAAAACTAAATAGGAAAAAAAAAAAAAAAAAAAAAAAAAAAAAGAGAAGAGAAGAAAAAAAGATCACTCGGGCCCGGGGTGCGTGACTCCCCCTGAATACCTGAAGAAGGTACCCCCCTGGGGGAATAGTATTTTGTGCGACTCTAAACTGGAAGCACAAAGAAGTTTGAGATTCACCCATAAAATAATAATAATAATAATAAATAAATATAAGATGTAAATTCCATTTACATATTTCATAGCTGTTAATTGTTTTATAAATAATTTGATACCAACATTTTTTTAATCAAAATTTTTGTAATCTTTCAGAGCATTTTCTATTATTATAAAAAGATAAGTTAAAATTTCATTTTCAAAATACAATTGTTTAAAATACGAAACAGTTGACAGCTATGATATCTGTAAAAAAAAAAAAAAAAATAATTAAACATTGTGAAATATCAAAAACTATCAAACCCGTGCAAAATTTTCGCAGTTTATTTCTTTTATTTACCTTTAAAATTAACAGGCAGCTTGCATTGCTGAGCTGCAATTTCTCCCATTTATGGAAGGGCTATATCTCATCCTCCATTGTGTATAAATATACCATAAGATGACTCTTAACTCTTGTAAAAAACTGTTTTGATTTGCATAAAAAATGAAATGAATTTATCCAGGGGCTAAGTACAGCATTTCCATTTGTAAATTAAAAGAGTAGGGAAAATTGTTATTTGAAAAAAAAGAAAAAAAAAGTTAAAATATTTCATCAAGTACTGAATAAAATGCAAAAACTTACAACAATTGTTTTGGTTTGAAATAAAACATAACCCTTCGTCAGGTGAGCAAAGAAAGCATGAGTGTTGCAAATGTAGTGGCAACACATAGATGCAAGTTCTTGATTTTTTTCGTGTATTTCAAAATTTTGTACATATTATTTTTAGACACTAGTTCTGCAGTTCTTTATAATTTTCTTTTTTTTTTTTTTTTTATAATATTCTATTTTAAACTAAATTGTAAGTAGAATGATTAAAAAAAAAAAAAAAAAATCTGGTAAGAAAAACATCAGAAAATGGACTTTTCAAAAACAATTTCTGAAAATATTTTTTGGTCTTCCAAATAACAGAATTTATAATAGCTTGAAAAAATACATATTACTCCAATAAAATATGAGGATATTAATTTAAATATTATAGTATTACTGGAAATTTAGTAATCTAAAGAGTATAAGTAATTCAGATATACACAATGTAACTTAATGATTTAAAACATTACATCTAAAAATTTATTAATGTGTAATTTGACAAAATTTTTGGCAGCCAGCCACCAATATCAATTGAGTAAAAGATAAACACAGTAAAAGTTTATTTATTTTTTTAATTATTTCAGTAGTATAATTTCAGAATTCATTTCAAAATTTCTTACTGAACTGCAAAACAAATTACAGGCTGCACTATACTGGGATCTTTAAACCTGGATGGAAAAGCTTTTGTATGAGGAGAGAGAGAGGTATATTTAAAGAATTCTAGCCAGTATCCAGGTGAGTGGATACTGGCCATGGAAAAGTTTGAATGGTTAAACTAACGAGCGCGACTCGGAATCGAACCCGGCACTTATCAGCTTTCAGAACATATCTCTCCGCTACAAATAGGACATTATAAATTGGAAGATGTATAGAATGTTAAAATAAAAAATACATTTCAATATTTAAAAGAATAAATAATCACCAGAAAATACTAATTGAATATGAAGTAATATTTAATAAAGCAAATACAATTAAAGTATGCTCTCTATATTGAAATAACTACTTAATTGGGGAGATATTTTGTCGATAAAACATCATAGGATCTAATGATAATTTACAAGCTATTGCACTATTTAAAATTTATCATCCATTATTATTTTATTTAATTATTTACGTTGATTTATATAAAAAAAAATAAATGAATAAATAAAATAAACATTTATTCTTATTTTTAATTCATGTCTTAACATGGAAATGTAATAGGTAATACTTCTAAAGAAATTTATAGCACTTTAAGTACAATATAAATTAGATTTTAAATACCATTTTTCACCCTTCTGACAAATCAAATAACAATAAAAATATCTTTTAATAATAAATAAATAAGTAAATTAACCTACCTCTAAAGCAAGTTCTTTCATCAAATTATAATAGCAGCTTTTTTCCATTCTTCTCAACAGCCCACATTATAAAAACTTGCTATTTACCATGATGCAAGGATATAATGCAAATAGAAAACAAAAAACAATTCGGAATGAAGAGACGAACAGCACGTGAATGAAAGACGGCAAAAAAGGGAAAATGCGAATTATTCCCGGCAACGAAAGAGCGATAAATACAACCATATTTCAGACAATTTTTGCCTTGTCAGTTTTTCATCCAACTTTCCACCCGACTATTGTAACCTCTACGGTGTTTTCGTCGAGGAGAAATCGGCGCTAAAGTCGGCTCAAAAATTGGTTGTTTCTAAAGTTGGTGAATCTGATACGGCCTTAAGAGATTTTAGTCTGTTTGTCTGTGTGTTGATGCAAGTTGCCATCAGCTTTTCATACTTTAGTTAATTTTTAAAAATCTAATCGTTCCGATTGATAAGTAAATCAAGCCAGCGGATTCAGAAAAAATGTTCCTTTTATTTGGTAACGAAATTTTGATTAGATTTTTTAAAATTAATTAAAATGTGAAAATAATAACCTGGTAAAAGCTGTAAAAATGGACATTTAAATTTTTAATTGTTCCCAAAAAAAAAGAAAAAAATATATATATATTAAATTCTAAATCTGGTCCTGCACGTGAAAAAATGAAAATGGAGTAAAAAAAAAATATACCTCAATTTTAGATTTTTTTATTCCTTTTGTTTAAACAGTATGTTTTTGGCATGAATGAATCGTGCTTGGCATGAAAGCTAATTCAGCATTACATTAAAGAGCTTACTTATTGATAATCCTGGGTAATTTTTAAAATTTTGATGCTGAAATAGATTGGACATTTTTCGCCAAGGACTCCACTTTCATTTACTTCGACATCTGATTTTATTATTTACAATGTTCATCCTATTTTACATCTGTTTTTTTTTTTTTTTTTGTATACACTGTTTTTATTATTTTTGATTTTATCTTGTATGTAGTTTTGCTTCTTTTTTCTCCTGTGTTTTTTTAATGACATTCTGGATGGGTAGACCGACGGCTCGAAGACAAGCAATAAAGTCGGTTGTGGTGTTTTCATTGGTAACATCAGTTTTAGCTATCAACTCCCTAATTCATTTTCCATCTTCTCTGCAAATTTTTTTGCTGTTGCGGTTTCTCTTAACATTATTTCATCACATCAAAGTAGAAAATTCATAATTATACTGACTCAAACAGTGTTCTTGATTCTCTTTCATCTAGCTCTTGTAACCCATCTTTCATTCCAATTTAAAAAACTTACAAAGACCTTCTAAAAAAGGGATTTCACATCTTGTTTTCCTGTGTTCCTGGTCATTTTGGCTTCAATGGCAATGAAGCATCAGACAAAGCCGCTAGGCAGGCTTCTATTTTTTTAAACTGTCCCATACCTTATAATGACATTAAGCACACACTAAAAAGCATTTTCAGAAATAATTGGCAAAGAGAATGGAATAATCAACAAAATAATAAATTATTTGAAATAAAACCTCAAATTACAGTCTGGCCTACACTTAGTCCTAGAAAACATGATGTCATAATTACTCATCTAAGAATTGGGCATTCAAGGCTTATGCATAAATACTTACTACTTAGACAGCAGGTACCGGATTGTCTGAAGTCTCATTTCTGTGTGCTTACAATTTGCCATTTACTCACCAGCTGTCCTTAACTTTGTTATCTGTATAGACATTATTTTAATTACTTTTCACCCGTCTTTTAGGTATTAATTCTCATTATCATTTGACAAACTTTTTGAAGGAGGTTGGTTTTTACTATGACATTTGATTTTATTATTTGCAATGTTCATCCTATTTTACATCTGTTTTTATTGTCTACACTGTGTTTATTATTTTTTATTTTATTTTTTATGTTTCATATTTTTAATTTTTACAATCTGGATGGGCGATTCCATCCAAAAGCTACCTTTTATTTTTTTACATATTTGTGTGGTGCAGCATGTCCCACTGTGGACCTTGCGCCAATAAAAGGCAATCAACTACCAATAATGTAATACATTATTACAATTAATTACTGTATATATATATATATATATATACAACCTTTTTGTCTTTCATGAAGCAAATTAATCAATTACTTCAAGTAGATTATTTCAAATTTTTCTTTTTCCACACTTAAAAATGCTAAGTCACGTAGATGATCTTGTCCTGTCGTTGAAAGTAGATATGTCAAAATTAATTTTAATTTGCTGAACGAACGTTCACAAATTGCAATTGATAATGAAATAGTAAGCAGTATTTGAAGTGCGATTTTCAGGTTTGGATTCTCCATACGAGATTATGAAGGTAAGAAACTAATGGAGTTTTGGTTTCAGTTTCTTTTCTACTACAGAAGTAACATCTTGCAGTCACTCATTTCGACATAGAGTTTTGCTCCATTAAAATCTGTATCATAAAATTTGCCCTAATTGTTACAGTTATTTTCAAGATTATTTTCAACATTATCCTTGTTTAATAAATTTATAACGTATAATAAAAATCCAGATTTGGAATTAATATTAATTTGTCTTGTAAATCTCTTACTTATTTCTTGTAGCAGACGATCAAGAATGCTTTTCATAGCATGATAAATTTCGCTTTCTGCGGTAAGGTGAACATCTCTATCTAATTCTAAGGGCATTTTTTGACGTCTTGTCACATGGATTATTGTACCAACACTCCATTTTTACGAAGAGACTTGACTTTTTCTATTGACTCTTTGCAGATGTCTCAAATTTCTGTAATTTCAACGTCCAAAAATGTTTTAAATATTTAACAAAGAATTAAAATTTGAAATAGTCAAAATTTTAACGAATTCTCTTTCTTCTAATTCCTTTTAATTTTTTAATTTCACCTTTTAATGATTCATTTTCTTCTATTAATCAGTCTCAAGATCATGGAACGCTTCTCTAAAATTCATTTTATGGTCTTTTAATCTGAGCTGCACATGATTAATTTTACTTAAGACTTCTTTCCAGAAATGGGCTAAAAAAGTTGAAATTCAGAATGTTTTGCAATAAAATTGTAGCTTCACTTAAAACTTTAATCTGAATGTTTCTGCTCCTGAGTTACAGTAATGAGAATCCAGTCAGTCATTATATTTTGATATATTTAATTTTAAGAACATATTAATTGTAATTTTAACTGTATATTCTGTAGTAAATAAAGTTTCCTTTAAATGAAGTAAAAAGAAAACATTAAAGAATTAAAAATATACGATATCAACAGTATTTTGCATGCACTAATGTAATCAATCATAATAATGATCATTATTATCATTATTAGTATTTGAATCGTTTCCTCTCACATTTCGCTCATAAAAGGAATTACAGATAAATAAATTGTAAATATCATCTAATATTTACAGTTGTAGATATTAGTCGCAGATAAATACTGCGACTTATATTATAATGTACTGAATAAATACCACGCGTGGTTTATACTACAAGTTGGTTCGGGATTTTACATTTAATTTTATGTGGTAGTGGCTCTGTGCCGTGATCCTATAGAAGGATCTACATAGAAGGTCTTTCTAAAGGATCCAAATCCATATTCACACTAGTTTCGTAGAAAACCACGAAAAATTCTGAATGGTTAGGTTAGATCGAGAAGCGTGACTTGGGTTTGAACTGGGAACCTCCCATTTATTAAATCCCCAGGGGGGTACCTTCTTCAGGTATTCATAGGGAGTCATGCACCCCGGGCCTGAGTGATCTTTTACTTTCCCCTCCTCTTGCCTTGTTTGTTTCCCTTTTTTTCCTTTACGTTTGTTTTGATTTTTGTTTTCACTGCCAATAAGGTTTTTGGTACTTTCTTGTTGTTGCTGCTTTGTTTGTTTCTTTTACTTTCTTAATATTTTTTCGTTGTCAATAAGTTCTTGGCCCATTCTTGTTTTGTTGTTTAAAAAAAAAAAAAAAACCAAAAAAATTATAAAATTTTTTGAAAACACAAAAAAAAGTACCACTCACCTCGTTCTACTAACCTATTTTTGTTATATTTCGACTCACCCTGTTTTTTGCTGTGTTGGCTGCTATTTATTAAAAAAAAAAAAAAAAAAAGAAACTGGAAAAAAATTATAAAACTGTAAAAGGCACAAAAAAAAAAAAAAAAAAAAAAAAAAAAAAAACAACTATTAACCAAGTATGTCCGGTGTTGGTGTGGCGCTGGCTATTGGGACAAAGATTTTGGTGATGGTGCCACGGCAGTCTAGCCTTGGGATCACACTGGGAGACTGGTGCCCTTGGTGAAGGTGAGACAACGGTGACTACTCGAACGAGAAACACCGGACTAACACGACTACCACATGTGGTGCCTGAACTGGGTCGGCGGCCTGGTAGCTGGTGAGTGGTTATGGGTGTCCAGAGAGGATTCTTGAAAACCCTTTGCGTTTGTGTGTTGGAAGAAACACTCACCCCCTTTTTTCCCTATCTCTCTAATTATGGCTTCAAATATAGGTGTTTCGAATAATGCGTCTGGCTCGGGCCAAGCTAATGCTAGTTCAAATGGTAAATCATGGGCAGATAGAGTAGAAGAATTTTCTTCAACTTTAAGTGAGAATAATGTTTTTGTGAAGTGCAAAGCTAGATTTTTTGTGGTTAAGAGGAATGAAGGAGACTCTTTACAAACGTCTCCTTTTTTGATACAGAAAGCACTGCAGTCTATTATGGGTGATCCGAAGTCAGTTAAGAAACTTAGATCAGGCAAATTATTGATTGAGGTAGAAAATGAAAAACAGGCACACAATCTTAAAAAAAGTACCCACTTTGGAAACATACCAGTAACTGTTAGTCCACACAGAACACTAAACATCTGCCGCGGTGTCATCTCAGAATCAGATCTTCAATATGTCTCAGAATCCGAAATACTTGAAAACATGAAAGACCAAGGAGTTATTGCAGTAAAACGTATCTCTATATTCCGTGACAATAAGCCCATCCCTACAAAACACATTAAAATAACAATAGACTCCCCTAAATTACCACGCTCCATAAAGGCTGGTTACCTTGAATGTCCCATAAGACAATACATTCCTAATCCTCTACGCTGTTTCAGCTGCCAACGTTTTCGTCACTCTAAAATCTCATGCCGTGGAAAACAAACGTGCCCGCTGCAGTGCTATTGGTCATGATAGCGAAAATTGCAAAGTCCCAATCTATTGTGTGAATTGTAAAAAAGATCACCCATCTTATTCAAAGTCATGTGAAAAGTGGAAAAGGAAATACAAACAGTTAAAACAAAACAAAATACATCATATCCAGAAGCAAGAAAAATAGTAGAATCAAGAACCCCTACCATTGGAAAATCATATGCTGCCGCCATAGTTACCAAAAAAAAACATAGACTACAGCAACACAAACTGACAGTCTTCTTAAAACTAGCTATACTGTTGAAACTACAGTTGTCAATACCCCAAAATTACAATCCAATCCAAATCAAGCTTCAAATTCCTCACAGGCTTCTTCATCTAAATCAGAAAATTTAAATAAAACTCCACAAACTCTTAAAAGCGAGTTGTCTGACAGAGGTCATAATTCTGCCTCCAAAAAACACACTAACTCGCCCTCCCGTCTCAGCATCATAAAGAAAAAGAAAGTAACAAAAATACCCACTCCAACTTTAAATAAAACTAATAAAACAAACATCAAAAACCAAAATGATACAATCAGCCTTCATCCTTCTGATGTGGAGGATAGTATGTCTACTGCATCAGAGGACAATGACGTGGATGTTATAATCTAAAAAAAAAAAAAAAAAAAAAAAAAATTCATGACTAATTTCATTTCATGGAATTGCCGAGGTTTTATAAATAAACGAGATGAAATCAGAGATATTATCTCTGATCATCGACCTATTTGCTTCGCCTTCCAAGAAACATACTTAAGACAACACGATAATGTTAAAATCCGTGGCTATCGGTGTTTTAGAAAAGATTTTACACATTCTGACAGAGCTACATGTGGTGTAGCTCTTTTAATTTCTAATAATGTCCCACATTCTAATATCATGTTAAATACAGACATCCAGGCTATTGCTGTTCAGATCCATATATACATACTTATCACCATCTGCACTGTTTATTTGCTGCGAAATATGACTGTTCGCCAATGCTGACCTCAATAGGCTTATTTTGCAACTGCCAACACCTTTTGTAATTCTTAGTGATTTCAACGAACACAATCTACTTTGGGGTAGTCCTGATATTAATCCTCGGGGACAAATCATTGAAGACCTAATTACTGACACTTTTCACGCAATAGACCTCGCAATCTGTTCTCCAAATCTTTACCCATATTTTAATTTTTTGTTTCTGACGATCTGCATAACAGTGATCATTTTCCTTTATTTTTATCGCTCTATAATTTCAATCAAGTTAACCATAGTAATCCTCATTACATTTATGACAAGGCCAATTGGACAACTTTCTCTTATAATGCCTCCATTACTTCTGCCATGATTAAGGGCGATATTAACAGTGCAGTTTCACATGTCAGCCATTGTATCATTAATGCAGCTAACATTTCGATTCCAAAATCATCTGGATATCCTTTTAAATACTCTCGACCTTGGTGGAATGTAGACTGTAAAATTGCAAAAAGGCGCCAACAAAAAGCGTGGGGGATTTTTCGGAGATATCCCACTACAGCAAATTATAAAGGATTCGTAGAAAATCCCAAAAGGAATCGTGGATTGATTATGTATCCAGCATTACATCAAATACTAGTAGCAAACAATTGTGGCATCGTGTCAAGAAAGCCATGGGCATTTATTCTAATGACAGTATTTCTTTTCTTAAAGATAATGGTCAGACAATCACTTCCACCCAAAACATTGCAAACACTATTGGTAAAACTATATCCCACATTTCTAGCTCAAACTCATACTCGGAGCCCTTTCTATCATACAAACTACGTTCTGAATGCACTACAATTAACTTCAGATCTCGCTCATTATATGAATACAATAGCCCATTTACAGAAAATGAACTGAACAATAGTCAGAATCTCACTCATAACTCCGCTCCTGGTCCCGATGGTATCAGTTACCTTATGATCAAACATCTGTCCAAAGCATCCCTCAAAAATCTACTTAATCTCTTCAATAGAATCTGTGTTCCATTTTTAAGATGTCCGATAGATTTTACAAATTCCACAGCAAATAAATCTGTATTTATCCATCCTATTTTTTACTAGATAGGAAAAGCGAATGTGTTTTTTGGGATGGAGTCCAAGTCCTCGCCAATTCTCTATTGCAGTAATTTCCTTCAATTCATTCTCGTATTTGGATTTATTACTGCAATTTTTGTATAGACGTTTTGATCCATAGGTCTCTTCTTCACCTTCTAATTCATCAGAGCATTCAGGAAGAAGGTGTATTGTTGTGTGGTAAATTATGCATTTATGTTCTGTCGGTTTATGGCTAATGGAACAAGCAACACAATTGAGATAAATTTTATTAGTATTACCAAAATTATCTGTATCATCTTTATTTTTTTGTTTCTCATTGATGTTTTCTGTCAAAGATTTTTTTATTTTCCTCATATGATATCAGTTTAAGACTTCTACAGGTAACCTGTATACTACCCAAGCTACCTGCTTAAAATATTTTGCTGAATTTATGTGCAACCATGAGTTAAGTAAACTAAGGCAATCTCCTAACGAAAAACCTTTAATTTAAACAAGATAAAAATAAAGTAAAAATATCAGTTACATCCCGCGTAAAGCCGGGAGAAAACAAAAACAAGCAGCATGCTCGGTGAGCAAGATCGAGGACGAATATTTAGGTAAAAACAAGTTCGTCAGCTCACTTCAGTTCTGCAACCGCGTCGGTTGCCGTGAATACACAGTTAGCAGTACCAGGGAGTTCGAGGCAGTAGAATGTTCTGCTGAATCATAGAGTTTGTGAAATGAAGAAAAGTTTTGTTTTCTAGGTAAGGGATACCACCGCAGTACCCCCCTCCTAGTGGAACGTTACCTGGTCATCTAAATCGTGCAGGAAAACGAACTTTGCGTCCACAACGAGTATGTTTCACGTCATCCTCCGAATGTTCGATAGTATTTTCAGTTGTAGGCTTGCTGCTGTCGGAACTTTTTGTGCAGCTGTCAGTTGCATCGTCTGGGTGGGATTCGGGCATGATGAATGCTGGTTTAAGGCGGTCGATGGAAACAAATTTTGGTTTGTCTCCAATCTGCAGCTTGTAGACTTTGTCAGTCCGTTCGAGGATTGTGAAGGGGCCATCGTATGGAGGTTTCAACGGAGGTTGAACTGCATCGTGGCGCACGAAAACTTGTTTGCACCGTTTAAGATCCATAGAAACAAAGGTACGACTTTTGGTGTCGTGGTTGCTAGTTGGAGCTGGAGATAATCTGTGCATAGTCTCTTTGAGAGATTGGAAAAATTCAGCTGCGTTGAAGTCCTTCGGCGAAGGTGTGAAAAATTCTCCTGGTAGTTTGAGGGCTGTACCATAGACCAACTCGGCTGTAGTGGCTTGTATGGTGTCACGGAATGCAGACCGCATTCCCAGCAATACTGTGGGTAGGACTTCAGTCCAGTGATCAGTTAAGTGAGCCTTTAAGGATGCTTTCATAGTACGATGCCAGTTTTCAATTAAACCGTTAGAAATTGGGTGGTATGCAGTTGTGTGAATGTGCTTAATTCCTAACAATTTCAGTAACGAAGTAAATAAATGAGATTCGAATTGCCTTCCCTGATCGGTTGTGACGGTTCTGGGAATGCCGAAACGAGCAATCCAATTTTCATAAAACACTCTAGCCACAGTATCCGCTGTAATATCAGAGATTGGACAGGCTTCAACCCAACGCGTGAAACGATCGATCATTGTTAGACAATATGTGTAACCGCGAGAAGGGGGTAGAGGACCTACTTGACGTGCTCAAACTCTTTGTCTGGAACGTGAATATTTTGCACCGGACTGTTAGTATGGCGATAAATTTTTGACCTCTGACATGGTATACATGCCCGTGTCCAAGTTGTGACGTCTTTTCTAATTGAAGGCCAAACAAAACGGGATATTAGGAGTTTCACCGTAGCTCTTATACCTGGATGAGCGAGATTGTGGAGAGTATTGAAAGCAGCTTTCCGAAATTCTAATGGAAAGTATGGTCGCATATTTCTCATGGAAATGTCGCAAAAAAGTGGAGCTTCAGTTCCGTCTACTACCATAGGTTTAAATTTTAAAGCAGTGTCGGAGTTCATAAGATCATGTAACTCGTCATCTGTGTTTTGAGCATGTGCCACAGCTGAATAATCTAATGCGCTCGGAACCTCTAAAGCCTCGATTCGCGATAAAGTGTCAGCCGGGATATTATTCGAACCTTTAATAAACTGAATGTCTGTACTAAATTGGCCAATATAATCTAGGTGGCGTAGCTGTCTGGGTGAACATTTATCCGATTTCTGTAAAAAGGCATATGTTAGTGGACGATGGTCCGTAAATATTGTGAATTGCCGACCTTCAAGCATATGTTTGAAATGTCGAATGGCAGCATAAATCGCATAAAGTTCACGGTCGAAAGTAGACCATTTTTGTTGGGTCGGGGATAGTTTTGAAGAGAAAAACGCTAAGGGTTCAAAATTATGATCACTGTTAAGTTTTTTAAACTCATTGAGTGAGGCGCCCACCGCTGTGTCACTCGCGTCTGTGAAAAGCGTTAAATGGGCTTCAGGGTCAGGATGTGCCAATATAGTAGCCTCAACTAGCTGTTTTTTGCAAGATTCAAATGCAGACTTTTGCACCTCAGACCATTCGATTAATTGATTCTTTTTATTTTTCTTACCTTTTAGCATATCATTAAGAGGAGCCTGGATATGAGCGGCGTTTTTGACATTTCTACGATAGTAGTTTAATAACCCAAGAAAACGTTGGAGTTCTTTTACAGTTTTTGGTAACTCATATTTCAATATTGGTTCGACACATTCTGGCTGCGGTCTAATCCCGTGTTTATTTACCAAATAACCTAAAAACGATAGCTCTGGAACCCCTAAGACGCATTTTTTTAAATTAATACGTATGCCATAGTCTGAGAGTCGTTTCAAGACACATTCGAGGTGTTTCCGATGCTCTTCCTCTGAACTGTTCGCAATTAGGATATCGTCTAGATAATCAAAAACAAAATCAAAACCTTGTAAAACTTCGTTAATGAATCTTTGGAACGTTTGGGCCGCATTGGATAATCCAAATGGCATGAATACAAATTCGAATAAGCCAAAAGGAGTTGTGATGGCAGTTTTTGGTATGTCTTCCGGGTGAACTGGGATTTGGTGATAAGCCCTGACAAGATCTATTTTAGAAAAAATGACTTTCCCATGTAGTTGATTTGAAAAGTCTTTGTAAATGAGGCAAAGGGTATCTATCTGGTATTGTTATACGATTAAGGGCTCTATAATCGCCCGTAGGGCGAAAATCTTTTCCTGTTGCGGAATCTTTAGGTACCAGATGTAATGGACTAGACCAGTTTGAAGTGCTTGGCCTACAAATACCATGTTCTACCATGTACTCGAATTCACGCTTAGCTGCCACTAATTTTGCTGGGTGTAACCTACGTGGTCGAGCAAAAACAGGTTGTCCGCGAGTTAAAATTCGATGTACAGTATTATGCTTTATCTCTTTTACTTTGGGATAAGGACGCACTACATCACTGTATTTATTTAAAAGATCCCGGTAAACCGAATTGTTTGCGATTAACGATATCTGTGGTGTATTATCGATCGATTTTTTTCCATTGCTGGCCAGTTTAGTTAGTGGATCTTTAAGACGTCCATTTTTAAGATCTATAAGTAGTCCAAAATGTCGCAAAAAATCTGCACCGATGATAGGTTTACTGACGTCAGCGAGAACAAATGGCCACTGAAATTTACGTCTTAAGTTTAAACTTAAAGTAATCACCTTAACACCATAGGTATTGATGGCTGAACCGGATGCGGAATACAAATTAATGTTATTGTTTTGTTTAAAACTTTTTCCTCTATGAGGTAAAACACAGACATCACTACCGCTATCCACTAAGTAAGTTAATTTTGAAACATGGTCGGATATAAAAAGGCGGCTTTTGTTATTAGGCTTGAAATCACATTGCGCCAGGGTATGCGATTTCCCAATTAGTTTTCCGGTTTTTTAAAACGACACGGAGATTTACATCGTTTTGCTTGTTCCCCAAATTTGAAGTGATACCAACATAGATCACGTTTCTTTGGCGTTTTTGAACGAGGCCTGTGCGGGGTAAAATCGCGCTTTTGACGTTCACGACCTCGTGAAAGGCGTTCGACCTGTTTAGTAAGCTCAGCAATTTGCATGCGCAATTCGCTTACCTCGGAAAATGCATCATTTTTATTTTTACATCGTACTTCATCGATGCTAGAGCTTGCCGTTTCATGAATTTTATCGGCCATTAATGATAATTTGTCCAAATTGTCCTCGGAAACTGAAAGGATAACTTGAGCCTGATTAGGTAGGCGCTGTAGCCAGAGTGTCTTAAGAAAATCCTCCCCAACTGTTTTGCCTGCTAATTCTCTCATTTTCCTTAATAAATGTGAAGGTTTGTCATCTCCTAAAGTTAATTCAGAGAGAACGGCTTTTAATCTCCTCTGATCAGAATCGGAAAATTCTGCTATTAAACGCGACTTTAGAGTTCCATATTTGTCAGTTTGGGGCGGTGTTAATACGATATCGCTGGCGTAACTCAAGATATCGGAAGTTAGGGCGGAAACTACACAATAGTATTTAGTAGTGTCTTGAGTTATTCCCGAAACAACAAATTGTGCTTCAATACTTGCAAACCAAAGTACGGGATGTTTATCCCAAAATGGCAGTAATTTTATCCCACTTTTGGTAACTTCGGCCTGACCGTCTGGCATGATTATTAAAGCTCAAATAACTAACACTGAACAAAAATATGAGGTCCTACCTTGTTATTTAGATGAACTGGAATCGTCGTTGTCGCTTGCCTCCGGAGAATGCCGATGGTGTAAATCCACTTAGCACATAATCCGTTACACATGGGAAAACACGCGTGTATAAAAACATAGCACTTGAAAAATGACGAAATAGTGCACAAGAGATTTTAAACATCATTGTCGATTAAATTCATGCTGAATCACTGAATATTTTTACCGATGGAAAGAGATTGAAGAGGATTGCCTGGCTGCGATTCCAAACTTAGGGTCACCACTACAGGTAACCTGTATACTACCCAAGCTACCTGCTTAAAATATTTTGCTGAATTTATGTGCAACCATGAGTTAAATAAACTAAGGCAATCTCCTAACGAAAAACCTTTAATTTAAACAAGATAAAAATAAAGTAAAAATATTAGTTACATCCCGCGTAAAGTCGGGAGAAAACAAAAACAAGCAGCATGCTCGGTGAGCAAGATCGAGGACGAATATCTAGGTAAAAACAAGTTCGTCAGTTCACTTCAGTTCTGCAACCGCGTCGGTTGCCGTGAATACACAGTTAGCAGTGCCAGGGAGTTCGAGGCAGTAGAATGTTCTGCTGAATCATAGAGTTTGTGAAATGAAGAAAAGTTTTGTTTTCTAGGTAAGGGATACCACCGCACTTCCATCTACTGCTTTAATATGTTTAGTTATAAAATCATCAACTCTAGCTGGAAGTTCACTGGAAGAAAATATTCTGTTTTTTAAATTATTAAAAGAGCTTGCAACACAAGTGCTACTCGCGATCTTTCCTCCTTTTTTAAAATACAGCAACATGACAGCTGTCCATAAAGGAATAAAATGAGAAACTTTAATAATATCATTAATAATTTTTGCTAAATATTGTTGAATACCTCTGTCCCTGTTAGAGCTATTTACATGATATTTACTCTTAAGAATAATTTCTGTAATCCATTCTTTACATCTTTCTTTTTTATACTTTTTTCTTGTTACATTCTGTACTTTTTGATTTCCTTCCAGTAACTTCTTAATATGTTCTTCTTGAACAGCTCCACCTCCAAATTTTTCAAGAAGGATTTACAAAGTTCACTTGGGACTGGTTTCCCATTTTCATCATTTCCTTCAGTCTCGCTTAAGGCGACAGTGACAGCAGCATACATAATGTATACCAAAAGTACTATATTACCAGCTTGTGCCATTACTCGCAAATAAAATTGTCTATTTCTTTTTATTTGCCCATGCAGAGATTCCCATCTGAAAACGAGTTTCATAAAATGAGCAACATCGCAGCTGATAAATGTTTCAGGTAATCGGTTACGCTCTTCTTGAAATAATATTTTATAGCATATCAATAAATAGTGATTTAAAGTATTATACTGGGTAACTGCTGATAAAATTGCTAACGAAATGTCAGAAACAACTGTGTCCGGTTTTGCAGCACCATTTCTCTGCCACTCTTTGATCCAATAGTGTATGGTATTTGCATCATGTTTCTCTGAGAACATGTTAGAAACGGTATATTGGTTTCCAACTTCTGTATCAGGAACCGTTATTTCATATAAAAGGATATTGCGGGAATTTTTGTCAGGCCTTTTTAATTTTTGACAAACAGATCCTGTAGCATCTATTGAAATGACTGATTCAACATCTTTTTTACAGTATTTGTTGTAAACATGTATCTGTGAAGGACTCCATTAATGAATATAAAATCTGTCATAACCGATATCTCTGATTATGCCTTGATATGGGGCAGATCTTTTTAGAATTCCAAGTGCTATAATCGGATTGTTATGAACTCTACTTGCCTTAAGAAAGTTGTATTTTGCTACCCTTAAAACATTAGCTGAGGGTATAGAGTCCATATCGTTGTTTTCCTCAGGTTCAAATTCATGTACTTTCATGCTTCTATAAACACTTGGCGCAACATTTGTTTTTAGCTTTTCAGTGACGGCCTTTCTCGTTTAATATCTAATGAATGAGGCTTGATAAAATTTCCTTAGGAAAGTAATAATATCATTCCTTTACCATCTTGAAATGGTCGCTACGTTATAATTCCAACCAAAACAGAATTACAATCTTTGCATTTTGCTTCAATTTTTGCGTAATTAGTTCCTTCGGGATTAATTTTAACATGCTTGAAAGAAAAGGTGCATGAGAAAGAAGCATGTCGCCTTACAATTTTATTTATTACATGAGTCCAACCTTCTTTCAACGTTAGGTAGCTCCTTAGCTTGTTTTTTCTATTTCTTTCAGAACATATGTACTACATTTTATGTTTTAACATATTTGAAAATTCCTGAAAAGATAGTTTCTCTTCAAATTTAACATACGGCTCAATTCCATCAAAGGAAGCTCCACTGCAGGCATTGCTGTTACTCTCATTATTGTGAAATTTTTCTTTGTTTTCTATTTCAGATTCCTTTGTATATTCAAGTAAGTTCCAAACATTATATCTATTTTTTCTTACTATTGTATAAAGAGCTACCAGTGTTAACATTCCCTCTAATTCACGTGATACAATGTTCCACAGTGCATCCGATTTTAAAGTGAAGTTGCCAAACTTTTTAAGAATCTCAGTCTTAATAAAGTTTTCTTCAGTACATCAATATCCAGAGATTTTTTCCTAGACATTTTCAGAGAAAAAAAATTAGAAAACCACTATGCATGTATGAAATTTTATAATTAGCAGAACAACTATTTAAATTGAAAGAGATAAATCAAAAAGATTTAAAACAAATCAGGAGATGCTCCTACAAAGTTAACTTTTCGAATGATGTGTAACATTCACTTCAGTTGTAAGGCTCTCATTTATTTATTTGGCAGGGGTGGCACACTTAGTTTGCTCTATCATGAACACGCAATAAATTTGGTATAAAAATGAATCTTATTTATTACAGTCCACTGCCTCTTCAACATATGGTCCTAGCGACTGGAGGCTTACTCACTTAATTAATTTTATTTGAGATTATAAGTTTATGTATAAATTGTATTTTCGGTTTTAAGAACCAAACCTAAACTATGGAGAACAAGTTAAAGACTCTTAACTGCAAACGAGGAAATTTTAAGGGTCAGATTACTAAAATAAATAGTCATATAATCGAGAATGAAGAGACCCTTACAATTGATGAATTATCAGCACAACTAGACAGTATACTCAAAATTAAAGCTAAGTTTAAAGATTTAAAAGAAGAGTGTTATTCTTTAGATAGTCATGAAATTAAGTTTGCTGAAACAGAAACCAGCTTAAGTGAGATGGTAATCCTGAAAACCTCTATTAATAAAAATAAATATTCAATTGATAATTCTGTTTATAAAAAGATTTGATGCATATTGAATTTGCTAAACACAGTTCTGTTAAACTGCCTGACATAAGTTTGCCGATATTTAGCGGCAGAATAGAAGAGTGGAATTTATTTGAAACTCACTTTAATAGTTTAATTAATGAAAGGAATGATCTTTCAGGTCAAGAGAAATTACATTACTTACGCAGTTGTCTAAGGAGTAAAGCAAAATTGATTGAAACAACAGATGATAACTTTACTTCGCTTTTTAAAGCCCTTGCACGGCGGTATGAAAACCATCGATTGATTATTGACACTCACATAGAAAATATTCTGAATTTAGAACCGCTGAAACATGAATCCGCTAAAGATCTTAGATATCTATTAGATAAATATTACTAAAAATTTGAGATCATTGCAACTTTACAATTTTCATCGAAATAAACTTTCTAATGCTTTATTAATGAATATAATCTTGAATAGACTAGACAGAGAAACAAGAAAGCAATTTGAGTTACACTCAAAGACAATGAAATACCAAATTTTGATAATTTCTTAGAATATCTAGAAAGAAGATGTCAAATCTTTAGCATAAACAATAACATTTCAAATATTAATCTTGAAAAACCTAAATAATTATTCGTTAATAGTTCTAATAAAGTTGCTAAAAAATGTATTATTTATAAAACACAAGCTCACGCATTATATCACTGCAATAAATTTAAAGAAATGAAATTAGCACAGCGTCAAGATTAAATTAAAAACACTGATTATGCTTTAACTGTTTTTCTGATTTTCATGTTCTATCAAAATGTAGATCTAATAACTTGTTCCGTGTGCCATAAAAAAAATCATGCACTACACCATAATTATTCAATCCCAAACAGGCAAAATATTGCCGCCTATAAAGAGAATTTTGAGACTATTTCATTTCTGAATGCAATGAAGCGTGAAGATGTTTCGGATTCGATTGCACAACAAACTAAAATAAAGGAAGACAGATTTATTTTGTCAAATATTTGTCAGGGTAATAAAAATTGCATTTTGTTATCTACCATTAAAATCTATAGTGAAAGTATTGATGGGAAAAGATATCAGTTAAATCTCTTCTAGACAGTGGATGTAATTGTAATCTTATTTTGCAAGAAACAGCAATGACGTTGGGTTTTCAGATTTGAAAAAATAAATACTTTATTAAGTAGTATAGGTGACTCGAATCACAAAATTAAATATAAGGTTAATGTTTTGATTTCAAATAAAGAAAATAAATTTAAGAGAAATACATAGCTGCCAACCTTTGAGAATAAAAATTAGGGAGATTTTGCGCGCGACATAATATACGACGTAAATGGGAAAATTAATAGCATAAAAGAGAAGGAAAATTTTGTAGTATCTAAAAGTTCTCTTCTTATTTCATATTATACCAGAAAAAATAAATAAAACCTAAATTTAAAATATTATTAGATTTTATTAAATTCCTAATTATACTAAAATTACACAATATTTTCCAAAGTTATAGAAACCAAAGTTTTACTTACTTAATACTAGTATAAAGCATTTGAAATCATAATTGCAGAAATCTGCCCAAATGACTAAGAATTTTCAATATGAAATTTACAATTTTTATGGCCTTTAGATATTGCTGTAAGACCTTTCTTCAAAAAAGCTTAAAAATTTAAAGTTCACATTAAGTTACATAAGTTCTACACTGAATTATATATAAAGTTGACTAAGAGTTATATACAGCTGAAGTTCACAAAACAGAATGAAAATTATTTACTTATTTAATTTTACGTAGGTGGCTGACTTTGCCTTTTTTAAAAATGATTTATCAAATTCTTCTTCAAAACATTTTTTGTTATTTGAGCACTTTAACATAAGTAAATTTTCTAAATTTTCATTAGACATTGATGATCGAAAGTCAGTCTTAATTTTTCTGACTTGACTGAATAGTCTTTCACATTCAGCATTAGAGTGGGGTATGACTAATAATGAAAGCATTACTTTAGCCAATTTCTCATACTTGCTTACACCAAGAGCATTTTTTATAGAACTGATGAGAACCCACTGAGTATCAATTCTATCAGCTTCAAGAATGTGTTTTGGCAATTCTTCTATTTGCAATTCATAAAATTGAGATTGTAGAACATCCAATGCTTCATCTTTTGTTTCGTCTACATCTGTTGGTATGATTACAGGAAATTTGTCTAAAAAAAACTTTAGTTTTGAAAATTCAGAACTACTAATACTTTCTACATTTAACCTTCTCATGCATGCATTATTTTATAATTGTCAAAAAAAAATTTTTTACATGCAGTTTGCCTTAAAATGAGTCAGAATAAAGGTGAACATTTAAATTATTTTATAATTGTCAAAAAAAATTTTTTTACATGCAGTTTGCCTTAAAATGAGTCAGAATAAAAGTGAACATTTAAATTTTGAAAAATTTTTAATTTTTTAAGAAGTTACAAGCACAACCTCAAATGAGGCTTACATGCATCTAAGGGTGCATTTCTGAAAAAAAAAAAAAATATTATTTTTCATGGAAGTCTACAAAGCATTCTGAGCATAAATTACACTGTCAAAAGAAAATCCTATTTGCTGCAGTTTGCTGCCAGAAATTTTCTGTAATTCAGAAAAATACATTCTATCAACGTAATTTTTCCGTTGATAGAACGGATTTTTCTGAATTAGAGAAAGTTTCTGGCAGCAAACAGGACATTTTTTGACAGTGTAACGTTACATCGACAACAAGTATGTCTTTCTTTGCTTTTGTAAAGTTCATTTTTACATTTTAATGAAAATTTACCATCGGACTTCTCTGGATAGTGTTTTCCGTTATCGAATCTCAATTCGTTTGCTACATTAGTTAATTTCCTTTTCTTTATTGATGATACAGTGGAATCAGAATTGCTACTGGATGGTCTACCCTTTTTCTTTGTCATCAATGAGCTTCCTGTGTATACGAGACTTGATGCAATTCTGCTTTTGAATTCCAACAAATCGTTCGTTTCTCTTCCATTTTTTCTCCAAAGCAGCCAAGCATTGACTACAGCAACGTTCAACAGGTGGTAAAATATTCTCATATACCATCGTTTATTCCTCTGGAAATGACGATAGAGTGCTACAAGGGAATCCATCAAACCAACACCTCCCATATGAAGGTTATACATTTTTACTGTATTTGGCCTAGCTATTTCTATCAAAGATTTAGTTGCATGAGAAAAACGTTTTGCTTTGTCCATTGGTTGCACTCCAGCAAAAGATGAAACTACATGCACAAGATTTTTATCGACCCATCGAGTCACAGTTATGTTTTCTTCATTAGTAGTCACAGACACTGACCCCCTACCTTCTTTCAGAAGAGATTTAGCATCCTTTAAATTATCATTTGCACCTAGCATTCTATTAGATCGAATTGTTTCTACAAAATAATTTTTGTCTTTTCAGTTCTTCAATAAGAGGAAAGGAAGTAAATAAGTTGTCACAATACAGTTTATGATTTACATATGAATTACATATAAATGGAAATAAGCAAGTATTTATTATTAAGTGTATATAAATCACAATTGATTTAATAAACTAATCATTAGCTCCTCCAATAAGAAAATTTCTAGCACTACTACTCATCATAGCATCAACAACCTCAAATGAGGCTTGCATGCAGTCAAAGCTGTTAGCTACCACAATTGCATAATAACCTCATTTGAGGTTCTCAATAAAAATAGCTTTATTTTAGCTAATAAATTGTTAACAACTCGTAAGTTTTTGTTCATTATAGTAAAAATAATGTAGAAAACAGGAAGTATTTTTGCTTACTTGATATCTGCAAATAAAGTGCAGAAATGGTCTTCATAAATCGGTTGTTCTGTCACTTCTAATGCTGGTACAAAATGGTTACTTTTTAGTGATCAGAATAAACTGCATAACTAGTGCTGCCATCTTTTGCTGCATTGTACAAGCTTTCCTTGTTATCGTAGTGGAATACAGTACAATTGAGAATCCAAATTATTACCATTTATTTCGGGGGGTTTTCCTAGTAACCTCATATGAGGTTTCCATGCATGAGAGGGTTAAAATATCTGCATTAATCAAAACTTCATCTTTTAATGGAAAGGAGTGATAAATATAATCAACAACAGAAACAAAATATTTCCTGACACTAGAATAAAATACAATTTTTTGTTTCTCTGGCAATAGGCTGACAACTTCTACAGTTGAGTTTCCAATCATTATTTCATGGTCATCCTTTTGATTAGTACGACTATGATAATCTACGAGTATTGGTGATGAATATTTTTTCACAACATGTGGATTAACAAATTTCGATAACAGTTCTTTAAAAAACTCCAGAATGAACTTTCTCAAAATATGAATTAATGGCTTTTGTGCCTGCAGCTGCACATAAGCTTTATCAAAAACAGGCGTTATGTGCTGTATAAAAAGACAAAATGCCTTGCTTAAATCGGCAGTCAAAAACTGAAGAATTCTCTCTCTTTGGCTGCCTGTGTTGTGTTTTCTTATTTCTGGTTCTTTTACTTTTTTCTTATCACCCACTTTTTGTTTCTTTTGTGTTTGCTTTGAGTCATGTTTCTTACTTTCTTTGACACAATTAGGATTTTCTCCATTGCTACTTAGTACATCTTCTTTCATTAAAGATTTCTTAATTTTTGGTATTTTGTAAGTATCTAAATTTGCTTCACTTGCACTTCTTTTGTGATGTAATGCTTTTTCTTCATCTTCAAAGAAACTCAACAAAGGGCTCCATTGCTCAATAATTCTATTCAAGCATTGTCCAACAGACAACCATCTAGTTTCAACATGCTTTAAGATTTTATTCATTTCTGTTTCATGGATTTCTTGAAAATGCTTTAATTTTTCCAATCTTTTGCTGCTTTTTTTAAAATAATAAAAAATATCTACAAGAATTTCATCAATTTTTACTGGCAAAGAATTAAGTCCACGGCCAGCAGCAATATCTATCAAATGGCACAAGCATCCCATGATAATAATACTATTATGAGCTTCATTCAATATTCCAGCAACACCATTTTTTTTTCCAATCATGACATTGGCATTGTCACAACCAAAAGCAATGCAATTTTCAAATGGTGTATTCCTTAAGGACAGATTATTTAGAATGAGATGGCCAATATTTTTTCCAGTAGAATCCCCCTGTAAAATTGGAGAACATAAAAGTCCATTTTCAATTTTAGAATTTTTTTGATTAAAATAAGTCACTACGATGGGGTATATTTTATCGCTGGTATTGCTTCCATCTGTAGCAACTGAAAACGACTGATTCTGAAGCTGTAATATAAGCGAATTCTGTTGCTCACCAGCCATAACTTGCATAATATTAGTGGTTTTGGTTCTCCCACATCCATATTTTTTAGCAATTTCAGAATTTGGAAATATTTTCCTAAATAATGGTCCAACGTGATCTGCTGCACTAAGTGGCAAATTGTGTTCGATTAAGAATGAAGTAAACAACATTCTGCACGGATTACTTGAAAATCGTCATTATTTTTGGAGGCGAAAAGATTATTAATTTTGGAGCTACTTTCATTGCGTTTCACATTTTTCGTATGTTTTAAAGACTTCACATGTGTGATATGTCACCTCTTCCGCTATGGCCAATGTTTATATCCGCACAACACTCTGAACAAAACACATATGTCGATCCTGTACTGGAAGCTTTAATGAAAGGAAATTCCTTAGAATAATCATCTTTATAATGCGATAAATATTTTTTAATTTTAGAACAACTCATAATAAATCGCTATAAAACTTGAACACAATGATAACAACTTGATAACAATAATACATGCGACTCACGTGTAAGGTAAACAAGATTTCTCGGAGTTTCATTGATTGCCAGATTCCAAATCAGTTATTAGATTACCTCTCCGCTAATTCTACAATTACGATTCTTTCGTTTACAAAGTGTGCTTGGCCCGCAATTCATCTGCTCACCGGTAACAATGCAATTCATAAGCAGCGTGATTGGCCACATTCGCCTCGACTTACACATACGGAGAAAATGGGCGTGGAAGAAAGAAGAGAAAGACGGAGGGGTGGGGGGGAACGTCACGCATGAGGAAAGAGCGGAATATCGGCAGAGGGAAGATTGCGGGAAGACTGACGGGGAAAAAAATAAGCACGGCGCGTGCCGAAAATTTTGAAAAATTCGGGAGATCGGGAGATTGGTCCGAAATTCGGGAGACTCCCGAATTTTTCAGGAGAGTTCGCAGCTATGGAAATATTGAATGTTTTGTAGTTAAAAGCATTACAAACTGCACGCTGGTAAATAAACTACATATAAATGGAAACACATTCCTGAATTTATTAATCTTTCAGATAACTGGTTTCATATTCCTAGAAAAAATAATATTTTAATTGGAAACAAATTATTTTTTTATATATTGAAACTGGAAAAATTCAGATTAAATGACAATTTGATTTTTCAAAATACAGAGTTTGACTATACTGTTAGCGGTGGATTAAAATATGAGAGTGGTGTTCCTTACTCATTTTATGGGTTTATAGATCAAAGTAAATTACATAAGGATATCGAACGTTTTTTTGAAATCGAAAACCTAACTGATATTGAATCCAGGGATAGGTTAGAAGAAAAAGAACTGTGCGAACAACATTTTTTTAAATACACATAAGAGACAATTCATCGATCGAAGTTACTGATGAGTGGTGGGGGACCAGTCGCTTTTCAATGATTAAACAGTCATTTTCATTGGTGCGAGATCAGGAGAACGTGCTGGCCAGAGCAACAGTCGAACACATTCTGTGTCAAAGAAGGTCCAGACAATACAAACAACTTGCGGTTGTACGTTATCTTGCTTAAATTTTGCGCTACAGAGGCCTTGAATACAGGGCAGAGAGGCAGGCCTTAACTCATAAGAAATGTAATGGCTGGTATTCAGAGTGGCAGGAATGAAAACAAGAGGTAACCGGGACATGTATCCAATGGTACAGACGATCTCAAGATAGAAGCTGAAAATCTAAACCGAATTCTATCAAGAAAGGAGGAAGCCAATAGACCAAATCCAACATTACATCACAAAAGTATCCGATGCTTTTTGTGAATTGGATAAGCTTCTGAAAATTGCATGTACAATGCCGATAACGACATGTGCTTGCGAAAGAAGTTTCAGTACTCTTTGTATAATAAAAAACTACTTGCGCACTTCAATGACTGAAAATAGGTTGCAAAACCTTATGATCTTATGAGTGCACAGTAGTCGTGCAAAAAATTTAATTCAGAAAACATTGTAATTAAATTCGACAAGTTATATCCATCAGGTCGGATCCAACTTCACTAAAATGTACCTAAGTATTTAAAATTACAAAATGAAATATTTATTTTTCCAATTTTTGATTATGTGTTTATTTTATTGTTTCATCTTTTTCCTTATTTTCATTTATATTTCATCTTGTTACGGTGCTTACATTATATGTGTGTATATATATGATGACATTTATACTTCATATATATTATAAATGTGTGTGTGTGTGTGGGCAAATTCTGGTGCCACCCCTGTGTCTCCAGAGCCGTAAGGAAAAAAAAATGACATTTTGTTGACACTCAGTGTAACTGTAGAAGATAATTTGATTTCAGATTATATAAAGAAATTTTATGATTTAGAGGCTTCTGGTTTAATTGATGAGAAGAAAGAATTGATCCCACGGTAAATGAGATTTTGAAAGAATTTGAGCACAATATTATCTACAAAAATCGACGTTATTAAGTTAATTTACCGTGGAAATTTAAAACTAGGCAACTAAATGACAACAAAAAGAATGCGGAAAACAGATTTACCCGACTTAGAAAGAGATTCTTAAAAAAATCCCAATTTGTTTCTTGAATATCAGGATATATTACAAAATTATTTAAAGGAAAATATCATTGAGGCAGTCCCTAATCCTGATACTGACACTAACAATATCACTTTTCATCTTTCACATCGTGAAGTATGCCCTCTTGCACATAGGACCAAATCTTTGATATTCTATTAAGATTTCGATTTGATGCAGTTGCATTTACTGCCGACATGAAGCAGGCATTTCTGCAAATAATGCTGAATGAAAAAGATAGAGATGTTAAGAGATTCGTTTATAGATTTACACGAGTTTTGTTTGGCATAAGTAGTAGTCCATTTCTATTGTGTGCTACTATAAAATATCATTTGAAAAAATATTCGAAAATTTGTACAGATACAGTAGACTTCTTAAATGAAAATATGTATGTTGATGATATAATAGGTAGTCGACCAACTGTAGACCAGGATCTAAATGTCTCTTTGGAAACAACAAAAATTTTTGAGGATGCCAGTATTTCACTCTATAAATGGAAAACTAATTCTAAAACTTTATACAACGTGTGGCAGGCTAATAGCATAATTTCAGACTAAAGTCCCAATTCTGAATCATTTGTAGGAGAGAAATTGCCTTATAAGGTATCAGGTATGGCTTGGTACAATGATCAAGACCTACTATATTTTCACACTAAAGGGTTATTAGAATTTGTAACTAAAAGAACAGATACAAAAAGATTCATATTGCAGGTTCTTGGTCGAATCTTAGACCCAATTGGATTTTTAGGACCTTTTACACTGAGAATAAAATTTTTAATGCAGCAAGTGTGGTCCTCAGGTATAGATTGGGATGAACAGTTACCAGAGGAAATGGGGTCACTATGGTCAAAATAGTGTAATGAAATTGTGGAACTAAATGATTTTCAAATTCCTCGTTATTATTTTCCTGGAATTTCTGCAAGTAGTTTAAAAAAACTTGAACTTCATGTTTTTTGTGATCAAGTATCAAAGCCTATGGCACTGTGGCTTACCTTTGCTTAGTCACATGATAAAAAAAATATCAACAACATTTATCTCTTCGAAAAACAGGATAGCTTCTCTGAAGAAGTTAACACTTCCTAAACTCAAACTAATGAACGCTTTGTTATACGCTAGATTAAGCAGTAATATTTTGAAAGCATTAAAACTTGATATAACTTGTTATTACTGGACACCTGGAAAATTTAAACCCTTTGTTAAGAATAGAGTTGCAAAAATCCAAAGACTAACTTCTTCTTCGAATCGGCATCAAAGCCCTGGAGCAGACAATCCTGCAGATATTGTTTCAAGAGGTTCAATAATTTCAAAATTAATAAACGAAAGGTTTTGGTTATATGGACCAGATTGGCTCAGCTCACCTTCTGAATTTTGGCCTAGACCTGATAATGAACAAAATATCGAGATTGAGGAGTTAAAATATAAGAAGAATCTTGGTGATAAATATTTGATTGTAACGCCGCCTCTTACGAGCTACGGGAGAAGAAGCAGCAAAATAATCATTTAAATCTGAATTCAAAGAATTTGTAGTTTCTATATCCTTAGATTCATGACTTTTACTACGGAATTGATAAATTATACCGACTGTATTGTGCAAAGTGTTTTCCCAGTAGCTGTGTCAATGAAATGGTAGAAATTATCAAAAGCAACCTGCGTGCTCAGCCCATCAGCTCTCTTGATGCCAGATGGTATAACACTTTCTTCTTTTTAAGTCATATATGTTATTTCAGTTTCTGTTTCTTCTGCTAAAACGTATCCTATGGTATGACCATACCTTTTCTTGAACTTGTCATTGACTTCATTGTTAACCAGAGGGTAAGATGTTTCGATGGTTTTACTCTGCCTTTTGATACAATATAAATGAGATCACTGCATACAGATTTAATTTTTACTAAATCATCATCTGAATTTTTACGACGAGTATCTGGTCCTTGAATTAAGTCACACACAAAAGGAAATAGCTCTTCTGGAATGTTACAATTATCTGCAAATGACATCCTCTGCAGTTAGATCATGATCCAGCAGCTTTGTACTGTCGGGCAGCCGTGGCTTGAAGCGATACCCCAAATCTTTGGCTTATTAAGGCGGTATTTGAAAGTTTCCTTCGCATTTGCGAAGAGGATGAAGTCGATGGTCCGGGATTGTAGTCGTAGTCATCAGGGTCTGGTTCCTTATCCTCATCCATTGCCTCATTATCTTCTAATAACGATGTTGATGAGGGCTCATCACCATCAGGCTGCGATGAGCAGGACACAGTAGATTTAGAACTACAAAGGAATTTTTTTGTCTTCCTTTCAGCAAGTGCTTCGAGCTTTTTCGTTTCTTGCAAATCGAGTGATCCAATGCACATTAGGCGCTTTGTTCTCTGATCAGCAAGAAATGTCTGTTCCTTAAAGGGGACCTTGGATTCCTTCGGGCAATTGCAGTCTGTAAACGTGGAACACTTACAAGCTGTTATATCAAAAAGAAAGCATGATTCTTCTTTAAACTTCTCCACTCTTGCTTTAGTTGCCATGCTTTTTTCTATCTTTTATAAACAGCCTTGATATCGATATATTTCTTGTGATGTGCATGAATCATATCAAGGACACGTTTCTTTGAAACTGTCGGAATGGGAAGCATCAGAATACAGCATTTGAAGCTTTACACAAACTTGCTCTGCGATGTAAGAAAATGCGGGTTCCTTACCAGATGTTTCAGATCCAAGACGCCACCTTACGTAAATGCAGCATTTAAATACATCCTCTTTTGTTGGAAGCATCCTAGCAAAATCTGTCGGTGATCCGAAAATTGGGCGGTCTAATGCTCCTCCCTTTGAAAATTTTGCCATGTTTTGTTGCTCACTGCTAGCTCAGTTCACGACCTGTAACAAAAAAAAGATTAATAATCATTAATTAGTGGTAAATAATTAGTGGTTAATGATAATCTGGAAAATCTGCTGCTAAAATAATTGTTAATAAATCATATTTATATCTAAAAGTATAATGAAAAAAACAGTGTATTTGTCGATTTTGGGGTAATTTCAGGCTCCTTGCCAGAACAGAACATATTGTCCGTGGGGCACCAAATTTTGCTCTGTAATTAACCATACATAGGTGCAACTTTTGCACACTGCCTCAAAATGCTGTGAAATTTGAAAAAAATTAAAAAAAAAAAAAAAAAAGAAAAATTGACGATTTTTCTAATTTTTTGAAATTTTACGTCCCTTGCCAGAACAGAAGACATTATCCTAGGGTTAACGCATCTGATCAAAACACATGACACAAATTAATTAGATCGCTGATTCGATAATAAAACACTTTAATTTCACAATATAACACTTGTTCGGCTCAAAAAGCAGGAACTCGCATGATCGCATTTTTCTTCTCTGTTTTCATTTAGTTTTCCACAGTAAGCTAGCACAAACGGAATATCACACTTTTTCCGGAGGGGTGGGCGAAGCACAAGCATGTGCGGCACGTAATACTCATTGGCAAAATGTCAATACAGAACATCCTGCCCCACCTTGCAATGTTTTTTAAACATTCAAGACACGTATAACAATATCACAAATAAAATAAAATACACTATATACATATAACAATAATGACGCATTTAATAAACACAAATAATTTTACTTATTTATTCATGGGTAGGTAGGTTGGTTGGTTGGTTAATGGTTTTTTGTGGCACAAGGTCCAAATTAGGACATTCTGCGCCAACCGTTATTAATTAAGGCAACTAAGTTAAAATAGCAAAAAGCATCTGGATGGGGGCTGTCAAGAAAATGGTCACTTTAGAATAGGATGAGACAAGAATGAAATATAAATAAATAAAAGTTAGATATGACTGTAAAAGCCTGAGTCTTTTAAAAAGTTAATTAATTCAGTGTGTGGATTTTTTCCAAAAGGATCATGAGATTAGGTAAGGAAGTTCCAAAGTAACGGCGATACAAATGACGGAGACAAGGGCAGTTGGTCAGAATGTGGCATATGGTAAGCTGGCTGAAATGACATTTGGGACAAGAAGGCTCATGTTCTGCAAGAAGTAAATGCTTGTGCGTCAATCTTGAATGCCCAATTCTAAGTCTGGTAATGATAACATCATATTTCCGTGGTGTAAAAGTTGACCAGATTGCAATATTTGGTTTAATTTCTCGTAATTTATTATTATTTTCACATTCCCACTCTCGTTGCCATATATTTCTTAGAAAACTTCTTAGAGTATGTTTTAAATCTTCATAAGGAACTGGACAATTAAAAGGAGTCAAAGCCTGTTTTGCTGCCTTATCTGCCTCTTCATTACCCTTAATACCAACATGGCTAGGAACCCAGCAAAATAAAATGTTATATCCCTTTCTTAAAAGGTCGTTATGCATTTTAAAAACAGAAGTAAAAGAAGGTGAGCAAGAGCTGGATTTCAAGGAATCCAAGACACTCTTTGAGTCAGTGTAGATAATGAATTTTTTATGACTATGAGATGAAATGAATTTGAGAGCAATTTCAACAGCACAGAACTCAGCAGAAAAAATGGAAAATGAGCTAGGAAGACGATAGCTATAAATAATATTATTTGAGACAACACCACAGCCAACAAGATGATCTGCTTTTGAACCATCTGTGTAAATATCAATATAGTCCCTATATGTATAGCGATGAGATGTGAAAAGAGTCTGAAATACAGATGCATCAGTACATGATTTGTCGAAACCTTTAAAAAGGTGTATGCAAGTGATACTATTTGAGTTCCAAGGAGTCCTATAGAAAAAAGAGCGAGGGCGAATACTGGTATCCCAATGAGATGTGCCTGAAACAATGTTTTTAATTCTCAGTCCAAAATGAGGAATGCATGAGGGGCGATTCTGAAAGAGTTGATGATCTATGATGCCTATATAAGGATGAAGCGGATGATGAGAGTGTGAAAAGATGCGGTAATACAACTCCAAAGAACGTTGTTTTCTGATATGAGATAAAGGAGGTTCCACACAGTCAGCATATAGGCTGACAACAGGAGAGGTGCGAAAGGCACCAGAACAAATTCGCAGAGCAGTATTGTGCACTGTGTCCAGTTTTTTCAGATAAGATGTGCAAGTAGAGCCATAAACCTCACAAGCATAATCTATTTTGGAACGGATCAGAGCTCGATAAATTTTAAGCATAGACGTACGATCAGCACCCCAAGAAGTGTTGGAAAGTACTTTTAAAATGTTTAATGTTTTATCACATTTTGTCCGTAAATGTAAAATATGTGGCATAAAATTAAGTTTTTTGTCAAAATTTACACCCAAGAAACGAGCAGTGTCTACTACAGAAATAAGATTTCCGTTCATAAATATCTCTGGGTCAGGATGGAGAGCACGTTTACGACAAAAATGCACACATTGTGTTTTGTCAGTAGAAAATGTAAAGCCATTTACTTTCGTCCATTTTGTAATGCGATTGATAGCAAGTTGTAATTGGCGTTCAATGAAGCGCATGTCATTTCCCTTAAAAGAAACCTGCAGGTCGTCAACATACAAAGTGCCTTGTACAGTAGGTGGTAATTGTTTAAGAATATCATTTATCTTTAGTGAGAAGAGTGTGACACTCAAGACACTGCCTTGAGGTACACCCTCCTCCTGAAAGTAAAAATTTGAATACACCGAACCAATGCGAACACGGAATCGTCTAACTTTTAGAAAGTTTTGAATAAAAATAGGAAGGTTTCCTCGAAAGTCTAAATTAAAGAGATCTTGTAAAATACCATAACGCCAGGTTTTGTTATAAGCTTTTTCAATATCAAAAAATACTGATACCAGGTGGCTACGTCTAATAATAGAATTGTGAATGTTCGTCTCCAGAAAAAGGATGTTGTCAATTGTCGAACGGCCTTTTCGAAACCCACTTTGCCATGGAGAAATTAACTTTTCTTTCTCAAGAATGAAAATAAGATGATTATTGACCATTTTCTCTAGCAGTTTGCACAGGCAGCTTGTCAAGGCGATTGGCCGATAGTTTTTTGGATCAGAAACATCCTTACCAGGTTTGGGGAACGGAATAACGATAGCATCATGCCACGCAATAGGAAACACATGCTCCGACCAGATTCTATTATAAAGTTTAAGCAGGTTTTTAAGGGAATATTTTGATAAATGTTTAATCATGGGGTAGGTAATGCCATCAGGCCCAGGAGCAGAGGTACAAGTACTCTTCAGACTATTGGTTAATTCGTTTTCAGTAAAAGGCCTATTGTAATCTTCGGATGAGTTAGAAATAAAGTTGATAGTAGAACGTTCAACTTTATGTTTGTATGACAGAAATGGTTCAGAATAGGAATTTGAATTTGAGGTGCTAGATAAAGGACTAGCAATGGTGTCTGCAATATTTTTGGTTGAGGTAATGGTCTGATTACTAATTTTTAGAAAAGTGATACAGCTATATGATTGGATACCCATAGTTTTCTTTACACATTGCCATAACTGCTTGCTGCTAATATTTGAAGTTATACTGGATACATATCTGATCCATGATTCTCTCTGAGACTTTCTCCGAATTTTACGTGCATTGGCCCTTGACTGCTTGAATGCTATGTAATTCGATGTGGTCGGATATCTGCGAAATATCCCCCATGCTTTTTGTTGAAGCTATTTTGCAATCCTCATTCCACCACGGTTTTGAGTGTTTAATAGGATGACCAGAAGATTTAGGAATACATAGATTTGCTGAACTAATAATGATATTGGTAACTTCACTCACTGCCCTATTAACATCACCCTGAATTTTATCACTTGTGATTGTTGCATTTAAAGAAAAAGCAGCCCAGTCAGCTTTGTCATAAATAAAATGAGGATTACGAAGAAGAGTTTGATTAAAATCATAAAAAGATAAAAACAATGGGAAGTGGTCACTATTGTATAAGTCACTGCTAACAAAGAAATTAAAATATGGGTAAAGAATAGGTGAGCAGAGGGCAAGGTCTATTGCATGGAATGTTCTGGTAGGTTCATGGAAGTAAGTATTGTCTCCGTTATTTAAGATGCACAAGCAGTTGTCTGTAATAAATTCTTCAATAATTTTTCCACGAATATTAAGGTGTGGACTTCCCCAAAGAGGGTTATGTCCATTAAAGTCACCAAGAATCAGAAATGGTGTAGGAAGTTGTGAGATTAAATTATTCAGGTCGTGTTTTTGTAAAGATAATTTTGGTGGTAGATAGTGTGCACACAGTAATCAACAGGTGTATGTTAATCTGAACAGCAACAGCTTGGATGTTGGTATTCAGAGAGATGTTTGCATGTGGGATATTGTTTGAAATAAGAAGTGCTACACCTCCTGCCGCTTTGTTAGTTTGCAGTGAATCATTTCTAATGCAGTTGTAGCCACGAAAATTGAAATTATCGCTTTGTTTAAGATATGTTTCCTGGAGAGCGAAACAAATTGGTCGATGATCAGAAGTAATGTCTTTTATATCATCTCGTTTAGCAAGAAGACCTCGGCAATTCCAGGAAATGAAATTAGTCATAAATTAGGATAAAATTATATAGAGATTAGATTAGAACGTCTACGTCACTTTCTTCTGAAGCAGTAGACATATACGCTTCTACGTCAGAAGGGTGGAGACCAATACAATCATCTTGTTGATCTGGATTATCTTTTTTCTTTGCAGACAAATTAATAGTAGATTTGGAAGAAATCTTTTTCTTTTTAACTATATTACTCTGTGAAGACGATTTTGAATGTTTTAAACTGTCAGAACTATTATTTTTGTAAGATTTTGTTTGTATAGGTTTTTCCAAAGATTGAGAGCTTTTTCTTGGGTATGCGGGTTTTTGATTAGAAGTCAAAGTTATCTGACTAGACTTAGTTTGGACATTCTGAACATTTTTATTATTTGTTTCTACTGGAGAACTGCTTTTAATAGGGACATCTGTTTGAGTTGCTGTAGTTTGATATACAGTTGAGGATCTATAATCCGCATACCCATAATTCGCAATTGTCTATAATCCACACTCACTTTGCAAATGTAAACAAAAGATTTTGCAATAACGAAAATCCGATATTTTGGATGTATGTGAGAAAATATGTTAATTCACGTACTAAAATGAAAAAAAAAATAATAATAAGTGTAAAATTTAATTTAGATATACATAATTAATTTTCAAAGGAAAAAAATAATTATACTTTTATTGCCTTTATACTTTTTTAGCGAATACGAACGTCGTCTGAATAATATTCAATTAGTGATCAAACAAAACGCAGGCAAGTACAGTTTTCTAACTCCTGCCAGTAACAACATTGCTTATTGGTTGAAAAAAAAAAATGACATCATATGGGTTGGTGGGATTGTGTATTTACACAGATGTTTAAGGACTGTTAGTGTAAATGTTCTTTTAAGATGGTATTTCAAAAATACACAAAACTATTTAAGGAAAAATTTATACCAGCATTTGTTTTGAAGATAAGATCTACAATGCAGTCATTAAAAACTGCACATTGCAAGTATCTGGCTACATACTGTTAATGAAAGTCCAGAAGTAGAAGTACAGTTTTTTAACGAATTACTCATTTAAGGGTTTAAATTATACATTGCTTCTACTTCATTAAATAAATTTTATAGTTTTATATATTAGTATTACCTTCATTACATTGCATAAAAACAAACAATTCGAATTCTAGCTTCATTAAATAAAGTTTATAGTTTTATGTACCTTATACTAATTCATATAGTGAGGAAATGGCATCAATGATCTATAATTTGCAAAAATCCATAATCCGCACAAGTTCTAGAACCAAGGTGTGCAAATTAAAGATCTTCAACTGTACTTTCTTTGAAGATGTAACAGCTGCATAAGATTTACCAATGGTAGGCGTCCTGGAATCAACTATTTTCCGTGCTTCAGGATATGATATATTGTGCTTTATTTTGACAGTCTGAATTTCCTTTTCAGTTTTCCATTTCTCACAAGATTTTGAGTAGGATGGGTGGTCTTTCTTACAATTAACACAGCATATAGTAGCTTGACAGTTTTGATTATCATGTCCCACAGCACTGCAGCGGGCACATGTTAGATTTCCACGACAGGCCGTTTTTGAATGACCGAATCTTTGGCAGTTGAAACATCGGAGTGGATTAGGAACATATGGTCTGAGAGGGCAGTCAAGATAACCAGCTTTTATTGATCGTGGGAGAGTAGGTGAATCTATAGTAAGGATTATATGTTTAGTGGGAATTTTATTACTATCTCTGAAAATGTAGATACGTCGAACAGCTGTAACTTTTTGATCTTTTAAGTTTTCTAGGATTTCAGATTCAGGGATATATTGCAAGTCTGGTTCTGAAATTACACCACGGCTACTATTTAGTGTTCTGTGGTTACTCGCGGTTATAGGTATATTTGCAAATAAAGTGCTTTTCTTTAAATTAGTTCCTTGTTTGGCATTCATAACTTCAATAAGCAGTTCCCCAGATTTCAGTTTTTTGACAGATTTCGCTTCACCTATTATGGATTGCATTGCTTTCTTAATTAAAAAAGGTGATGTTTTATTGAAATCACCATCATTCCTTTTAATAACAAAGAACCTAGCATCAGTGTTCTCACTACTAATGAAAATATTATTTTCGTTCAAGGAAGAAGAAAAGTCTTCCACTCTATCACCCCAAGATTTAGAATTCACTTGGCCATAATTAACTTATATTCATGGGTAGGATGCACAACTTTGTGATTGGACGTTTATAAGTACCCAAGGCAGTTTTAACTTCAACTACTCTTACCTTTGAGTCTTTGCCTGGGTAAGTAGCAGAAATTCTGCCCAATGACCACAGACATGGGGGCAAATTATCTTCTATTATAACGACCAAATTTCCTACCTCCACATTATTTTTCTCTAACTTCCACTTGCTCCTCTGCTGCAAGTTGCTCAAATAATCAGAGCTCCACCTCTTCCAGATCACCTGAATAAATTTTGTTAATTTTTGCCAATGATCCAGCCTATTTTCACCAATATTTGTTAAATCAGGCTCAACCATTGATGTAATAGGTCGACCAATCAAAAAATGGGAAGGGGTTAAGACATTAAGATCGTTTATATCCGCCAACAAAGGAACAAGTGGTCAAAAATTTAACATTCCCTCAACTTGGATTGAAACTGTTAGGAATTCTTCATAAGTCAATTTTGAATTTCCAACAACTCTCTTTAAGTAATACTTAATGGATTTTACTCCAGCCTTCCAGATATCTCCAAAATTTCGGGCTCTAGGGGGGAGAAATTTCCAATCAATACCCTCTGATGATATGAAATCGGCAAGTTTTTCATATGGCTGGTTTACTAATCTGTGCAATTTTTTTAGCTCAGCATTCGCGGCTACAAAATTTTTAGCATTGTCAGTAAAAAATTTTGCACACTTGCGCCGCCAAAAAATGAACCTTTTAAGAGCTGCAATAAATGAGGCTGATGTCATGTCTGACACCACTTCCAAATGCATTGCCTTAGTAACAAAACAGATAAATATACATACATAAATTTTATGGTACACACCTTTCCTTTGACCCCTATACTTAATATAAAAAGGTCCGCAGAAGTCCGCTCCAGTAAAATTAAAGGGAAAGGTTTTTCTCACTCTCTCCTCAGGCAAATCACCTATTAATTGGTCGATTACCTGAGGTTTTGCTTTGAAACAGGTTACGCAATTATGCACAATTTTTCTACATGTGCTTCTCCCATTAATTATCCAAAATTGTTGCCTGAGTTGGTGCAGTAAAGCTTGAGGTCCTGAGTGCAAATACTTTACATGAAAATAATTAACAATTAAATCAGTTAATCTATGTTTAGAAGGCAACAAAATGGGGAACTTTCTGTCGTAATTCAAATCACTATTACTCAACCTGCCTCCTACCCTTAAAATAGCATCCTTATCAAGAAAGGAGTTTAAATTTGCAAGGGGCTGGTTTAGGATCCTTTTTTGGCACCCATTTCCACCTGAAAATGTTGTCTTTGAACCATTTTTATAATAAAAAATTCAGCTCTTTTCAATTCGGCAGCTTCTAAAGGACCACTCCTCTTTCTTTTCCCCCGGCAGTTCTCTGTGAACCTGAAAATAAAGCTTAAAATACGAATAATTTTAAAATATTTGTTACTTATATTGAGAAAATTTTCAATAAAGGAGTCAACATTAACACTGAAAGAAAATAAGTTAGAGTCACTAATTTTCAGTTCCTCATGAAAGTCACTTAAAGTAATTGCTACTGGAATGTCTCTTTTAGGATAGTCATCCCCAGTAAGGAAAATTGGTCCACTCCACCATAGTTCATTCTCATTGAGCTTATCTGGGTCTTGAGATTAAGTCCGCGGGATTTTCCCCGGATGAGACATATCGCCACTGTTGTACATCTGTAAGTTCTTGAATTTTGGCCACTCTATTGGACACAAATGCCTTAAGTTTGAAGGGTTCCTTCTGTAGCCAAGAAAGAACTATCATTGAATCACTCCATAAGAATATGTTGTTAAAGTCCATTCTTAAAGCTGCTAGCACGCGTTCGATCAGTTTTGCCAACAACAATGCTGCGCATAATTCTAAGCACGGTATAGTTAATTTCTTTAGTGGTGCTACCCTGGATTTACTTGTCACCAATTGTATAGAAACTTTGCCAGATTGAGACTTGGATTTACAATATATGACAGCACCGTATGCCAGTTCCAATGCATCGCAGAAACCGTGAATCTCAATATGTACTGCCGATGGCAGCACAATGCATCTTTCTACTTTCATCTCTCTTATGGACTGCAAAGATACTGTAAATTTACGCCAATCCTTTGATTCTTTCTCTGGCAGGAGGTCATTCCAGTCAAGCCTTAATAACCAAAGTTGCTGCATAAAAATTTTAGCCTTTGTGATAACAGGTCCTAATAACCCCAAGGGGTCAAACAATTTTGCAATAAGTGATAGCACTGACCTTTTAGTAATTTCTGTTAAATCTGCACAGTTCACCTTAAATAAAAAAAGCATCTAAATTATGCTGCCAACAGACACCTAAAGTTAAAGATTCCTCTCGTTCAGCAAACTCATAGTTTGCATCATCATTTTTAATGAGCTCGGGGTGATTACTGTGCCACTTGTGCAAAGACATTCCTGCAGACTTAAGAATGCCTATTAGCTCATTTTGAATAATTTTAGCCTTTTCCAAGAAGCTAGCTCCAGTTAGGACATTGTCCATATAAAAATCCTCTCTAAGTACCGGAGCTGCGTTAGGGAAATTTGGCTCTTCATCTTCGGCTAACTGTTTTAATGTTCTCATAGCTAGAAATGGTGCACTGACCGTTCCGTATGTAACAGTTAATAACTCATAAGTTTTGGGGGGGGGGGGGGGGTTCATGAGCACTATTGCTCCACAAAATTCTTTGTAAAGCATGTTGACTCGGGTCTATTAAGATCTGTCTGTACATCATTTTCACATCTGCTGTGAATGCATAAATGTATCTTCTAAATCTTATTATAATAGAAAATAAATCTTCCTGAATGACTCCTCCATTATATTGGAGTGAATTTAAAGATAAACCATTGGAAGATTCACTTGAACAGTTAAAAGCAACACGCAATTTGGTTGTAGTTTTATCAGGTTTGTATATTCCATAATGTGTCGCATAATAACATATTTTGGATTCTTTTTCCTCAATTACTTCTCTAAGATGACCCAATTCTTTATATTCTTCTAAAAACCTTTTATAAAGGCTTAAATACTTTTCATCTTTCGATAATCGGGTCCACAGCGATCTGAGTCGTTTAAGAGCAACCTCACGAGAATCTCCTAAGCATGAAGGATCAGTTTTAAGAGGCATCGATACTACGTATCCCCTCTTCACTTCTCCAATGAGTTCGCGAGAAATGCTCTTCACAAATAGAATTTTCTTTAGATTTGGTTACCCCCATTTCAACATTCTCAATCTCCCAGAATTTTTTAAAAGTTGTATTTAGATCCCCATCAAGAATCAGACCGCAATGACCCATACTCGCACCTTGTTGCTCGAAACTACCCGAAGCAACATAGCCAAATTTTGTGTTCTGTAACAACAAAGAAGAATTTTCCGCATATATCTGTCCTGGCGTAAGTAACTCATAGAAAATCTCTGCACCTAACAATATATCTATTTCACCAGGGATATTAAAGCTATAATCCGCTAAATGGACTGTATCTGACGCCTCAACATTTACATCAATTATCCTCTGAGGAACAAGGTCGGTGATTTTCTTAACTATGAACATATTTAGATTCCTCTGAAAATCTCCCGTCTTATTTGCTATGTCAGCTCTCACGCAGCCCTTTACTAAAGTATCTTTTTTCTTGACTTTGTGGATGGTGCTTATCTTCGGATTTTTTTTTAACATCTCTGTTTGGCGCAGTATGTCCTTCTTGGGACCTTGCACCATAAAAAGACACCAACCAACCAACCAACCCACTGGTTATATTTATTTTTTTATCAGTGCTTGAATTGTGCTTAGCAAAACATTTCTAGTTCTTACAAAACTCGTAGCAACAATCGAGTCTGTATTCACAGATTTCACCTGAGTTACTTGACTATTTGCCCCTACTCCATACACCTAACCGCCAATGCCAATCTCAGAATAACTTGTATTTTGATTTTGCGAATTTTGTCTCAAATCCCTATTTACATTCTCATTGGAAAAGTGAAGAAGTTGATGATGTGGTTTCTTACACATGAAACAATTGCCCACTTTACATTGTCTGAAATTACAGTTTTGCAATAAACACTTAAAGCAAGCCTTAGTATTTTTTACAACTTCTACCCTCTCGTGTGGCATTAGCCTTTTAAACTGCGGGCAGTTCTGGAGTAATTGAGATTCATTACCCTTACACAAACCGCATTTGTTATTTTTCATCTCTGACAAAAATACATTAGCACCTTTTATTAAACTTACGAGATGAATTGTAATTCTCAGACTGTTCACCTCGCGAAGTTGTGTATAAGTCAATCTCCTGTGCTAATTTTAAGGGATTAAACCACTCATTTCCTTGTCTAATACTTATATGCGACGCGACCTCTTTATCTAAAGTTTGGAAGATTTTATCCACTACAATTAATTGGTTTAGTGTATCAAAATCCGAAACTTTTCTCAGTTTCAAATAATATTCCCAATTTGTTTTTAACCGAGATGCAAATTGCACGCATGTTTCACAATGTTGTCTAATCGCCTTTCGAAATTGTTCCAAACACGCCATAGCAGTGGATTCAAATTCTCGCAAAATTAATGATTTCACTTTCTCATAATTTCCAATTTCCGCATCTTTTAAATATGTAATTATGTTGGAAGCCTTTTTGCCTACTAAATTTAAAAGAATTTCCGTTTTATATTTGCTTGGAACATCCTTCGCTACAAAGACTCTCTCTAAAGAAGCAAAAAATAAACACCAGCCCTCAGGTTTACTAGGCAATTTCATAGTTAATGTTCGAACACTTTTTATTAGTGCATCTAAATTACACGACTCAGAATCTTTATCACTATTGACTTCCGATTTATTTTCCGATTTTAATTTCTGAAGTTCTAACTCAGCTTTAACCCTTTCAAATTTAATTTTCTCAAATTCCAGAAGTCGCTGTTCACCATTTTTTCGTTCATCAATTATTGAATTGCCGATAGAAATTACCTGCCCTGGATTCGACTTATACAACTCACTGTTTGATATAATACTATTTAGTTCAGCCACGGTCATTTTTTCATTAATTTTTTCTCCTATAAGCCTCAGATCGCTTTTTATTGCGTTTTTGAACATATTTATATTTCTCAATTTACTTTATAATAAATAAAAAAGAGGAATAACCTCACTTACTCAAATAAAGAACACTTAAATCACAAATACTAAATAATCACGAACAATAAAATCAAAAATAAATTCAATCAAAAAAAGGGAAAAGAAATTGCTCTTACCTCAGATCACTGCGATACCTATTTTCTATCACTAAGCTGATGGAATTCATAGTTCCTCTCACAAATAACAAGTATTGTTCACAAAAAACACGTATTCTTCATAAATACCACTGATTTTTCACCAATAACACGCATTCTTAATTAATCAGCAAAATAAACAGCAATTCTGTTCACAGTAAGTTACTTTCCACAAATGTTCGAAAACCATTGTTCTTATTACGCAATTCGAAACTAAATTATTAACACCAATCACTCGTTAAATTACACTTATTACACCGGCTCTAGAACCAGATGATTACGCATCTGATCAAAACACATGACACAAATTAATTAGATCGCTGATTCGATAATAAAACACTTTAATTTCACAATATAACATTTGTTCGGTTCAAAAAGCACGAACTCGCACGATCACATTTTTCTTCTCAGTTTTCATTTCGTTTTTCCACAGTAGGCTCGCACAAACGGAATATCACACTTTTTCCGGAGGGGTGTGCGAAGCACAAGCATGTGCGACACGTAATACTTATTGGCAAAATGTCAATACAGAACACCTAGGGTGGTGAAATTTTGAACAGAAGTTACTTATGTATAGAGGCAACTTTTCCACCCTACCCCAAAAGCATCATGAAAAATTTGCTTTTTTCGATCCCCCCTATTGCAAAAGGGACCCCAATTCTGCCTGGATTCATCTCTGCGTTTGTATAAATTTTCAACTCCCATCGAATAAACATTTTACATTTTATTTTATGATATACAGTATTTATGTTTGGATTTTATGTTGTTTTTAGTTTTTATATTATTCTAACTTTTTATCTTTTCTTGTTTTGTATTTTAATGTGGATTTTTTAAACGACAGTCAACCCATCCAGAAGCTATAGTTTGCTTTATATTTTTCAATTTAACCGTTTGGCGCAGTATGTCCCATAGTGGACCTTGTGCCACTAAAAGCCAACCAACCAACCAACACATCAAATAAAATGTTTAGATGTTATTTCATTTAAAACAATTTGAGCCCATACAACTTTTTTTTTTTTAAATAGATTTTTATGATGGCTGGATATATTGACGTATTAACTGAATACAATTTAAAAACATAACTTGAGAGAGTACATGCAAAGTTTTGTAATAACTCAGGAAATAGACATTATTCAATGTGTAGACTTATTTTATTTAAAATTTTAAAACTAATAAACATCTGTGGTGACCATGTATGTGAATATAAAAATTAATAAATTTTCGAAGATATTACAAAGTACGGAGTGGAGGGGGAGCCAGGAGCCCCAACAACGACGCCTTGATAGCTTACATTTTTGTGATGAAGTGGAAAGAGTGTGCTCCTAAAATAAAGCAAAACAAATGACAATGCATTTAGCGTTGACTTATACACACCAAGTTCAAAGTTTAAGATAGAGAATTGGTTGCATTATGTTAGGAATATTCATATGTACATTTTTAAAAGTGATGAGTAATTTATTGATTGTTGTTAGTGAATGTTGGCATGATTTCGCCAAGATTTAGACCCTGGGAAAATAACTAGCTAAGCAAATATTTTATTTAACCGTTGATGTAAATTAGGCGACGAGAGGCTGCATGAGTTACATTTCGATGTAAGATTAAAAGATACCAAATTAATTATTTTCTAGTTTTACAAAGCAAAAGGATAGAAATAAGTCAAAACATTATTATTTACAGAGCGAAAAGAATTTCCAGTACGTTAAGCTTGCTAATAGAATACTGGGAACTGATCAATAAAATGTTTCAGAACATTGACAAAGATACGAAAGGGAAGATATAAAAATTTATTATTTATAGGATAAAATCGTGAAATTTTAAGTAGTTGTTTAAGATTAAGGAATCTAATTTATAATTTAATTTATTTAGATAATTTACCTATTCCTTTAAAGAGAAAAATATAAATTTTATAATATGTGATAATCTATATCTATATGTGATAAAAAAAAAAAAAAAAATCTACATGTGATTAAAAAAAAATTATAATTGTTAGTTCATCAAAATCTATACAGTTTGTGAGACAGTGACTAAGAATGAGACTCTAGAATCAGTAAAATCAATAGGGCTTCTACAAGAGTGAAAAATCGTTATTATAAATATGTAGAAACAAATGCAAAAGAAAGAAAAAAGAAAATTAAAATAATTTGGAATTTTAAGATTGAAATTTGGTTCCCATATTCAATTGGAAATTTTAGCAAGTTTCACTAAGAATGACTATTTCTTTTCCTACAAATACATGAAAGTATTTCATAAATTGTGAGTGATGCATGATTTTACTTTGCATATCTATAACATATATATGCCAACTTTCAACTCATCTGAATGAAGGATTTAGGCACTATTGTGTTCACGCATACGTAACTTTAAAAATAGCAAAATTGAACTTGGGGGACCTTAAAATGTTTACAAACACTTAAATCATAAAGTCATATTTTACTTCTAATTTTATTATATACACTGCTCATTAATTTTACATCATTTCATCTCATACACGGTTTTCTTTTCTTTTTGATTATTTGACTGCATTATTTTTTTAACCTTTTACCTATTCTTGTTTTAACTTTAGGTTTGTTTTTTAATGACCATCTGGATGGGTAAACCCATCCAGAAGATACACTTTATTTTTATTTTTATACATTAGTTTGGCGCAGTATGTCCCTTTGTGGACCTTGCGCCATTAAAAGGCCACCAACCAACCATAAAGTCATATTTTTGACATACTTTCTTTACATAGGTAGTATGATTAGAAACTAAAAATAGTTCATATTGGTGAGGTTTGCATTCTTATAAACTGTCATTACCTAATATTTTAAGCTGACATATTTAAAACAGCTTATAAATGAATACAAAATTTGCAATATTCAGTTAATTATTCACTTTACTTCCTCAATGTGTTTGCTGCTTAGTTTTTTTTTTTTTTTTTTTTTTTTAAGCATTTTGCAGGCTTAATGTAAACTCTTGTTAAAGGAATTATAAAGGTAATTTTATTTTAAATGAACACCCTTTGAAAGCTTTTAAAATTTCTTAGAAATTTAGTTATAAGCATTATTTCCATTTTGGCAAACACTGTTTTTACGTTGTAAAACAGCAGCACTTATCTTCATAAGCTTAAGCTAATGTTATTATTCTATGGAAAAATTTTTTCAAATATAACTCATTAACTAATGTGTATATATATATATATATATATATATTTTTTTTTTTTTTTTTTTTTTTTTTTTATTGAAGCTATAAAAAAATTATATTTAACTATGTGAAATTTTCCATTTTGGAGTTTCAAAATAAAACATTAAAAAAAAAAAAAAAAAAAATCAGTTTTTAAAAATATATTCAAATTAACATTTGGAAAATATCTGAATGGAAAAATAGAATTTGAAAATACATACTGTCACTCAAAAAAGTATTGGGACAATTGACATGCATGTAAAGCCATTTATAAAAAATATTTATCACATTTAAACAAAAACAAAACGAATCGAAAAATATTTTAACATTTGGTGTACATTATGCAAGGAAAGATTTATTAGTATTTTAGCATTTTCATTCAATCTAGATTTTCAAATGCAATTCAAAGGCAAATAAGAGTCAAAAAAGTATTAGGACACTCTTAAATTTTTTCTAGTCTATAGTGCATCAGTAGAAATTAAATTACTACCACTTTTTTTAAACTAGAATTTTATATGTAAAAGATTCAGTAGATAAGATTACTCATGGAGAAAATGGCGAGAAACAAAGATATATCGAATGATATGCGAAATCTGGTAATAACTTGTTGGAAAAATGGAAAATCAGTTTGCAGTATATTACAAACCTTGAAATTGAGTAAGTCTACTGCTTTTAACATTATTGATAGGTTCAAGAAAACAAATAGTGTTGAAAACAAGCAAAGATCAGGGTGTCCAAGGGTATTTAATGAACGTGAAAAGAGGTGGATTGTGAGACAAGCAGGGTTGGCAAGGTTTCGGACACTATGGTAAAAACCATGGTTTTTACCGTACTGTCCAAAACCCCAGTGTCCTAAACTGTCTGAAACTACATTTTTTAACGGAATTATACTTTATTAAAATGATGAAAATTTTTGAAAAACTACAAAATAATTCTTATAATTATATATGTGTATACATTTTCTCCCCCCCCCCCAATATATAATTTTTATTTTGTACATTGATTTTCTTTTTTTTCCCCTATATATATATATATATATATAGACACTCACACAGAGAGAGAGAGTGATTACAGTTATATAGTATTAATATATAAAAGCAACCAGTCATTATTTATAATGCTTTAATGTAGAAAGCTATAATAAGGATAATTCTGTATCAAACATATCTACAAAGACGTACATATAAAAATACTATAAATAAATTTTAAAGATTTAAAAATTTTGTGTTTTTTCCCCTTTTATTAAGTAATTGAAAGTATATGAAAATTTTAATTGTTTATACTTAAGTCTGTATTTCAATTATTACATTTGGTACATATTTACCATTTTTTACCCCCAAGTATGTAGAATTCATTCACTAATTAAAACAAGTTAATTGTTCAAATTAAATAAAAAATTTTTTTTGTTATGTCAATTCATAGAAAAATATTTCTACATATTATTATTTAAACATTACAAGTATTATAGTTCTCATGCTAATTAATAATAACACCCTTTAATAATAAAAACACTTAAAATCAATGAGTTTCTATTCTTATAATTGTACAAAATAATTGTAAAATTTTATGCACATGAAAACTTAAAATTTGAGAAATTAGTTTCAACTAAAATATATATAATATATATCCATGCATATTTCTGTGCATGCATTGCAATGAAATATTAAAAACTCTTTGGAAATATAAATAAATGTGACTTAAGTTAACTTGATTTAGCTTTTGTTATGATTTCAATATTCAAAATTACACTTCAAATTCTTTGACTATTTAACGTTTAGATAATAATTATACATGCTATTTTACTCTTTAAAGAAAAGAAACACAGTTAAAAACAAAAATGATTTTAATTTGATTAATTTTTTTTTTAATTTAATATTTAAACAGGTTGCATTGAATTTCTCATTAAAGTAAGAAAAAAATAAAATAAACAATTCTTGAATAACATAGAAGCAAATTATAAAAAGTGCACAAATTTAGTAATCTAGTTCAACTGGCCCTCTTAACATCCGGTAACACATAACCAGTTTAGCTGCTGTATTTACACCAAGGCGATTTCTAAGTTTTGAATGTATGACTCCAAAATTTGAGAACATTCTCTCGATTGATGCTGAGCTTGCAGGGCATGATAACAGAAGATTAATGTATTTCAAACAGTCTTCAGAATATCCTTCTAGTGCAAGTGATTTTCCTACTGCAGTCCGCCATGTAACTGGATTAACATTTTTTCCAGATTCAGTAAAATATGTAGGAGGAAATGGTAGTGCTTCAGCTTCATAAGCAATTAAAAGGGGGGTGACTTCTGGATATTTTTTAATTAAATGTGACCGTGCACTTTCTTTTTGAATATTTGATAAACCTACTCCTTTGTATTTGGGATTTGGTAAATAGGCTAGAAAATGAGTTGGTTGCAAGGCTTGGTTCAGTCATTTTAAAATTTCCGAGTTGCGTGGTTGTAAACACTTTACATTAAGCAAAGTCAATCATATACGACATGCTTCATCAATAGTTGCATTGTCACTCTGTAAATGATCCAATGAATCTGCAATTGGCTTAAGTTGTAAGAGAGCATCTTTGGACTGTTTATATAAGTTATAGTTGTTTATAAGATTGGCAATATCTCTGTCAATGAGGTTCTCATTTTCTTCAATAATTTTTTGATATGCTTGTCTATTGCGATGCAAACTTTCAATGCAGGTTAGTTGGCTTTTCCATCTTGTGTCTCCTGGTAACTGTGGTTTAGTGGAATCTGGAATATCTTTTAAAAGAGCACTTGGTATATGGTGGTTGCGGAAATATTTCTGTACTTTTATAATATTTTGCAAAACTTGAACTGGTGTAATATCTTGTCCTAATAAATTTAAATAATGAGCACTACATCCATACACTAGTAAATTCTTATCATCTTCATAAAGAAGTTCCTTCGCTTTTTCCATAACTCTAGCATTATCTGTGACAACAGCTTTTACATCACAATTGAATTCTGTTTTTGCTTTTGTGATTGCTTCTTCCAAAACAGTTTTATGGTAATGCGCATTTTTTGTATGAGCACCTGATTCTACTGCATCCAGATAATAAAATTTTCCCTCACTATGAATGCATGTTGCAATTATGGGATCATTGTGGATGTTACTCCATCCATTTTCTATAAGAGTGACTTGCTTGCCTTCAATATTTTTCTTCATTTGATTTTTTACTTCAATGGATACTTTATCTAAAAGCTCTCCAGCTAATGCTTTACGGCTTGGTGGTGTATAACCAGGGCGCAGAGCAGAGATTAATTCCCTAAATGTGGGATGCTCTGCTGCTGTAAAAGCAATATTATTTGCATAAAAAAATTTTGCAACAAGTAAATTTAAATTTACTGCTGCATTTTTACTTGTTTTAAAGATGTGGAAATCTAAACTCTGCTGCTCTTGAAGTTTCATCTTTTTTTTCGGACACTATTGATACATTTTCAATTTCATTGACTGTTGCATTGTTGTTAATCTTTGCTGACTGGCAAGACAAAATGTGTTTTTCCATTCTGTCAGCTTTTCCAAGTTGGATATTGCCACAATATTTACATTTGGCATAGTTATTTCCCTTTTTTCCTTCAACATCCGCTTTTAAAAAATGTTGCCATACACTATCAGCTGGTCGTCCACCTTTATTCATTTTGATTGACAAAAATAAATCAATTTAATTCTGTAATTTCAGCTATAGAATAATGAAAATCACAGTGCAAATTCTGCAGTAAAATTACAAGATGCAGGGAGAAGGAGGATAGATAAGATTATTTCCTTCAGGGTTAGAAGGAAGAGGTCTTGTATAGCAATTGACTCCTCCCCCACTTTCAACTACTTCCCATATGAATCATGTGTCCTAGGATTACATTGGTCAGTTACTCTTGTTGTCAAGGTCAAATTTAACCTTCTTTGTAACAACATGACCTTAAATATCACTGGCTGCAGCCTAGTTACACAATACTGCTGTACTGCAAAAAAAGAACTAGTATCTGTTATGATTTGATACAGATTTTTCACCAATAAAAAATAAATTTTAAAGTAGTTTTTTTTTTTTTTTTTTTTGTGTGTGTGTGTGTGTGTGTGTGATAATTTATTTTAAGTGTGTCATTTTATTTTGCACAATATATTCATTTATGAAAATATAATTCAAAAGAATACCTAGGTCTTAACTGTATGTGACATTTATTTTATAGCATCTTTTAATCTATAACTAAGAAATAACTTTCATTTTCCTTTTTTTCCTTTCTTTTTTCTTTTTGGTTAAATTTTGAACACAAATATAAATAAAAATACCTAAGTTAATATTCTTTTTAAACAGAAATGAGCTTTTTTATGCTTTGATTGTTTCCTTTTTATATATAAATTTAATTTGCATATTTCTCAGTAATAGTAAAATTATTTTGGCATTTATGTAAACTGTCAGAAATTCTATACATTTTTCAAATTTCTCTCTCTCTCTTTTTTAATTCTCTTATTATTTGTGTTTCTATGTACTTAAACAATCTGTTTTCATATGTTTTTCATGCTTATTTATGAGAAGAACAATATCTTGGATATGTTACATTTGTTCTTTTATTTTGAAATCACTGAATATTTCAGAGTACTAGAAAAACAAATTTATTATTGGGTATTGAGGAATTTGTTACACATTTTATTAATTTCTTACTGTAATTTTTATTTCATATTGTATAATAGCATTTTACTATTATCTATAAATTGACTGAAACTAGTCAATTGTGATAGTATCATACATTTTATAAAATAATAATAATAAAAAGACCTGAAATTTTAATTTTATGTGGCTATTATTATTATAAAATAGAAAAAAAAAATGTAATGTGAAATACTTCATTAATTACAATCGCAAGTGTGAATGTAGGGGTTATAAAATATAATTTCTGATAATTTTTGGTTTTAGACACTTTGACACTTTTGGACAGTAAAAACCACCTGTCCTGTCCAAAACCCCAACCCTGGAGACAAGTTCACATTAATCCAAAAACACACAATCCACATAAGTTCACATAATCAACATCACACAGTTCACATAAATCCTGAAACTGTCAGAAATGTTTTAAGAAAACAGAAATATCATGGCAGAGTACCCCAAAGAAAGCCCTACATCAGCAAAGCAAATCGGCAAGCTAGGCTGGCATGTGCTAAAGAGTATGTAAAGCAGCCAAAAGAATTTTGGGAAAATGTAATTTTTGTTGATGAAAGCAAATATAACATTTTCGGATCAGATGGCAAGCAAAAAGTTTGGCAGAAACCAAATACAGCGATGCATACCAAAAACTTACGGCCTACTGTGAAATATGGAAGTGGCAATCTATTAGTTTGGGGTTGCATGGCAAGCTCTGGTGTCAGGAACTTGCATTTTATTGATGGTACAATGAATAAATATGTCTATCTTGACATTCTCAAGCAAAGTGCGAGCAACATTTTAAATTGTACTAAGATAATGACCCGAAACATACTGCTGATATTTGCAAGTTATGGGTCCTCTACCACTGTCCTAGTGTGATTAAGACTCCCGCACAAAGTCCAGACCTTAAACCAATTGAACATGTGTGGGACTATCTGCAGCAAAAATTTCATGAACACCAAATTTCTAACAAGCAGGATTTAAAAAAACATTTGGTCGAAAAGTAGGCCAAAACTGATGGATTGTTTTGCAAAAAATTGACCCAATCTATGCCAAATAGACTACGAGAAGTCATAAAAAGCAAGGATGGTCCAACAAGATATTAACTTTTAAGTTTGCATTGTTTTTCTTAATTTATTAGGCAGTGTCCCAATACTTTTTTGAGCACGTTTTCTTACTAGATTTCTTTTGTTTCCAATTAGAACTATAATTGCATTAATATGTGAGTTTTGTGTGAATTATTATGATTTATATTTATCAAAATAACATTTACCGTAATTTCGCGTATATAACCCGTGGCGGAAGGTAACCCGCAGCGTAAAAAAATTATTTAAAAATAATTATAACCGAAAGATACCCCCGCATTTCTAAAATTATCTGGTCAGCAATCGCTGTTTATAATTTCAATATTAATTGTTATTATTTTAATAATAAGTTGGAAAAAATACAAGTAATAAAGAAATATACAACTAGATATAAATAAAAAACAAATTTATTTACCTATAACGAAAAAGCAAATAATCATTACTTAGTATTAATCTTTCTCTATATATAAATTACTGTAAACTGGAGTAACTTCTAACAATTAACACCTTTATTCGATTTATAAGAAAATTATAGATTTATAATAAATTTATTTACAAAATTCCTTCAAATCTATCGAAATCGGATTCTTCCGTATCAGAATTAAAATTTTTGGGACAGTGCATCTTCGTCATCTTTATTATACTCCTCATCAAGTTCCTTTTCACTGTCCTCAATTTCATCGCCATTATACGTTAATAATCCAGACTTCTGAAATGAAAATGAGAATGGTGTTGATTTTGTCCTCCTTTGCGATAGATACCCCGCAGGACATACAAACTCAGATTTTATTTATAGATTACCCGCGGGTTATATACACGAAATTACGGCACTTCTTATTTTTGGTTTCATTTGCATGTTTAAGTAAAATATTAGGATAAAAAACTGTCAACTTGTAGTGTGTCCCAATACTTTTTTGACAAACTGTATTAGTTAATGAGGTGCAATTTAGTAATTTCTTCACTGAATTATTAGCTTGGACTTCCGTCGGTGACGATCTCAGCTGCTACTTTCACCTAAAAACAGTTTTGTATAGAACCAAAAACATCCAGGAATTTAATAAAAATGAAATTTTTTTAAGGATTTTTCTAGAAGCACAACACTCAACTTGCTTTCAAGCAAATTATATGTCAAACTTCAAAAACTATTTAATTTGTTTATTCAGACTTTTATGCGAAGCATTCAGTTTCATCCGAATTGCTGTTCACACATTATCATTCGATACATTAAATTTTAATGCTACATGGTAAACAAGTGTCTGCACTACTTGTTCATCTAATGGGCTTTTTTCACAATTTTAATGGGTTTTATCGCACTTTTTGCAAGTACCTCTCGCCCTACAATCACTTCTAACAAGTCTCCTGTATATTTTGAGTAACTGTTTTGCCTAATACAAACAAATTTTTCTTCTGGAACACAAATGTTTCCAAATTTTACACTGTCTCCCATATTTAAGTTTTCAGCATTTTTCATTTTTTTGTATTTTATCTTGTACTTATTAGCTTTTTGTGGAGCATTTTCCACTTTCTTTTCCAACTCTGATATTGCAGCATCCTTTTCTTTAAGTTGAACTTCTAATTTGAAGGCATTAGTTTTAAGTTTTTTGCAGGCAGCACAAGGAGATACAGATTTTGTAGTAGTAATTGAAGACATTAATTGTTTGCCAGCTCTTCTCTTCACTGTCTTTGCTGATGTTTCAGTAAAAAATAAATAAAATGATTACAACGTTTTTTTTTTTGTTGTTGTTGTTGTTAAATAGTAAATTTGGCACTGTTGTTACTAAAAAAGTTGATTTTACATGAAATTTTATAAAAGTATAACTAAAATAATTGAGTGCCAATTTGTGGTAAATTAATTTATTTACAGTTAAAGAATCTTTACAAAATAATTTTAAATATTCATTTTTTTTTTTACACATATTTTATTTTATTTATAACTCTGAAATCTACAAATATTTTAAAGTGATTGCAGGCTTCAAATATCATATACATTTGCCTCTATAAATAATTAAATTAGACATAAACCCAGATGGAATGGTTTCTACTGTGTGTCTCTCTGATAATTACGCAATAAGATAGGGGTGTAAACTTTTTTTTTTTTGGGGGGGGGGGGGAGAAGAGGGGGGTAGGATGTCTATACATAAAAAAATATATATATGTATGTAACATTCTATTTTCATATGTTACTTAAAACTAATTAAATAAATACAACTTAAAAAATTTGAGGAGCCACATATTGTAGGTCTTTATTGTTTAAAGAGGCAGATGCAGAATATACAAGCTAGTAGCTATAGATTATGTCTACATGATAGTACATGTACATTTTAGTTTTAATTTACTTTTCATAACCTTGTATGATAATGACAGATGGACAAAGGATTGGGGATCTTAAGCAATCATCTTTTTCGACATTTTGCAAGGCTGATGCAATATCTAAACCCAAATGGAATATATAGTTAAAATTATAAATTCTTAATAAATAATATTGATTAAATTAATTTACCCAGATTAATGATATATTAATTTTATTATTACATCCCTCCTCCCGAGAGGACTACACCCTATGTGTCCATAGGGTGAAGGACACTCAGGAATAAGTAGATAAACTCTTAGAATAATCCTAAATATTTTTAAAATCCTAAAACTAAAAGAAATTTCAAATTCCAAATCCTTCATCCATTTATACTAATATATAAAAACATAAAAATAAAAAGCAAATTGGATAGTGATAATACAAGAAAGGAGACAATCTCTCTGGCAAGAAGATTCCTAAGTTTTGTTCTCTTACCATCATGCTTGCAATCCCATCCTGAATTAACCTTCCATTGTATACAATGGATAAAATAAACAAAACCATAATAATAAACAGACTATATCTTCAGGGCCCTGTAAAAAACACTAAATTACAATCAAAGTAAATATATGCTAGCGCTACTACATATAAAATATTACAACAGTTATTAATGAGTCTTCATAAAAAGAAAAAAGTATACAAAATACTGGTAAGGTAAGGCCTTATTTACATTATACAATTTTTGTTAGAGGTACACCTCTTGCTACATAACTTCGCTTAATACTATTCATCACAAAAGAAAAGTACTTTTATGATCACTAAATCAATACAACATATAAACAATTAATTCAATTTAGATCTGTATGCCAGATACATAATAAATTTTTTGGATTTATGTTCAAAGACAGATACCCATCCATTATAAAACTGTTCAGCATCATCACTCATAAAAAAATTGAGCATTGATTTCACCAGTCTTACTTCTGACAACTTGAAAAAAAATTCTTTAGTTTCACGGTTACTTATTAACCATGCCACTGGGAAACCCTCTCCAAATTCATCTACAACCATTAATGTGATCAAACTGAAATCATATCCATTAGTTCCATGGGTGGAGTCAATACAAATCAAATGTTCTCCAAATTTTTTCAGCATTGTTGTTTGCAATGAATTCATGAGAACAATAAAAATGTCTTTTTTTTTTATATTACTAATATGTGATGGTGATTCTTCTCCTTGTAGTTTACAAATAAGAAATGGATTTTCTGGTAGTTCAGAATATTCTTTAAACATTAAATGGACACTAGCAGCATCATCTGAGTGTCTTTCAATTCCTTTAAGACCAAAACTTACCTGTATGTTATTGATATCTTTTTTTGTTAAAAGTTGGCTTGCACTTCGATAATTTGAAATTTCCATCGAATTAAGCAATTCTTTAGTGATACTACGAACCGATCAAGGATTTTATCAGAATTTACACCATCTTTAATTTGGCATGCAATCTGCATTTTAAGTGTTTGTGGCAAACGTAAAATTTTAATTTATTTGTGTGACCAATATGGGTATTCATCAATGCCACATGAATTTTATTAGAACTGTAACAGGTAGTTACATTTAAATATGCAGGGCACACTGCACCAATTTTGCAAGATCCTACTGGTTGACGTTTTCCTGTATTTTTTTTATGTATAAATACCACTCCTATTGCAAATACAGTCAAATCTGCCTAAACCGGAATCTGTGTAAAACGGAAAAAAATTTCAGTCCCTTCAAAAGTTTATGGGAACCTTTACTAAAACATATATAAATGATAAAATAGTATACGAGATAAAGACTTTCATCAATTTTATTTTTTGTATAATTAGAATTTAATTTGGTAGTAATTTGATGATTTAAAAGTTAAGAATTTCTTCAGAAAGTATATTTTCTGTTAGACAAGGCAAATTTACTTCAGTTACATGGAAAATCTGCATAAAACGGAAATCTGTCTAAAATGGAAAGTTTTAATAGTCCCATTCTGTTCCGTTTTAGACAGATTTGACTGTATAATATTGTTTTGTGTAACTCTCGTATTTTTCATAGCCTCTACTTTTTTTATAATATACTTTATTTTCCACTTCAAATATCTCTTTCCATTTTTTAAATTCATCAATGTTTTCAAACACTTTTTTGTCTTCAGATATTTTAAAGTAATGCATTTCAGTCGAATGCTTTCATATTTCATTAACTGCACATTTTGTAACATTGCAATCTTCAATGGGACAAGCATGAGGAAATTTTTTTTTGATACTTCTGACAGATGAATATTTTTTAAATGTCTACCACAAAATTACACGAAAAACTTTTTTTGCAATATTGACAAATAACAGTCATTGCAATTAGCTGCAAATAATCAAAACATAAATAACATGATATTCTACGAAATTTCTGATTAAAAAACTCTCTGTTTACTTTGTATATATTTCAATTATTTCAATATAATCTAAAAGATGGCAGCACATACGGGATTCAAAAGAAATTTTACTAGAATTGAAGTCCTCCTGACTGATGACGTAGAAGAGGCGTGGTCAGGTGCACTGCACTAACTAGTCGCTCGTAAGACGGACGGTTTTTAAAAAAGATTGTCATTACTATTATTGATATGAGGATGACTAGGATGAAAAAGTATCCTATAGTACAGTTGTAAAGATAACTGCTGTCTAATATTAGTAAGGGAAGGCTCTACACAGTCAGTATATAAACTGACGATTGGAGAAGTTCGAAAGGCCCCTGAGCAGATCCTAAGTGCACTGTGATGAACTGTGTCAAGTTTTTTAAGGTAAAAATTAGGAGCAGACCCATAAATTTCACAGTCTAATTTTGAACGAATTAAAGAGCGGTAAATTTTTAGTAAAAAAATGCGATCAGCACCCCAAGATGTGTTTGCAAGTACTTTTAAAATATTTAAAATTCTTTCACATTTCGTCCTTAAATAAGAAATATGTTCTTTAAAATTGAGTTTTTTGTCAAAAATTACACCCAAAAAATGGGCAAAATCAACTACCGAAATAGGTATGTCATTAATAAATATTTGTGGATCAGGATGAAGACCACGGCAAAAATGCACACAATGTGCTTTGTCACTGGAAAAAGTAAAACCACTTTTATTAGTCCATTTAAGAATGTTTTTAACAGCAAGTTCTAACTGTCGTTCAATGAAGTGCACATCATTTCCCTGGCAAGAAATCTGCAGGTCGTCAACGTATAGACAGCCGTGAACAGTTTGTGGAATTTGCTTTAATGTATCATTGATTTTTAAAGAGAAGAGTGTAAAACTCAAGATACTGCCTTGAGGTGCACCTTCGTCCTGAAAGTCTGAATAAACTGAACCAATTCGAACTTGGAAGCATCTGACTCTCAAAAATGCCATGGCGCCCATGTCTTGTCATATGCCTTTTCCATATCAAAAAAGATTGACAACAAATGGTTATGTCTAACATTAGCTTTCTGAATATTTGTCTCTAGCAGTAAAACATTGTCAATAGTAGAGTGGCCACGTCTAAAACCACTTTGTCATGGGGAGATTAACCTTTTCTTTTCAAGAATATTAACCGGCCTAGTATTTAACATTTTCTCGAGCAGTTTACATAGGCAGCTAGTTAAAGCAATTGGCCTGTAGTTTTTTGGATCAGTTGCCCCTTTGCCGGGCTAGGAAAATGAATGATAGTGGCATCGTCTAAGCAATAGGCAAAGTATTTTCGGTCCAGATTCTATTATAAAGATGAAGGAAATTTTTAAGAGACTGTTTTGATAAGTGTTTGATCATCATGTAAGTAATGCCATCCAGACATAATGCTTGTCAGATTTGGCGATGATGATTTAAAATAATGTCTGTACAAATGACGAAGGCATGGGCAATCTGTAAATAAATCGCGAATGATAAGTGAAGTAAAATGACAGGACAATCAGGTTCTTGTTCTCCCAAAAGTAAGTGCTTATGTGTTAGCCTGGAATGCCCGATTCTGAGACAAGTAACAATGACATTGTACTTCCTAGGTGAGAGTGTAGGCCAGACTTATGTGTGGTTTGATCTACTGTAATTTATTATCCTCTTGAAATTCTCACTCTCTTTGCTAAATGTTTCTAAAAGAATGTCTTATGGCATATATTAGATCTTCAAAAGGAATTGCACAGTTAAGGGTTACTAAAGCCTGTTTTGCTGCTCTATCAGCAGCTTCATTACCTTTAATACCAACATGTCCTGGAATTCAGTAAAATAAAATATTGTATCTTTTTTTTAACAGGTATGTTTTTAAAACTGCAATAAAAGAGGGTGTACATGAAATGGAAGAGAGAGTCAAGAACACTTTTTAATCTGTATAAATTTTCTGTGAAGAGAAGAAATGAAATCAACTGCGACTTTGGCAAAAAGCTCTGCAGAGAAAACTGAAAAGGAACTTGGGAGGTGATAGCTAAAAACATTGTTATCAGAAACAATACCTGAGCCATCTGTAAAAATTTTAATATTGTCCTTGAAACTGCAGCAATGAGAAGCATACAGAGTCTGGAAAACAGAAGCATCTGTGCTGGATTTGTCAAAGTCTTTAGGGTTATCTCCTGCATTAATTCTTTTAAAGTTCCAAGGAATGATAGCAAAGAGAGGCCTTGTACGAACATTTATGTCAAGGTGAGGCATGCCAGCAAGAATGTTTCTCATTCTTAGGCTGGAATTGTTAAATTGACATTTAAGACATCAAGGCAAATTAATTAGCAGTGAAGTTATTTATATTTAGCTGGGAAAGCAATTTAAAATGCACCTGAATTAATCATGGTGTCAATGGTTGAAAAGAGATAGACATGAAATAAAATAACTAGCTTGTATTTATTGAAAAATAAACAGGTCGATAAAAAATATAAAAACTGTAACAAACTGATTCATTATATCTAAACATTTTGAAATACATCTATTGTCATATCCAAACATTTCACCTATTGTCATAAGATCTCAGAGTTAAAATAAACAAAAGCTATTAAACCACTTTAAATCAACCAAAAATTTTTTTTTTACCTTATTTATCCATTAACCACACAAATACAACAACCAAAAATATTCTCCTGCCAATAGCGAAAATCCTGAGGGACAGATTAAATATCTACTATAAAATACACATCCTGTGTGGTTTCATATGTGCATGAAAACACATGGTGGCTACTAAAACAATCTTTAATCACTCATCCTATGCAGAGAAAAAGAAAGGCAATGACCCACATTCAGTTAATTTATTTATAGAACGGATGATGGGAAGGATATCAAGTTACAGATGCAAATTAGACATGTGTCTGTTTCTTAATGGCTACTGCAGCTATTACATCATCACTTACGTGAAAGGAGGCTGTTTCATAATGTCATATCAACGACATGTAAAAATAAACAAAACAACTTTATAAATAAATGTAACTACCTAATTAAAAAAAGCTTTGCACAGCTTTGGAAATAAATTTAAAAGTTTAAGTGGTTCAATAGAAAAAGGTAACCCTTTGAGTAAATTACTTTAATCAAAAGTAATAAGTAAAAATCAGAATTTAGGAGTAATTTTAACGTGCTTTATAGTTTTAATCAAAATAATTTCAAATTTAAGATAAATTAAATGATGTTTTTATAATAAACTTTATCAATGTGATGAAACATAGGAAAGAACTTCCAAAATTTAACAGATATGATAAAGGGAGAAATGCAGAAATTTAAAGAGATGATTAGAAGAACAATGGGTCATAACATTTTTTTTTTTTTTTTTTTGTAGGAATAAAAGATTGATTCCATTTTTGAGGAATAAAACATTGGCGATTTTCATTTAAAGTGTAATCATTGTTGTTAAAATGAGGATGGAGAGGAAGTGACTCTCTTCTACACATTCAGTATATAAACTAAGAATAGGAGATGTACGAAAAGCCCAGAATAGATCCTAAGTGTGGAATGGTGCACAGTGTCAAGTTTCTTAACCCGATCGATTTATCGTGAGTCATTGGAGACCTGAGCCATTTTTCGTTTGTCTCATTCCTCAGAATCCACATATAGAAGAAATACCTATCCATCGCGTCCATTAATTTTTCCGTAAAAATAACATTTTTTAATTTTGTTATGCAATTTGAATTTTTCAAATATCTCAGTTTGTGAATTTTTTAGTAAATGCCTGTATTTTATGGAAATGGGTGTTTTTCGCAATATTTATTTATTTGCCCTTTAAGTAGAAGTGTTCAAGAATTTTATCAGATTTTTTTCATTAAAAATTGCATGTTCTGACATTGCTCAGGTCTTCAGCGACTCATGATAAACTGACAAGGTGGCGAAACAAGTGATAACCTGATCAGGTTAAGGTACGTGTTTCAAGTGGAGCCGTAAATCTGACAAGCATAGTCTGGCCTAGAACAGATATACCCTATAGATCTTAAGCAAGGAAGTACGATCAGCACCCCTGGTAGTATTGGAAAGCACTTTCTGTATATTTAATTTTTTATCCCGGTTCGTCCTAAGATTTAAAATATGTGAAATAAAAGTAAGTTAAGTAAAAAATTACACCCAAGAAACGAGCAGTGTCCACAACTGAGATAGGTCTATTATTAATAAAAAGCTCTGGATCAGGATGACGATCCCATCTATGGCAAAAATGCACACGTGTTTTGTCAACAGAAAAGGTAAAACCATTTTCATTGGTCCACTTAATAATAATTTTGATAGTGAGTTGTAATTGGTGGCAACATCATGTATGCTCTTTCTTAACTTTAGAAACACACATCATTATACTGTTATTAATAAAGACAACTTTTGATAGATACTGTTATGTTCACTTACTTAGCTTTCATTACTAAAATAATATAGATTTTATGTGCTTATTAAACAAAAAATAAAGCTTTATGAAACTTACCTTGTGTAGAAAGATGAATAAGTCTTTCTTGTAACTGACGATTTAATGATCGTAATTGTATTATTTCCCTGTTCTCCAACTCCATCTTCTCATGTTGCTTTTGCAACTCTGCTTTTTTTTTTTTGTATATTTTTTAATTTTTTTTTTTTCTAAGAAATCATATGAAGCTTGTAATTCCATGTCCATCCTTTTAGGAATTATTTCAGGATCATCCTCACTATCCATTTGACAATCTGTGTCGCTATTGTTTTCGAAAGCTGCAATTTTCAAAATAAAACCAATTTAGACTAATAATAAAAGCTAGTAAAATAAGTCACATGCACTCCTACTATTTCTATCCATTTCCATTGTTTTCTTGTGGCCAGATACTTTTGCAACTATCCAAATAAACTTTGTCCCGATTTTCAATGAAGACTACATCATGCTATCAAAAGATGAAAATTTAATCTAATAATTCTAACAAAAGCTGAAATTGCAGCACTGTTGACAAAACTTTCCAAAGAATACCAGAATGATTATTTTAGTGATAAAGATACTGTACTTCAGGTGACAATCCAATTGATTACTTTCACCTTTTATTTATTGAAAATATCTTGGATGAAGTAGTTGCTCTAACCACTGACCAAATATAATGTATTTATCACTTAATTCATCTTCTATTTTCATATCATATGCAGCACAGAATGTGGCCGCACTAAGAAAATTTTACCTCTAATGCCTACCATGTGCTGGCATTAAGTCAAAATATTCATACAAAAAAGACTTAAATATTAGTTACTAATAAGTTTGATACATATATTTTTTTACCATTTTTAAATCCTATTTGTTATAAGTAAATGGCCTTCTAAGAAAACTAACTTGGTACGGCAACAACTATTAACACATCCTCACATGACCAGCAATGAATGTGTTGAAAACTGTACAAACTTTCTTATATTGTTTTAAACATTCTTACGAAGGTTTTTGAATGCTTCCCTTCTTGATCTCTTTGCAGTTTTAAAAATATCTTCTGCTTTTAGCCTTTTTGCAGCTTGCTCTTTCTTCTTCTTTTCAGTTTCCTGCAAGTTAATTTCAGTAAGCTACAATATAATATCACTATTTGTTTATTCTACTTAAAGCAATAGAAATCAGGGTTGCTATTTTCCCCTACTTTTTGTGGAATGTCCAAGGCACTGTACAAAACTAAGAAAACCATACAAAATTGGACCAATCTAACCTATTGAGTTATGTATGTTCAATGTTTTAAAAGAATAATTTTGAGCATAAAATTAGCAATTTAGCAATAAAAATTTTATTAAATATTAATTAATCTGATAAATAAACAGTAATTTCATTTTAATCACAATCAATAAAAAAAATAAAATTTAAGTAAAAAGCATAAAATCAAATTTATTCTGGCAAAGACATGCTACAAAGAAGTGGAGGTTTCAACACTAAGAAAGTTTTAGAGAAAAATATAGGTACTTTCCTTTTGCAAGAGATAAATATTTTGAACATTAAAAATTTTTCAAAAAAGCTTTCAAGACCAGTATTACTAGTTATTACTTTTTGTATAATCATTTGTTAGGCCAGAAATTTCAAATGTCTCGAAAGCTTTTTAAAATATTTTGAACATTAGCCCTTTCGTGGTCCCGAAAGTGTATACGCGGTCAGAGATTTTTCCTTTTGTCACAACCGTTTATACACGGTCAGCATTTGTTACTTCTAAATGGTCATGGACGCATATACGCGATTGGGCTTTTTCCCCTTTGTTCCAGACTGGGAGTTAAAGAATGCGTTTATCAGCCACTCCTTCTTTTCCCGACACAATAGTCGTACAACAGGACCATTATTCACTATATTATTTGTATTTCAGTGGAATGTCAGGGATTTGGTTAAAAAATGCTTTTAAGAATTACTGTAACTGTAGATGGTTAAGAATAACCATGTACTGTAAAAGAGATACTTGGGTGAAACGAGGCAACTTCACAGGATATTATTGATTACTTATTTTATTTTATATTCTTGTCCATAATATTCTAAATCATTACAATAATAATTATAATTTTAAATCAGATGCAGTGATATATTATACTTAATTTGTCGTTTTAATGAATACTATTTTTACTAACAACTTTTTTTTTTAAATTATTACATAATAATTAATATTATATAAATACCTATATAGATTTAGAATTTTATGATTGATGAACCGACACATCCCATTTAAAGATGATTTGTAAAGAAAGAAATTGATAGAAAATAGGAAAACTTCCATGCAGCGACACACACCAGCTACATATATTTTTAAAAACCACTTCTTTTTAAATTAGTATTAATAAATAATTTTTGTTCAGATTTATTTTATTAACACTAGAAGCACCGTAGGGGTAATTATGCCTTTTTTCTCGATGCCCCATGCTGTATTTCAACGTACAAGCGAGCACCGCAGCTCACATTTTTTGACTTTTTCTAAAATACTTCTAAGCGTACTCTGACAATTTTTCGTATTTCTATATTAATTATTCAAATAAATAAGCATAGAAATACCTACAACAGCCAACAGGGGTCATTTTGATCCTCATACGAAAAATGGTTGATTTTCAAGTAAAAGTCTGTTTTAGAATTCCTGATATCTTATTTTTGTATTCTGTGCACGAGGAAATACTCACCTCTTATCGCGATGACTAAGAGGAGAAAAAAAAACTCCAGTTTGGGTTTGTTTCGATGCCGCATAGAGATGCAGGGAGACCGCTCTTTGTTGTCAAAATTTAGGAAATTTATTTTATTCTTGCTTCCATGTTGTTTTCTCTGTAAACTATAAATGAATTAAATTAAATTGATTTTATTATATCGTTTAGGAAAAATTTGATTCGATTGGATAGCTGATAAGTTTTAAAAGGTTTAGATAAGTTTTGTTTACATTATAGAAAAAAAACGTTTTTATCTTGAATAAAGTTAATGTAATTTTTACATGGAAGTAATTATGGATATAAATTAAATTAAAGTAAATGTAAATAGTGCCACTTACTGTTTATTCTGAAAGGTATACTTTGTTTTTTTTTTGTATAACACCTGGAAATTTAAACGATGTTTATCATCGGCATTTCTGTTCACGCGTTCTTTCAGTGATCGCTAAATTAAACTAATAAGTTTAGTTAAAGTTCGATAGATGGCGTCGTAATTATTTCCGAAAGGAAAAATGCAAATTAAGCGTGACGTTATTTGATATCGCTAGTCATTGGATGCATGTTGGAATCCTTCGGATAGTATATAAGAGCTAACTTCATTGCATTTGGCGACTAGAGCCGCCATGTTAAAAAACAGAGCTACTGGTAAGCCTATGCCAATATATATGGTTAACATAGCACCATGTAAAAACTTTGATGAAATTTACAAAATTACCGAAATTTCACTAATTCAAGTGACAATTGAAAGATTTCGATCTTCTCCCCTAAAACAATGCTACCGCTGTCAGAAGTTCAATCATGCATCAGATTGCTGTGGACTTACACCCCGCTGCGTAAAATGTGCCGGGGCGCATCTAACCAATGATTGTCCCTCTAAGGGCAAAATTACACCAAAGTGCGCAAATTGTGGCTCGGATCATCCGGCCACCTATCGTGGCTGCCCCATGAATCCCCTTAACATTAAGAAAAAAAACACGCAAAATAAAACCAAACCTCAAAAACATCTAACTGAAAGCTATCATCTCGCTGAACTACTAAAAGATTTCAACTATACCAAACCTTCCAACAAGACTCACAACGTAGATCCCACAAACGTCCCAGAAACATCCGATTCTCCGGTTGACTTAAATAACAAAATTGATTTTCCTAACCTTAGCCCCCAAACTGAAAAAACCACCACCGAAACTGTCTCAAATGACATTGGTGAAGTTTTTAATACATTTAAAGATTTAAAAGATCTCCTTGAAATAGCCAAATTTATAAAATTTTTCAAAAATATCGCTCATAAAATAAAAAGTTACACCAATCCAATAGATAAAATGATTGTTATTATCAAAGAATTTGATCAGATCGATTTAGATCTGTCAAATTCTAATAAAAATTAATTTAGTCTTGTTTCCTCTCCATATTTTAAATAATTAAATTTAATTTATTTAATTTTATCCCTTTTTATTCAGTTTTCCCACTGAATGTAACCTTTTTTGGTGTCGCCACCTGGTGTCGCTCAATTAAAGTTTTTGATATATCGGCTTTTACTGCCAATTAATATTTATACTCATGTATGGTCACTGAAAAGTGTCTTTTTTTTTTTTTTTTTTTTTTTTTTTTAAATTGCTTTACACTCTTTTTAACGACCTTTCCTACGGTTCCTCGGATCTGGCACTACTTTAACTTTTAAATTATAATAATAAAAAAAAAAAAAAAAAAAAAAAAATTATATACTAAATTTGATATACTACAAATTTTTATTTTTGTATTCCTCTTCTATTTCTTTTATGGCTCATTTTATTTTTATGACCTCATAATTACGCTCACTAAAAAATGGATTAAACAATTATTTTTTAAACTGGAAGTAAAGAGTCTGTACTCTAGGTATTCCATTAATGGACAATTCCAGTTCCAGTTCCAGTTTGGCGGTCAGTTTTTAGTTTGTTGCTATAGCTCTGTATGCTGTTCGTAATGAAGGTGTTACACGTTTTAAACATGAAAGTTAATTTATTAAATTGTTTTTTCTTCATTTAAAAATGAACTATTCAGATATCAGTAATTGAAATACGATGTGGCTTTAGTTTTGCAAGTTTGTTTACATTTTCCTCCCGTTTTCCTTCCGTGTAGTGTTGCCGTTCATTATAAAAGTTTGAACCATGGAGTCAGGTATTTGAGTCTGTTGTTCGTTGGCCTTAAGGGTTAACGTCGTATGCCTGCCATGTTCTTTGAAATGTTGTTTGTTAACTTTAAGAGTTGACATCGTTTTTTTACATTTATATAAGATTTAAGATTAATTATTTTTGAATATAAAGTTTAAATTGAGTTAGTGCTGGACGCTAATTTTTATCACTTGCCTGAGATGAATTTAAGTGATTGTTTAAAATTTTATTAATATTTCAATTGTTAAGTTTTTAATTTTTCTTGTTAAGTTTGTTCAATAAAATTGTTAGTTTGTTTTACAATGACTTTGTCATTTTTTTTTAACTGCCTTATACACATTAACTTAAGTCTTTGAGCTAACTAATGGAGTTGTTTCCACTGCATGATATTATGCTTTGCTAAATGTTAAATTAAGCCATATTGGCGATAACACTCTTCTCTCTATTGCGCGCGCACCTTCAGGGAGCAGTGTTACTCTGCGCACTGAAATGCGCACGTATCCTAACGGCGCTGGTGTGCTAAGGAACGTTTGGAGGGAGAAACATTCCTGCTAGAGCTAATGTAGAAAACAGAACACGACGTCACAATCGCACAACAGTGTTTTCAAAACTTTTCATTGTGACCAGAGTGTAAGCATTTTTTTTTATAAATGCGGAGAGGATTGAGTACACAGGAGGCCCTTGCTCTCCTAGAGCAGTTAGATTCAGATATCAGTGATGATGACAGCAACGATGAAGATTTTCGTCTTGATAATGTGAACTTACAGAGTTCGTCGTCATCCGAAAGCAGTGACAGTGATGCCGTGGAACATTCTACTAATGTGATTTCCCCTGTTATTCCCAAATCAGGACGTTCTCGTGGGCGTCGCAAGGACGAAGGAATAACGTACCAAATCTTTCTGATGGCTGCAGTAAGGATAAGTACTCTTCATCCAGCGGTATTATTTATACTCCGATGAACCGTAACTGCCCCACTTCCACTGCAGGTCGCCCCCCAGGGGGGTACCTTCTTTAGGTATTCAAGGGGAGTCACACACCCCGGGCCGGAGTGATCTTTTTTTCTCTCCTTTTATTTTATTTATTTATTTATTTTTTTTTTTTTTTTTTTTTTACTTTCTACCTTCCTCTTTTATTTCTTTCAATTTTTTTTTTTTTTCCCGCTAATAAGTTTTTGGCATTTTTTTCTTGCTTTTTTGTCGTTGTAGTATTTTTGGTTTTTTACTGCCAATCAGGTTTTGGTACTTGTTCTTGTTTATTGTTCTTGTAAAAAAAATAAAAATAAAAAAAATAAAAATTTGAAAAACTTACAAAAAAAATGAAACTGCTTACCTTTTTTTTACTCACCTTTTTCGTTTCTACTTACCTTATTTGTGTTTCACTCACCTTTTTTTTTTTTTGGTCTTGTTGGTTATACTAAAAATACTTAGCTTCTAATACATTAACCAAGCTGAAAACGGTGTAGATGTGGCGCTGGTTATTGGGTTGGCGATTTGGTGAGGGTCTCACGGTAGTCTAGCCTTGGGAGCACACTGGGAGACTGGTGCCCTTGGTGAAGGTGAGACAACAGTGACTACTCGAACGAGAAACACCGGACTAACACGACTACCACATGTGATTCCCGATTTGGGTCGACGGTCTGGTAGCTGGTGAGTGGTTATGGGTGTACCAGGGAGAGATTCTGAAAACCCTTTGCTTTCCGTCCGTTCAAGAAATGGGCTGACTTGTGGGACTAAGGAAACCCTCGACTCTTTTTATTTATCTCATTATGGCGACAACTAAAGGAAATACGAATAATGCGTCTGGCTCGGGCCAAGCTATCAAAAATTCAAATGAGAAATCTTGGGCAGAAAGAATGGAAGAGTTTTCTTCCACTCTTAACGAAAACAGTGTTTTCCTGAATTGCGAGGCAAGATTTTTTGTGGTAAAGAGAAATGAAGGAGATTTCTTTAAGACCTCTCCATTTCTGATTCAGAAATCATTGCAATCGATAATGGGTGATCCAAAGTCTGTTAAAAAACTTAGATCAGGTGAACTACTAATTGAGGTCGAAAATAACAAGCAAGCTAATAACATAAAAAAATGTACCCACTTTGCCAATATACCAGTCACTGTAAGTATACATAGAACATTAAATGTCTGTCGTGGTGTGATTTCTGAACCAGATCTACAATATATTCCAGAAAGTGAAATACTCGATAATTTGAAAGACCAAAAAGTTATTGCAGTTAAACGAATTTCAATCTTCCGTGATAATAAGCCTGTTCCCACCAAACACATTATTTTGACAATAGACTCACCTAAACTTCCCCAATCAATAAAAGCTGGTTACCTTGAATGCCCTATAAGGCCATACATCCCTAACCCTCTAAGATGTTTTAATTGCCAACGTTTTAACCACTCAAAGACCTCTTGCCGTGGTAAGCTAACATGTGCCCGTTGCAGTGCAATTGGCCATGACAGTGAAAATTGTGAAGCCCCTGTCTGTTGTGTTAATTGCAAAAAGGATCACCCATCTTACTCAAAATCATGTGAAAAATGGAAAACTGAAAAGGAGATACAAACTATTAAAACAAAACAAAACATATCATATCCCGAAGCACGGAAAATTGTGGAATCCAGGACACCCATTGTTGGCAAATCATATGCTGCTGCCATAGTTACCAAAAAAACATATCAGTCTATTGCAATCCAAACTGACACTGTTCATAATACTTGCTCTCCAGTTGTAACTGAATTAAAGAATTCCCCAAACTTACAATCCAATCCAAATCAGGCTTCTAGCTCTTCACAGTCATCATCATCCAAATCAAGAAGCTTAAAGAAAACGCCACAAACTACTAAAACATTATTGTCTGAAAAATGTCTTAACTCTACCTCTGTAAAATATTCAAATTCACCCTCTCATCTCAATATCAAGAAAAAGAAACTGACAAAATTGCCCACTCTCACTACAAATAAAAATAATAAAGTCAATGTTCCAAAACAAGAGGATACGATCAGCCTCCATCCTTCTGATGGGGAGGACGGAATGTCTACTGCATCAGAGGACAATGACGTAGATGTTATAATCTAAAAAAAAAAAAAATGACCAATTTCATTTCATGGAATTGCCGAGGTTTTATAAATAAACGTGATGAAATCAGAGATATCATCTCTGATCATCGGCCTATATGCTTCGCTTTCCAAGAAACATACTTAAGACAACACGATAAAGTCAAAATTCGTGGCTATACCTGTTTCAGGAAAGATTTTACACAGTCTGACCAAGCTACAGGTGGGGTAGCCCTTCTGATTTCTAATAATGTACCACACTCCAATATACCTTTAAATACGAACATTCAAGCTGTTGCCATTCAATTACACTCTCATCTATTAATGACCGTTTGCACCCTTTATCTTCCACCAAATGCATCCATAAACCAGCATGACCTCAATAGCCTTATTTCTCAACTTCCAACTCCCGTCTTAATACTAGGAGATTTCAATGGACATAATTCGCTATGGGGAAGCCCTAATAATAACCCCTGTGGTCAAATCATTGAAAATATTATTACTGACAACTCCTTGTGTATCTTAAATAACGGGGACAATACTTACTTTCACGAGCCTTCTAGGACTTTCCATGCAATTGACCTTGCCATCTGCTCTCCCAATCTATATCCATATTTTAATTTTTTTGTGAGTAACGATCTACATAGTAGTGACCACTTTCCTTTATTTTTATCCTTTTATAATTTTAACGACCATCATCCTGGTAATCCACGTTTTATTTATGACAGGGCCGACTGGACCTCCTTTACTATGAAAGCTACTATTACGCAATCAATGATTGAGGGTGATATTGACAAAGCAGTTGCTGATGTCACTAACTGCATCATCAACTCTGCTAACATCTTAATTCCAAAATCGTCTGGTCGTCTTGCTAAATACCCAAAGCCTTGGTGAAATGAAGAATGTAACATTGCAAAGAGAAAGCAACAAAAAGCATGGGGCATTTTTAGGCGTTACCCAACAACTACAAACTATATTGCATTCAAACAAGCAAAGGCCAGTGCACGGAGAATACGCAGGAAAGCTCAGAAAGATTCCTGGGTTAATTACGTTTCAAGTATTACCTCCAATATTAGCAGCAAAAAATTGTGGCATCGTGTCAAGAAAGCAATGGGTATTTATACTAATCATAGCATCTCTTTTTTAAAAGAAAATGGCCAAACTATTACCTCAACCAAAAATATTGCAGATACTATTGGTAGAACATTATCTAACATCTCTAGTACAAATTCCTATTTTGAACCCTTTCTGTCTTTCAAACGTAATTCTGAACGCTCAACAATAAACTTCATGTCCCGCTCATCACCAAATTACAATACTTTATTTACAGGAAGAGAACTGAGAGACAGTTTAAAACGTTGTCATAACTCTGCTCCTGGGCCTGATGGAATTACTTACATTATGATCAACCATTTATCCAAAGCGTCCCTTAATAACCTGCTTCTTCTCTATAATAGAATCTGGACTGAGCATATATTTCCTGCAGCTTGGCACGATGCTATTGTTATTCCTTTTCCAAAGCCTGGCAAAGATGCTACCGATCCAAAAAATTATAGACCCATTGCTCTAACTAGCTGCCTATGTAAATTGCTTGAGAAAAATGGTAAATACTAGACTGGTTTATATTCTTGAAAAGCATAATTTAATTTCCCCTTGGCAAAGTGGTTTTCGACGGGGCCGTTCTACGGTTGACAATATTTTATTATTGGAGACAAATATTCGGAAAGGAATTGCAAGACGTAACCATTTGGTGTCAATTTTTTTTTGATATGGAAAAGGCCTATGACAAGACATGGCGCCATGGCATTTTAAAAGACCTTTTTAATTTGAACTTTCGGGGGAATATTCCTATATTTATTGAGAATTATTTGAGAGTCTGACGCTTCCAAGTTCGTATTGGTTCAGTTTTTTCAAATTTTTACTGTCAGGAAGAAGGTGTCCCTCAAGGCAGTGTCCTGAGTGTCACACTTTTCTCTTTAAAAATCAATAATATCCTAGAACAACTACCACAAAAAATCTCTTGCCAGGGAAATGACATGCGCTTCATTGAACGCCAACTGCAACTTGCTGTAAAAAACATAATTAAATGGACAAATAAAAATGGTTTTACTGTTTCTATTGACAAAACACAGTGTGTGCACTTTTGTCGCAAACGGGGTCTCCATCCTGATCCACAGATTTTTATAAATGACAGACCTATTTTGGTTGTTGACTCTGCCCGCTTTTTGGGTGTAATTTTTGACAAAAAACTTAATTTTAAGCCACATATATCATATTTAAGGACGAAATGTGACAAAACTTTAAACATTTTAAAAGTACTCTCGAACACATCTTGGGGTGTAGATCGCAATTCTTTACTTAAAATCTACCGTTCTGTTATTCGCTCAAAGCTAGATTATGCCTGTGAAATTTATGGGTCAGCTCCTTTTTCTTATCTGAAAAAGATTGACACAGTGCATCACAGTGCTCTTAGGATTTGCTCAGGGGCTTTTCGAACTTCTCCAATTCTCAGTTTATATGCAGACTGTGTAGAGCCATCCCTCACTAATATTAGACAACAGCTATCTTTGCAACTATACTATCGAATTCTTTCACATCCTAATCATCCGCTTCATCCTCATATCCGTAGTAATAATGACAACCTCTTTTTAAATCGTCCATCATGCATCCCACATTTTGGTCTCAGAATAAAAAACTATCTTACAAGCATTTCCCATCTTCCCACCAAAGTTCGTCCTAGAGATCTTTTAAATATGACGCCTTGGAATTTCCAAGTTATTTCCTGCATTTATCCTTTTAAAGGTTTTGACAAGGCTAACACAGATGCTTCCATCTTTAAGACCCTTTTCATAGCACATCGTAACAACTATATGGATTATACAGAAATTTTTACTGATGGCTCTAAGACTGTTGATAAGGTTGGTTGTGGTGTCGTTTCTGATAACATTACTTTTAGCTATGAACTTCCTATCTCTTATTCTATTATCTCTGCAGAGTTTTTTGCTATTGAGGTTGCCCTTAACTATATTTCATCTCATTCCAATCAAAAATTCATAATCTATACTGACTCAAAGAGTGTTCTTGATTCTCTTTCATCCAGGTCTTGTAACCTCTTTTCTATCTCAATTTAAAAAACTTATAACGACCTTCTAAAAAAGGGATTTGACATTTTGTTTTGCTGGGTTCCCGGTCATGTTGGCATTAAGGGAAATGAGGCAGCGGACAAAGCCGCAAGGCAGGCGTCTATTCTCCTAAATTGTCCTGTACCATACGATGACATTAAGCACACACTTAGAAGCACTTTTAAAACTATTTGGCAACGGGAGTGGCATAATCAACATAATAATAAATTACGAGAAATAAAACCTCAAATTGCAATCTGGCCTACCCTTATCACTCGAAAATCTGATGTTATAATTACTCGTCTTAGAATAGGGCATTCAAGGATTACACATAAATATTTACTACTTGGGGAAGAGGAACCTGATTGTCCGAAGTGTCATTTCTCTGTGCTGACTATTCGCCATTTGCTCACCGACTGCCCTTGTCTTCGTCATCTTTACAGACATCACTTTAATTCATCCTCACCAAACCTGACGAACCTTTTAGGTATTACTCCTCATCATCAATTGACAAATATTTTAAAAAATGCTGGTTTTTATTATGACCTCTAATTTTAGTATTTACACTCTTTTTTACATTTTACATCTGTTTTTATTATCTACCTTTCATTATATTTTACATCTGTTTTTATTATCTACACTTTCATTATATTTTACATCTGTTATATTATCTACACTGTTTTTTATGGTTTTTGTTTTCCCCTTTAGCTGTTCTTTAGACAATCTGGATGGGTGAACCCATCCAGAAGCTGCTTCTTGTTTTTTATTTAATTGTTTGGCGCAGCATATCCCACTGCGGATTTTGCGCTAATAAAAGCCAACCAACCAACCAACCATCCACTGCAGGTCGCACACCAGCTCGCAATATTGTATCAATTCCAAGTGGACCAACGCCTTTTGCACGTCGTAATATTGGGACAAATCCTGCTTCGGCCTGGCGTTTGATGGTGAATGAAGCAATGGTAAAACACATTCAAACATGTACAGTTGCTGAAGTACGATGTCAGCTTGGAGATGACAGCAACTGGTATGTTACTCTAGTGGAACTGGATTTTTTTTCCGCTCTATTATATGCCCGTGGAGCTCTACGTCATTCAAAACTTTGTGCAGATGAGTTGTGGAACAATAAATGGGGACCACCCGTGTTCAGAGAGACAATGTCACGCAATCGTTTCCGTGAAATCATGCGGTACCTCAGATTTGATGTGCGAAGTAGCAGAGCGGAACGCCTTGCCACGAACAAATTTGCTCTTGCTTCTGAAATTTGGTACAAGCTGATTGAAAATTGTTATTTGTGCTATAACCCTGGAGCAGAAATAACCGTTGATGAACAGCTATTGCCGTGTAAATCAAGGTGCAGATTCATCCAATACATGGCAAATAAGCCAGACAGGTTCGGCATCAAGTTCTGGCTAGCAACTGATGTAGAATCTAAGTATATTTTGAATGGCTACCCTTATTTAGGCAAGGATGAAGAGCGGCCAGCTGATGTTAAACTTGGGAAAAGTGTTGTGCTCAAATTACTACAACCACATCTAAACAAAGGACTCAACGTCACTACTGACAATTTTTTTACTTCTGTAAAACTTGCAGATGAACTTTCTGCGAAGAAAACTACAATCGTAGGGACGATGCGTCTGAACAAGAGAGAATTACCACCCATTGCTCGCAACACATATGGGAACAAAACACTCACTATATATAGGTGCAAGAAGAGAAAGAATGTCGCGATTCTTAGCACTATGCACACGGATGTGTTTACGGACAACAGTGCAAAGATGAAGCCGAATACTGTTACGTACTACAATCGTACTAAATGTGGTTAGTTGGTTGGCTTTTAGTGGCGCAAGTAGAAATCCTTCAGTAAACCAGAGATAAGACAAGAGCTTAGTGCGCTTGCGCAGTGGATGGAAAAAAATAGCGGGCTGATTAAATTTCGTCCAAACTATGGCAACCTGGATTCTTAACGTTGGCACATAAGCGCAGTATAGGCTATTTATTTGTGTGTTTCAAAAGTGGTTTTGTTTGAAGGTGTTCTAGTGCAGTGGTCGCCAAGTCTATGTTGGCGCTGCAGCCTTCCCTCAGGCGGTCGAAAGTAGCTTTGGACGAATCAGAATTCATTGCCAGCATTGTCGTATCTCTAGTTTACTGAAGGATTTCTAGCGCAAGGTCTACTATGGGACATACTGCGCCAAACAGTTATATTGAAAATAAAGAAGAAGCTATAGCTTCTGGATGGGTTTACCCATCCAGACTGTCATTTAAAAGGATCCACATTAAAAATACAAAATAAGACAAGATAAAAAGTCGGAATAATTTAAAAAGTAAAAGCAACATAAAAACAAAAAATAAACAGTGTATATCATAAAATCAAATGTGAAATGTTAAAACCAGTGTATATATATTAATAAAATCAGAGTTTTGTCTGTAAATTTGTCGGAATCAAAAAAATTTGCGATATCTTCACGTTTCCCACCCCATAAAAGCCGAAAATGTCTTCAGAAAATTTTGCCTGTGTGTGTGTGTGTATGTCATCGTGTCCGTATGTCGGTTTTTTTGTCCGGGCATCACTTGAGAACGGCTGGGCAGAATTCAACAGCGCTCGGCAGGAATTTAGGTCTTCACCCAACTTAAAATTATATCTATAGAAATTTTCAAAATTATGATTAGTGTTTAAATTGTGGGTAAAAAACACCTGCGCATGCGCCATAAACACTTTTTCACTAAAACGCTTTGAATGGAAAAATAAAACATAAAAATAAATTTGTAAGCTAAAGACTTTTATTTGCGTGATTCGCACTACAAATTATGAAAAGATTAAAATGAAGGGTTGCCATCTAAGTTTCACACTTTAGTTATTTTTTAAAAATCTAATTGTCGCATCGAAAAACTGTTTGCACCCCTGGATTCAGAAAAATCGCCCCTTTCATTTGGTACCAAATTTATAAATATAGGTCTGATATTTCTATTTTATTTTCCCATTTTTCCGTTTTCAGCCCAGATTCGGATACGCATTTATATATATTTTAGTTTTCGAGAAATAAAATGAAATATTTTTAATTTCACGTGATTAATAATAAAAATTAGAGAGAAAAATAAATAGTTGACCTACAAAAGTTGGTGTTTTTTTTTTTTTTTTTTTTTTTTTTTTAATTTAAATCAGGAATTTGCATGTGGATAAATATTTTCATAGAGATATTTGGCATTAGTTTAATATTTTTATTTAATTAAGCAGTACTTTTCTTTCCTGAAGTAAAACAAATTTTTTTATTGTTATTATGTACCTTATGAGGTTCTTTTATGCTCTCCCTTTAATTGTAAATATTATAATTTGGATTTTATTAAGATTTTTTATTTTTATTTTGTAAATATCAGAAAAGAGTTTTTATTTTATTTATTTATTTATTTTGTGTATGGAGCAGCTTTAGTATCGGATCCCTTTGGCAAAATTTATAATTCGGCACCGAAGTAGCTCGGACGTTTCTCGCCAAGATCTTTAATTGCACAGTTGAGACAGCCAATTCAGTTCATCGCAAAAATGGATTAAAATATTTAAAGTCACCAATGGGGTCCCATATTAAAGCTGTGCTTTTTGTATTTATTTATTTATAATATTTTCTATTAAAGACTTCTGTGGTCGCGAAATTTAGGTACAACTATACTCCACAGCTGAATTTGGCGATTTTTCTTTGGTACCGATTTGAACGATAACGATGTCGTTCTGAACTGTTTGCGATATAATATGGCAGCCTGCATGCTATTTACTTTGGATTTATGATTTTATGATTTGATTTATAATTTAGCTTACAATTTTATCATATATGCTACATTATTTATGATTTTTAGATTTATGATTTAGCCATAATCGCCAAAAATAAATCGCCAGATTCAGCTGCGGGGAAATATTATAGTTGTTCTCAAATTTGGTGCGTAAATTGTTTGTATGCATCCAGCACTTATTATAACTGGATTTCACAAAATTCGAAATCCCCCCCCCTCCCCCTCTCGGAGTCGGAGGGCAATAAACATGTGTAAAAACATGTTTTTCCGTTTGAATTCGCTTTGAATTATCTTAGAATGGCGAATTTTGGTGTGTGGATATTGATTAAGCGCACGCATTATGTACATTAGGGGGATTTTGCAAAACTTCGAACTCACCCACTGAGGAAGGGGAAGTAAGATGTGGGTAAGTTGTGCCGAAGACAGTAGGGACCCAAACTTCTCACGTTGCGAGCAAGAATACCTCTACCAATCACAGTGAGAACTTAGGTTATTAATAAAGATATGGGATTTTGACAACTCATTTAAGTTTAATGTCCAGAGAAGCGGGCAAAGCCTGCTAGTATATAATAAAAACAGATGTAAAATGTGTAAATAATAAAATCAAATATCAAAGTAAAAGCCTATTTCTTTTAAAAAGTTGGTCAGATTAATGTGTGGATTAATACCCAAAAGGTCTGTCATATTTGGTGATGATGAATTAAAATAATACCGATACAAGTGACAAAGGCAGGGGCAGTTGGTGAGTAAATGACGAACAGTAAGCAAATCGAAATGACAATTTGGGCAAGAAGGCTTCTGTTCCCCAAGAAGTAAATGCTTATGTGTGAGCCTAGTGTGTCCAATCCTAAGACGAGTAATAATTACTTCATATTTTCTAGGTGTAAGCGTGGGCCAGGCTGCAATGTTTGGTTTGATCACATGTAGTTTATTATTAGTTTGATAACCCCACTCTCTTTGCCATATATCTTTCAAAAATTTCTTAATTGAATGCTTAATATCCTCATAAGGAATTGGACAATTTATAGTCACTAAAGCCTGCCTAGCTGCTTTATCTGCTAATTCGTTGCCTTTTATACCAACATGACCTGGAACCCAACAGAATAAAATGTTAAATTCCTTTCTCAGAAGGTCGTTATAGGCTTTTAGAACAGAGATAAAAGAAGAGTTGCAAGAAGTGGATGAAAGTGAATCGATGACACTCTTTGAGTCTGTATAAATTATGAATTTTTTGTAAGGATGATATGAGATAAAATTAAGTGCAACTTCAACTGCAAAAAACTCTGCAGAGTAAATGGAAAATGAATTAGGGAGTCTATAGCTAAAAACTGTATTACCACATATGACACCACAACCAACCTGGTCACTTGTCTTTGAACCATCTGTAAAGACCTCCACATATTCCTTATAATCACTGCGATGAGCAGCATAAAGCATCTTAAAAATTGAGGCATCCGTGTTAGATTTGTCAAAGTTTTTAAATGGATAAAGGCAAGAAACGACTTGGAAGTCCCAAGGAGTCATTTTCAAAACAGGCTGAGGACGAACTTTGGTGTGAGCGTGAGAAGTGCCTGCTAATTCGAACTTGAAAGCGTCTCACCTTTAAAAAATTCTCAATGAATATAAGAAGATTGCCCCTTAAACCCAAATTAAAAAGGTCCCTTAAAATGCCATAACGCCAGGTTTTGTCATATGCTTATTCAATGTCGAAGAAAATTGACACCAAATGGTTACGTCTAACAATAGCATTCCGTATATTAGTCTCAAGCAAGAGGATATTGTCAATAGTAGAACGGCCTTGTATAAAACCACTTTGCCATGGAGAAATTAGATTATTTTTTTCAAGATAGAAAACAAGTCTAGTATTTATCATTTTCTCAAGCAATTTACAAAGGCAGCTAGAGAGGGCAATGAGTCTATAATTTTTTGGGTCAGTAGTATCTTTACCAGGTTTTGGAAAGGGTATAACAATAGCATCTTGCCAAGCAACGGGGAAGATATTTTCAATCCAGATTCTATTGAAGAGATGAAGTAGATTTTTGAGGGATGCTTTGGATAGATGTTTGATCATAAGGTAACTGATACCATCGGGACCAGGAGCGGAGTTATGAGTGAGTTTAAGACTATTGTTGAGTTCATTTTCTGTAAATGGGCTATTGTATTCATATAATGAGCGAGATCTGAAGTTAATATCAGAGCATTCAGAACGTAGTTTGTATGATAGAAAGGGCTCCGAGTATGAGTTTGAGCTGGAAATGTGGGATAAAGTTTTACCAATATTGTTTGCAATGTTTTGGGTGGAAGTGATTGTCTGACCATTATCTTTAAGAAAAGAAATACTGTCATTAGAATAAATGCCCATGGCTTTCTTGACACGATGCCACAATTGTTTGCTACTAGTATTTGATGTAATGCTGGATACATAATCCACGATTCCTTTTGGGATTTTCTACGAATCCTTCGTGCACTTGCTCTAGCTTGTTTATATGCAATATAATTTGCTGTAGTGGGATATCTCCGAAAAATCCCCCACGCTTTTTGTTGGCGCCTTTTTGCAATTTTACAGTCTTCATTACACCAAGGTCGAGAGTGTTTAAAAGGATATCCAGATGATTTTGGAATTGAGATGTTAGCTGCATTAATGATACAATGGCTGACATGTGAAACTGCACTGTTAATATCGCCCTTAATCATGGCAGAAGTAATGGAGGCATTATAAGAGAAAGTAGTCCAATTGGCCTTGTCATAAATGTAATGAGGATTACTATGGTTAACTTGATTGAAATTATAGAGCGATAAAAATAAAGGAAAATGATCACTGTTATGCAGATCGTCAGAAACAAAAAAATTAAAATATGGGTAAAGAATTGGAGAACAGATTGCGAGGTCTATTGCGTGAAAAGTCCTAGATGGTTCGTGGAAATAAGTATTGTCTCCATTGTTCAAAAGACATAAGGAATTATCATTGATGAAATCTTCAATGACTTGTCCACGGGAATTAACATTGGGGCTCACCCAAAGCGGGTTATGTCCATTGAAGTCACCGAAAATTAAGAATGGGGTAGGGAGTTGCAAAATTAAATTATTCAGATCTTGTTTTTGTACAGACATATTAGGTGTTAAATAAACAGTGCAGATGGTTATTAGCATATTCATGTGGATTTGGGCAGCTATGGCTTGAATATTTGTGTTTAAAGGTATATTTGTGTGAGGAACATTATTGGAGATTAATAGAGCCACACCACCTGTAGCTCTGTCAGATTGAATGTAATCTTTCCTTAGACAGTTGTAGCCACGAATTTTAGTCTGATGATTTTGCTTTAGATATGTTTCTTGAAAAGCAAAGCTGATTGGTCGATGATCAAAGACAATGTCTTTTATTTCATCCCGTTTATTGTTAAAACCTCTGCAATTCCAGGAAATGAAATTATAATTTGGTTTTTAGATTAACACATCTACATCATCATCTTCTGATGCAGTAGACATACCTTCTCCATCAGAAGGATGAAGGCAAATTAAATCTGCTTGTTTAGCTATATTACTTTCTTTTGATTTTATAGACTGTGTTAGTTTAGGTATTTTTTTCCTTTTAACCAAGTTGTTTTGAGAATTTCCATGCTTTAGAGGTTCAGAGCTGCGATTTTTATGAGACATGGGTTTTTTCAGAATTTGTGAGCTTTTTCTAGGATATGTTGGCTTTGAAGAATTAGGTGTTTGGTGTGATATATTAGGTGTTTGAGTAGGCTTTTCTTGAACTTTTTGCAAATTATTTTTGGCTTCTTCAGGAGGGATGCTCTTAGTAATACTATCTGTTTGTGTGGAGACTGTTTTGTAATATTTGGGTATTTTAATAGAAGCAACAGCAGCAGCAAAGGATTTTCCAATTGTGGGTGTTCTGGTTTCAATAATTTTTCTGGCTTTATAATATGATATATTTTCTTTGGTACGCACAGTTTGAATCTCTTTTTCGAATTTCCATTTTTCACATATTTTAGCATAAGATGGGTGGTCTTTTTTGCAGTTTACACAACATATGGGAGCTTCACAGTTTTCATTATCATGGCACACACCACCACAGTGGGCACATGTGAGATTACCACGGCAAGAATTTTTTAAGTGACCAAAGTGTTGGCATTTGAAGCAGCGCAGAGGATTTGGGATGTAAGGTCTTAAAGGACATTCCAGGTATCCAGCTTTTATAGAGCGTGGGAGTTTTGGAGAATCAAAAGTGAGTATATTAGCGGGAATATTAGCGAAAAGTGTACATTTTTTGAGGTTACTTGCTTGCTTTATGTTTTCTACTTCGATTAAAAGTTCTCCTGATTTGATTTTCTTAATTGACTTTGGTTCACCCACAACTGATTGAATAGGTTTATGAATTAGAAATGGTGACTTTTCAAAAAGTCACCGTCATTACGCTTGATTATAAAAAAATCTTGCCTCATCGTATGTGGAAATTACTTTTTCAGGTAAGGTGGAAAAGAATTCTTCCGTTCTATCTGCCCATGCAGTATTATTAGAGTTAGCATTGAGGGATAGGCCCGAGCCAAGCGCATTTTCGTATTTCCTTTGTTTGTCGCCATATTGAGATAAGAAAAACAGGTCGAGAGTTTCCTTAGTACCACAAGTCAGCCCGTATCTTGAACAGACGGAAAAGCAAAGGGTTTTCAAAATCGCTCCCTGGGACACCCATAACCACTCACCAGCTACCAGACCGTCGACCCAGATCGGGAATCACATGTGGTAGTCGTGTTACTCCGGTGCTTCTCGTTCGAGTAGTCACCGTTGTCTCACCTTCACCGAGGGCACCAGTCTCCCAGTGTGATCCCAAGGCCAGACTACCATGAGACCCTCACCAAATCGCCAACCCAATAACCAGCGCCACATCTACACCGTTTTCAGCTTGGTTAATGTTTTAGAAGTTAAGTAATTTTAGTATAACCAACAAGAACAAGACCAAAAAATAAAGGTGAGTGAAAACAAATAAGTTAAATAGAAAACAAAAAGGTGAAAGTTTTTCAAAATTTTAATTTTTTTTTTTACCATTTTTTTTTTTTTTTTCAAGAACAAGTTCCAAAACCTTATTGGCAGCAAAAACGAAAAATACAAACAAGGACGAAAAGCCAAAAACTTAGGAAAAAAAAAAAACCAAAAGTGAAATAAATAAAAAAAAAAAAAGAAAGTAGACGGTTAAAAAAAAAATTAAAAAAAAAAAAAAAAAAAAAAGGAAGAAGAGGAAAAAATGATCACTCAGGCCCGGGGGGCGTGACTCCCCCTGAATACCTGATGAAGGTACCCCCTTGGGGGTCGTACTAAATGTGGAGTAGACGTTGCAGACCAGATGCTTAGGAAATATAGTACAAATTGTGGCACTCGCAGATGGCCTGTGCATGTTTTTTACAACGTCCTTGACATTGCTGCATTGAATGCTTGGATAATTTTCAAACAATCCTCAGACACCTCTATTTCCCGTCGAGAATTTATTCTTTCGCTCGTGGAAGAACTAAGAGTGGATGCTTTACGAAATAGGTGCCCCCCTATAGATTGGGTACCGATACTTAAACGAAAGAAATGTGCCTTTAAACGCTGTAAGGGACAAAACATCTGCAAGCTGTGAAGGATGCCAGAAACCAATTTGTGGTAAGTGTATTGCTGTCACTGTCAAGCATGCATATTGTTGCACTTGTGCTAACGTCTAACTAACTTTTGGACTTTTTATTTTATGTGTTTATTCATGGTTTACATTTTTTTTTTTTCTCATTTTGAAACATGTTGTATGCTAATTTGTATTTTTTGCATTTGTAACTTTCGTGTTTTTTTTTTATTACCTGTACTACTGCTAAAGCATATTGTGTAGTAAAATATATCACATTATATATTTTCATTCATTTACTGTCATTAACAAAAAAAAAAAAAAAAAAAAAAAAAAATTAAGCATTGGGAAAAACGAACTCTAAAAAAATAAATAAATAAAAAATAACATTTACAAAACCTTCGAAAACTCTTATATATTGTAATTTCAATATCATTTATCTTTAAAAAGACTCATTTACTTTAATAGGGCTTGAATTTCTTATGAGGGTCAAATTGACCCCCAATGGCTGTTTTAGGTAAGTTCAAAATCCGGCTGTTCTAGTGTTAATAATACTGTACAATGTAACATAAAATACAGTAGATACGAAAATTTAAAAAAAGTTATAATTTTTTCCGTTTACCTTTTGTGATATCGCAGCAGAATTCTCACAGTAAAATTAAGGTAAAAATAGCAACGTTAAAAATGATTAAATACAATATTAATGAGAAAAGTTAATTTTTTTAAATCACAATTTTAAAATGATTCAATGTTAAAAAATAAAAGTATTTAAAAAATAACTTTTTTACATAATTTTTTTTGTAATAGTATATATATGCAAAATATGCACTATTTTTGAATCTGTCACGTTATAACTAATGAAATTTCCCAATATGCTGTTTCATAGATTATTAAATACTGTTTTTATTATTATTGTTGTCGTTGTTCAATCAGATGATGTAAACAAGCATTAAAGCATGCAAAATATCACTAGACATAGTAAAAGTTTACCGTAATTTCGCGCGTATAGTCCGCAGACTATGTGTGTTTAAAAGGCAAATTTTTTCACCCGCGGACTATACGGTGGTGCGGATTATCTGCTAGTTACTCTCAGTTCAAATCCTCAAAATCAGAATTAAACATGCGAATACTACGAACTGCCGATTCTGACGATCAAATATAAACATAAACAAAAGAATAAGACACAAAGAAAACATTGTATCGGTAGCGAAGCATGGAGCATAAAGCAAAAGATCACTATTAGGATAGCACGCTGCTGAATATTCCTGTACTGTTATTTTTTAAATCATGTTCGCAAAATATCGTCGAAGTTTTACTGCTGAGCAATACCAATGACAAACTTTGTGATAATCTTCCAAAAAATATATCTCCTAGAGTGCTGAATCACATACAATCAGCCATACTGTATTTCTAGTAGGAAAGTAAAACTCACTCAATGACTCAACCATTCAACCGGGAATTCCGATAGAAAATGTAAACATCAACTTTAAAGGTTTTTTTTAATGTATAATTTTTAAAATAGGGTTTATTAATAACAAGTACTTCTTTTCTTTATACTATTTATTTTAATAGTGGGAATGCTTTAATATTTTCATATAAAACTACATAATAGTGATTTACTTGCTGTTTTCTTGGGGTTATATTTTTCACCTGCGGACTATACGGTAGTGCGGACAATCTGATGATATTTAAAATAATTTTTACATAAAACTTCGCCTGCGGACTATGCGCGCGAAATTATGGTATATTATTTTTTTTATTCACCGAATTATTTCATATCTTAAGAAAATTATAAGATTTTATTATTATTACTATTATTTTCTTGCATATGTGTATTTGATGTATTCAGATAAAGAAAATCGAACGGTGTCTTCCATTTTACAATAAATGGGATTAACGGCCCTCTTCACTTACCGTCGCCAGAATCCCGAGCCAATGCTATTGTATGGGGAAATTCTCTTTACAAATAACTAATTAACTAATACATATTTTTAAATTTTGTTTTCACATTCAGAAAAATCCCATCTGTTAAATTGACGGACCTTTCTTAAAAATGTATTTTTTTTTTATTTTTAATATTTTTTTTTGAAATTGCAAAATGAAAAAATTTCACATACTGAAAATTCGTATTTTGCAGCTTTAAAAAAAAAAAAAATATTAAAAAAAAAAAAAAAATTTTTTTTAAAAAAGGTCTGTCAATTTAACAGCTTGGAATTTTCAGAATGTGAAAACAGAAATTAAAAATAAGTTATTTGTAAAGAAAATTTTCCCATAGAATAACATTAGCATCGGCTTCCAGTGGCGGTGAGTGAAGCGGGCCCTTTATGCCTCATTACAAATAAATGTTATATGCTGATCAAAATTTGTAAAGAACTTTGATTTCTGTAGTCACTTTGATAAGTACCTTTAAAACATTAACAAGAAGAATATGGTAAAAACTATATGATTGCGTACTTACCGTTAATAATCATTTAACAGGGATGGGGGGGAAAAAAAATTTTAATTTAAAAAAAGTACGGTTACATTACATTTTTTTGTGACCATGTGGATGACATCTGGCTATATGTGAATGACATAGTGGACATATGTTAATGAAATTTACAAACCTATGAATGGGAAGGCATGATTTGCTAATATTATATAAGCATAATTATTATACTAATTTTTAATCAAGGTAACAGGTTGTTATACTTGTTCTTAATAAAAGGTGGAAAAAAGTATAAAGCTTAAACTTCCTTAAACTAAACATACAGTAAGTATTTATTGGCTTGGAAAAAATATTAATGTATTAGGTGGCTCAGTCCTAGTTACATAAAAGAGCTGTAAATAATCTTAGAAAGAGTAGGCGTAATAGTCATTATGAAATTTAAAAAAAATCCACTTGATTTTTCATTTGTTAAAATGTCTCATCACTGAAATTAAAGTTGCTGATCGCAGACGGCTTCCACAAGGAACTGGCTGCCTGATCTTTTTGACATCTTCTATATTGTACTCAAGAATTTCTGGTTTTGCTGTCCATTTCCATACAGTCCTGAGGTCTGGGTTTGCCGCCTCCTTTGCAGAAATTGTAATTAAATGGTTGCCTATAATTTTAATCTCGCCAGGGAAGAGCTCACCCTGGTATTTAAATTTACCCAGTCTCCCACTTAGAGCTTCTTTTCTTTCATTTCAGAACTTCATGTAGATATTAAATCTATTTGTAATTCTAATTAACGTGATAAGTTATAAAGAAAACTCAAGGAAAGTATAAATTTTGAAATTACTGTGAATGAAATGTCAAATTAAAAGAAATTTTTACTTACTTTCAACCCAATCATCGTTCTTGTAGGTTTGTTGATTGACATGACATTTGTTGTTGATTGACCATGTCCTTCCAATCACCATTTTCTTGTTTCTCTATTTCATGGTTCCAATCCTTCTTTTGTTCTAATCTACTTGAGCCCTCTTGTGATTCGGCTGAAGCAAGAGCTGTATTAGTGTAGGTTCCCAAGCCGTATTCTTCACAAGGATTATTGACACATTTGAAGCAACTCAAAGAATTCATCTCCAGTTCTCCAGAGGATTTTTGCCATCTTACTTGATGCACCTTCATTGTGCCTTTAAAAGGATTGATCAATTTAAGATCTGGAAGGTTTTCTTCAATCTTTTCTATGTCCATTTCTCCAATAGTTTCTATGTAGATTTTTTTCCCGTTCTGCTTAACTGCATCTACAAACTTTTGAAAGTTTTCAATGTCTCTTCCCAAGGAGACAAGACGGTCACAAGATTGTTTGATAGTGCCCCCAATACCATCCGGAGCACCCTTACCGTGACCTGCTTCACTATAGTTCCAAGTAATCTTATCTAAACAGGGAAACTTGCTAGGAACAAAATGCTGTAGAAGATAGAAGATTGTTTTGTTCTAGTATTGGGTTGGTTGGTTCCCATTTAATGGTGCAAGGTCCACAATGGGACATACTGCGCCAAACAGAAGTATAGAAAAAAAAAATAAAGATTAGCTTCTGGATGGGTTTACCCATCCAGATGGTCAGTAAAAAAAAAAAACACATTTAAAGTTAAAACAAGAATATGTAAAATGTTAAAATATAAAAAAGACAAATGTTTAAAAATAACAGAAAACAGAGTAAACAGTGTATATGATAAAAAGATGTAAAAAGTTATGAAGAGTGTATATAATAAAAACAGGTGAACAGTGTAAATAATAAAATTAAATGTCGTAATAAAAACCAGCTTCTTTTTAAAAAATTGTGAGTTGATGATGAGGATTCATACCTAGAAGGCTAGTCAGACTTGGTGAAGATGAATTAAAATGCTGTCGATACAGATGACAAGGACAGTAAGTGAGAATATGGCGAATGGTAAGGTCACTAAAATGACATCTGGGACATGTAGGCTTTTGTTGTTCTAATAGTAAGTGTTTATGAGTAACTTTTGAATGCCCAATTCTCAGACGAGTAATAATAACTATTGTATTTTATGGGCAGGAGAAGATTTATAAGTAAGCCATAACTCTAATATGACGAGGCGTCTACATTTTAAACACATAGAATTTAATAAATGATTAAGACGATTACAATTGACATACACAAGTTTCACAAACGACTACATTTTGAAGACTGATCTGTTTTAGCAGAGATAAAAGTAAAGGGAAATTAACAGATCACTGATTGGACAATATAGTTTACAGGTACATGTACATTTACGTGACGTCACTTACCACAAGACCAATAGATTGAAACAGGACTACAATGGCAAAATACACCACAATAACATCATATTTTCTAGGAGAGAGCATAGGCCACATTCCAATTTGAGTTTTAATTTTATGTAATTTACTATTATTTTGATTATTTCACTCCCTTTGCAAATATCGCTGAGAAAGTTTCTAAGTGTATGCTTAACGTCTTCGTAAGGAATAGGACAGTTTAAAATAACAGAAGCCTGCCTTGCGACTTTGTCTGCAGCTTCATTGCCTTTGATACCAACATGGCCTGGAATCCAACAAAATAAAATATGAAATCCCTTCCTCAGAAGGTCGTTATATGTTTTTAAAACAGAGATAAAAGAAAGAGTGCAAGAGTTAGAAGAAAGAGAGTCTTTATAAATGATAAATTTCTTCTTGCGGTGGGAGGATATAATGTTTAGAGCTACCTCAACAGCAAAAAACTCTGCAGAAAAGATGGAAAAAGAGCTTGGGAGTTGATAGCTATACGTGGTGTTGCCAGTGACAACACCACAACCAACTTTGTTACTTGTTTTGGAGCCGTCAGTAAAAATCTCAACATAGTCCTTATAGTCAGAGCGATGAGATGAGAAAAGTGCTTGAAAAATGGAAGCATCTGTGTTAGATTTGTCAAACCCCTTAAACAGATGAAGACAAGAAATACCTTGGAAATTCCAAGGCGTCATGATTAAAAAAGACCGGGTACGAACTTTGGTATGAATATGAGAAGTGCCCGCAAGAAAATTTTTAATCCTAAGAGCAAAATGAGGGATGCAAGATGGCCGATTCACATAAAGATTATGATCGTTGCTATTTAAATGTGAGTGAAGTGGATGATTAGGATGTGAAAGGATGCGATAGTACAATTCAAGTGAGTCTTTGTCTAATGTCAGCGAGAGAAGGCTCCACACAGTCAGCATATACACTAAAAACCGGACTAGTGTGGAAAGCTCCTGAGCAAATTCTAAGTGCACTGTGGTGTATTGTGTCAAGTTTTTTAAGGTAAGAATGAGCTGCTGAACCATAAACCTGGAAAGCATAATCAAGTTTGGAGGGAATAGTAGCCCGATATATTTTGAGTAATGATGGACGGTCTGCTCCCCAAGAAGTATTAGAAAGGACTTTTAAAATATTTAGTGCTTTATCACATTTAGTTCTTAAATATGAAATATGTGGAATAAACGTCAATTTTCTGTCAAACATAACACCCAGAAATCAGGCAGTGTTAACAACTGAAATTGGCCTGTTATTCATCAAAATCTGAGGATCTGGATGAAGACCTCATTTACGACAAAAATGCACACATTGTGTTTTGTCAGTAGAGAATTTAAAACCATTTTTATTAGTCCATTTAAAGATATTGTTTATAGCGAGTTGTAATTGGCGTTCTATGAAGCGCATGTCATTTTTCTGGCAAGAAATTTGCACGTCGTTAAAATATAAACTTCCATGGACACTTGGAGGCAATTGTTTTAAAATATCATTTATTTTTAAAGAAAAAAGCGTAACACTCAAAACACTGCCTTGAGGCACACCTTCCTCCTGGAAATAAAAATCTGAATAAACTGATCCAATGCGAATTTGGAAGCGTCTGACTCTTAAAAAGTTTTGAATAAAAACAGGGAGATTTCCTCGAAAGTCCAAATTAAAAAGATCTCTTAAAATACCATAGCGCCAAGTCTTGTCATAAGCTTTCTCCATGACGAAAAAAACTGACACCAAATGGTTACGTCTCACATTAGCTCTACGAATGCTAGTCTCCAGTAATAAAATATTGTCAACTGTTGAATAGATAAATGTTTGATAAATGTTTAGATAAATGTTTGACCATAAGGTAAGTAATTCCATCAGGTCCAGGAGCAGAGTTATGACTGTGTTTCAGGCTATTGTTTAGTTCATTTTCTGTGAAAGGACTATTGTAATCAAGTGATGAGCGGGATCAAAAGTTTATTGTTGAACGTTCACAATTTTGTTTATACGACAGAAATGGATTAGAATAGGAATTTGAGCTAGATATGTGAGACAAGGTTCCACCAATAGTATCTGCAATATTTTTGGATGAAGTGATTGTTTGTCCATTAACTTTTAAAAAAGAAATACTGTGATTAGTGTAAATACCCATTGCTTTCTTGACACGATGCCATAATTGTTTGCTGCTAATGTTGGAGGTAATGCTAGAAACGTAATTAACCCAGGAATCTTTTTGTGATTTTTTGCGTATCCTCCGTGCACTTGCCCTTGCTTGTTTAAATGCTATGTAGTTGGCAGTAGTTGGGTACCGCCTAAAAATTCCCCAAACATTCTGTTGCTTCTTCTTTGCACTATATCACTCTTAATTCCGCCAAGGTTTACAATGTTTAGAGAGACGGCCTGATGTTTTCGGAATAGAGGTATTAGCAAAACTTATGATGCAGTTAGTGATGTTAGAAACTGCCTTATTGATATCACCCTGAACCATTTCATGTGTAATGGCAGCATTAATGGTAAAGGTAGTCCAATCAGCTCTGTCATAAATAAAATGTGGATTTCCTGGACGATTCTCACTAAAGTTATAAAAAGATAAAAAGAGAGGTAAGTGGTCACTACTATGTAGATCGTTACTCACAAAGAAATTAAAATATGGATAGAGATTGGGAGAGCAGATTTCTAGTATTGGGTAACCGGACCATCTGGATTCCTGTATTCCTGCTGTATACATGACTCCTGTATGTAACGTTAATTGCTGACGAGATGCACCAAAGTGCACAGTTTGTGCTTCTTTAGCATATTTGCATGAATAATTCTCCGAGAAGTCAATGTGAAGGATTATCTCATTTTCAGACACTTTTTTCTTCAATTCGTTAAAAAAATTGAACTGGTGACTGATGTTCATCACATGTACTAGAAATTTCAGGATAGCATTTTCCAAATGAGCATAGAAATCTCCCACAGTTGCTTCAACAAATTCTTTCTTAGTTATATTTACACTGATTTCTTTCTTTGTTTTGGCACTGATTCTTTGTTCCTTTGTGCATACTCATCTTTTGTTCTGAGTCATCTTATCCCAATCAGTTCCATCATGCAAAATCTTCTTCTTCTTACATAAATCACATTTTTTTAAGTAGCTGGATTCCTTTTCAGGCCTACATAACAAACTTGCTAAAAGTTCATCAACTGAAGATTCTGAGATCACATTTTCTTTTTTCAACGATGACACTATAAAACCAGTTTTCATGCTGGATGCATAGGCACGTGTCTCTTCCTTGGATTCTGGGTGAGACAACCCAAAATGGTCTATATCTGCAAAAAGTGCATAGCTAATTTTGAAAGTGCTCTTATCTACAAATCGTTTGTGTAGTTCAACAAGAGTGGCATTCAAATATTTCTTCTGCGTTCTCTCTCCCTTTCTTGTTATGAAATCTTTCTTTCCTGGACATTGAGTAGAATTTTCATCACTTAAGGAGAAGTCTGTTACTTTCTTCTCTATGAAATGTTTTCTAGCATTTTTATTTCTATCATAGGATAGAAAATTTGAAGTAGTTTTAATTGACTTGAACATTTTAGAAGATAAAAAGCTCTTAGCTTTTGTCAGAGGTCTATACTTTTTCAAAATTTTTCCTTGAATTACCCTGGAAAATATGTTTTTCTCTATGTGATTTTATATTTCTTACATTCTCCTTCAGTTGATGTTCCAAGGCTGTACCAAAAAGCAGATTTTGCGAACTTTAGTGGAAACTGAAGGGTAATTCTGTAGCAATTTATCGACTTTTGAGTTAGGAGTTAATTCTGAATTTTTATTATCTTTTAAACTGGTCAATTTCTTATTTTTTCTGTATTCTTTCTTCCGAATTGCTTCTATCTTTTTCTTTAATCGAGCACTTTCTTCTCGAAGTTTCATGTCTTCACGGTAAATCTTGCTGCGATCACATCTCATACTCTTCCGTCCTTGACTTTTCTGCCTTGATACTAATGCAATATTTAGCAAAGAGGAACTTGAAGGTGTCTCACTTCTAGAAGCTTTAAACTCCTTGACAATTGGTAAAATATCACAAGTGGGATGAGAAAACTGTATTTTTGAATTGTTTGGTGTACTGTTGAAATGTATTCTTTCTTCAGATTCCAACAATTCATCAAGTTTACTCTCTGGAGGTGTATTGTTCAATGCTGTCTGAAGAACTTTCTTTTTTTCCCTATATCTTAATGTATTGTTCCTCCATTTTTTACGCTTTTGTCGTAAATCTCTAGGTGTCATATCTTGTGCTAATTTAATTATACATTTTTCTTTATTCTTGATGTATCTCAGTTTTTCCTTTATTAGATGCTCTTGATATTTCTGAGAATCATTCCCTATTCTTTCTCTTCTTTCCCTCTCTCTTAATTTCCTTCTTTCTTTTATTTCATTTGGTGTCAATTTCTTTTTTTGTCATTTTTCCCAAACTGAAAAAAAAAAAAAAAAAAAAAAAAAAAAATGATATTGAGAATATTGCTTATATTCTTAAAAAAAGCTTGTTTAAGAATTATATTAAAATTAGTTAAAATAATATCTCATTTCGTAACAATTTTTTTTATGCAACTCATACAAAATAAGTTATTTTTGTTTTTAATAATTGATGTTAATAACCAAACCACTTCACTACTTTAATATACGGTCTAATCATCTATTATTTTAAAACCTGATATTATCACTGTTTTAAAAGTGCGATTTTCATTAAGCTGGTCATATTTTCGTTGTCAGATCTGCTTGTTTTTTTTAGCTCAAAATAAGTTAAACTTGACTCATCAGAGAGAACCAGTTCAGCCTAATAATTAACTAATATTTTTTTTTAATTTTTTTAGTCATCTGAGGTCTTGCTTTCCTAATTCTCTTTACTAAGAATGGAATTTTTTCAAATTTCTGTCATTTAAACCTGCTTTGTTTAATAGTTGCTGTACTGTATTTAAAGAAATTATGCTGCTAAACACTTTTTCTGAATCTCTTATGTTCTAAATGCAATACAAACCAATTTTATAAGCAATGGCTTTTTAACTTACGGTCATCTCTCTTGGATGAGCAACATGGCCGCTAAAAGCCAAATTTCTAGTTTAAACAACCGAAAAATATAATACCTTGCTGAAAACCCTTTTACAAATATTTCGTTAACATTTAATTATTTTGACATCTCACATATTAAAATATTTTTGATTTTCATTCAAAAATAATACTTTTTGTGGCCGCGTTAACTGCCTTATTCTTACCCTTTTGAAATAAATTCTAAAATTACAATATTCCTGACAATTGCATTTTGTTTTTAATACTGGACTCAAAGCTAAAGTGTATGTGGAGGACAACAAAATAAAATCTGTTAAAAAATTAGCTTTTCAAACGATAAAATTGGCGGTTGTACAAGGCAAAAAGGAAAATATCCAAGTGCGGCTTTTTTTTTTTTGGTCGCTTAGTGTATATCATTTCATGCGACATTTATTTTTATGGTTTGTTGTGTACTATCTATCTAAGTACATATATAGGAGAGTTTTATTCATCATTTAAATAAAATTATATAAAGAAAAATGAAAACAAATTAAAAATCAAATTAATCAATTTATGAACTATGATTAACCCAGTGTTAATCACTGTTAATCTGTTAATCACAGTCAACCCTGTTAATCTTATTCCAACCCCTAGTTATTATTTATTATTATTATTCTTACATCTTTAAAGTCATGCTAGAGAATGCAATATGTTGGAACAAGTATATAACTTAAGAAATTTTTGCACTATGGTTAAGAACATCCTTAATGAAATTTTGGACAGAAAAATAATAAAATAAAACTTTTCTTAATATCATAAGCCATCTTAAATAGGAACATCACAGATTTCTGACATATGGGAAAAAAAAATGTACAGCTAAAAGACAAATTTACTTATACTTTTATTAAATAATTAGAAATTAAATTCAAAGTAGAAATCAAAATTACCTTTCTTTTCTTCATCAGCATGCTCAAGCACTTCTGTACATTGTGAGTGCTCAAAAGCACTTTTGCTCTCCTTTTTAGCTTCTTCTTCACGAGGCATGATTGAATTTTTGTATTTCAAAAGTCTTTTCAAGAAATCTAACTAAAAGAACAAAAAAATTTTTAAACAATCAAATGAAATTTTCATCAAATTTAAAACAATTTTCTTTTGTTAAATAAAAAATAATTTGCATGCTACATGTGAAAATCTGTTACTCTAGATTAAAAAAAAAAAAAAAAACTATTGACTTGCTAGATTATAAGTACTCTAGAATTTAAACTTCATATTTAAAAGTTCAATTTCTGAGCCTTCTCAGTGTGATTTGTTATGGCAGAATTTATCAGAATAGGTAGTGCATCAATGATGGTAGTCGGCCAAATTTGCCTCACACATGCTGGAGCTTCCATCAAAGCAAAAATTGAATTGCAGCAAAGGTCCATATTTGGACATGTGTATTTATTATTTTAACACGTAATGATAAAATCACACAGGTAAAAAGAACTTAATATGCAAGAGAAATGCTGCTTACACACAGAATTTTATTAATGGTATATCATATGGCTATTACTAAAAATATTAGTTTATCATTGATATTTGGAAAGATCTAAATATATTATGGCAAATTGAACATGAAATTCAAATAAAGAAAAAAAAAAAAAAAAAAAAAGACACTAATTCAGGGGATAGAAACTAACAAGTTTCACCCTTCAATCATTAAAAAAAAAAAAAAAAAATTTGTTGTGTGGAGGTTATTAAATGGGTAACCCCTTGCTGGCTTTGTCCAAGCTGAGCTATGCAGGTGAAGTATACCATTCTGACTCATCCCGAATGTAGCTTGGGCAAAAGGAAAAATTTCTTTAAATATGTAGTTTTTACTGAATTATTTCGGACATGCTTTTTAATTGTTTCTAACACTTTTATTTCCATTTATAGCATTATATAGTTGCTTTAGGTTGCAGGAACAAGAATCTACTGTCCAAATATCAATGTTGGACTCTGTGCAGTGCCATGTTTTCACATGTATCATACGCAAGCAAATTTTGATATATAATATCATTTATGTTATCTACATATAAATGAAATATGTTATTTAGTATAAAATCAACCTATTGCAGGAGTTAATTTCAGTTAGTGCAAATTACCATAAAAACCGGCAGAAGAGCTGCGGCTCATTAAATAAAAAATAAATAAATAAATAAATTTTAAATGTGGCCCATTTGTCGATGTGGCTTATCATTGATAATAAAACAGTGATAATATTTTAAAACCTGATAATATAGAATTAAAATAAAGAAAACCAAATTATCTTTTTATGTGATTCATTCTTCATACACTAAGCTTAAATATAAAAGGAAATTATTAGTTTCAAAGAATCTCCTAACTAGATAATAAATGCATTCTTAAAAATTTTAAACATCTGTATGTTTAAATAAAAATTATTATTTTATTTGCCTTTTAATAAGAAAATATCCAGAAGAAAAGTTTACAAGAACACATTTTACACATGTGTATGTCACATGTAACTACTGCATTTAATTTTAGGTCTTGCCAAATTCAAACTTTGTTCCAACTCTTAAATATTAAAATTATTACAAACAATTTAAAATAAATTTTAAAAAAAGTTTCAGAATTCTAGGTTGGAATGTTCTTTGGCATGAATTAATCATTCTTTGTGGGTAATTTTAAGATCATAATTATTCCAAACAAAACTTATTTTCTTGTACTACAAAAAAAAAAAAGTTCATATTTTGTGTATTCTGTCTAATAAAAAAAAATAATCTTTATTTACATAATCTGTACTAGATCAATCTACCTTAGTCATTCACATAGCCTGTGAGTCATCCACATGCCTCCTATTAAAGCATGTGGATGACATACAGAAATGGGCATGTGGATGACAAATTAGAATTTACATGTTCTCAGCAAGCCATACATGAAGCTTTTTAGGCTTAACTTCTGTCAAGACTTAGTAAAATTTATCCTAATGCATAATCAAAATATATTTATATTTTACATGCAAATGATAAGGATTAAAAACACTCACCTTGAAAATGGAATAAAACTTGTAGCTAATCCCAAAATCTTTGAAGAACAGCAAAATGCAACTTCATTCATAAACAACAAGCTTGCATGCTTGCTTTTAGCTAGTGTTGCCACTTTAAAAATTTAAATTTCCTTGAAAAAAAAGTAAATGCTTTTCAGCCATGTGGATGACAGAAAATCCTTTGGACTACCTTTTAGTTAATTTCTTGGGATGATATTTTTATTTAATTTTACTTTTTTTTTTAGATAAATATTCTTTACAGATATATATTTAATTAGTAAAAAAAAAGGAGTGTAAATCATTTTTTGTTTTTCGTATAAATGTTCTAGAATGGACTAATTATAGGTATGGGACAGGGCATGTGGATGACATTTTATGTAGAAAAATAAAAAATCAAGTTTTTTCATAGATAACTCTCAGAAAGTTTGATCTAAGGAAGTATAAAAATATGCTTAAAAATAATTTATGCTAAAATTACAATATTCCTGACAATTGCATTTTGTTTTTAATACTGGACTCAAAGCTTAAGTGTATGTGGAGGACAACAAAATAAAATCTGTTAAAAAATTAGCTTTTTAAACGATAAAATTGGCGGTTGTACAAGGCAAAAAGGAAAATATCCAAGTGCGGCTTTTTTTTTTTTTGGTCGCTTAGTGTATATCATTTCATGCGACATTTATTTTTATGGTTTGTTGTGTACTATCTATCTAAGTACATATATAGGAGAGTTTTATTCATCATTTAAATAAAATTATATAAAGAAAAATGAAAACAAATTAAAAATCAAATTAATCAATTTATGAACTATGATTAACCCAGTGTTAATCACTGTTAATCTGTTAATCACAGTCAACCCTGTTAATCTTATTCCAACCCCTAGTTATTATTTATTATTATTATTCTTACATCTTTAAAGTCATGCTAGAGAATGCAATATGTTGGAACAAGTATATAACTTAAGAAATTTTTGCACTATGGTTAAGAACATCCTTAATGAAATTTTGGACAGAAAAATAATAAAATAAAACTTTTCTTAATATCATAAGCCATCTTAAATAGGAACATCACAGATTTCTGACATATGGGAAAAAAAAATGTACAGCTAAAAGACAAATTTACTTATACTTTTATTAAATAATTAGAAATTAAATTCAAAGTAGAAATCAAAATTACCTTTCTTTTCTTCATCAGCATGCTCAAGCACTTCTGTACATTGTGAGTGCTCAAAAGCACTTTTGCTCTCCTTTTTAGCTTCTTCTTCACGAGGCATGATTGAATTTTTGTATTTCAAAAGTCTTTTCAAGAAATCTAACTAAAAGAACAAAAAAATTTTTAAACAATCAAATGAAATTTTCATCAAATTTAAAACAATTTTCTTTTGTTAAATAAAAAATAATTTGCATGCTACGTGTGAAAATCTGTTATTCTAGATTTAAAAAAAAAAAAAAAAAACTATCGACTTGCTAGATTATAAGTACTCTAGAATTTAAACTTCATATTTAAAAGTTCAATTTCTGAGCCTTCTCAGTGTGATTTGTTATGGCAGAATTTATCAGAATAGGTAGTGCATCAATGATGGTAGTCGGCCAAATTTGCCTCACACATGCTGGAGCTTCCATCAAAGCAAAAATTGAATTGCAGCAAAGGTCCATATTTGGACATGTGTATTTATTATTTTAACACGTAATGATAAAATCACACAGGTAAAAAGAACTTAATATGCAAGAGAAATGCTTCTTACACACAGAATTTTATTAATGGTATATCATATGGCTATTACTAAAAATATTAGTTTATCATTGATATTTGGAAAGATCTAAATATATTATGGCAAATTGAACATGAAATTCAAATAAAGAAAAAAAAAAAAAAAAAAGACACTAATTCAGGGGATAGAAACTAACAAGTTTCACCCTTCAATCATTAAAAAAAAAAAAAAAAATTTGTTGTGTGGAGGTTATTAAATGGGTAACCCCTTGCTGGCTTTGTCCAAGCTGAGCTATGCAGATGAAGTATACCATTCTGACTCATCCCGAATGTAGCTTGGGCAAAAGGAAAAATTTCTTTAAATATGTAGTTTTTACTGAATTATTTCGGACATGCTTTTTAATTGTTTCTAACACTTTTATTTCCATTTATAGCATTATATAGTTGCTTTAGGTTGCAGGAACAAGAATCTACTGTCCAAATATCAATGTTGGACTCTGTGCAGTGCCATGTTTTCACATGTATCATACGCAAGCAAATTTTGATATATAATATCATTTATGTTATCTACATATAAATGATGGTTGGTTGGTTGGTTGGTTTTTTATAGCGCAAGATCCAGAATAGGACATTCTGCGCCAAACCATGTCTGGATGGGGGGACCCCATCCAGAGTATAAATATAAACAGAGAACAAAAAAGAGTGTATAGTGTATATAATAAAAACATATATACAAAATATTACAGACAAAGTATACAATAAAAAACAGACATAAAATATAAGAAATTGTATATATAATAAAAACAGATGTAAAAGGGTAACAGTATATGTAATAAAATCAAAAGTAAAATATAATAAACAGTGTATAAGGTAAAATCAGATATCGAAATAAAAACCCGCCATTTTTAGAAAATTGGTCATTTGATGATGAGGATGAATACCTAGAAGGTTGGTCAAATGTGGTGATGATGAACCAAAAAAATATCTATATAAATGACGAAGGCATGGGCAATCAGTGAGTATATGGCGAATGGTAAGTGAATCCGTATGACATTTGGGACAAGCAGGCCCTTCTTGTCCAAGTAATAAGTGCTTGTGAGTGAGTCTAGAATGCCCTATTCTGAGACGAGTGATAACTACATCGTACTTCCTTGGTGCAAGTGTTGGCCAGACTGTTATATATGGTTTGATCTCTTGTAACTTATTATTATCTTGACATTCCCACTCTATTTGCCAAATGTTTTTTAGAGACTGTTTGAGAGTATGCTTTAAATCTTGATAGGGAACTGGGCAGTTAAGAGTTGTTAAAGCCTGTTTTGCAGCTTTATCAGCAGCCTCATTGCCTTCGATACCAACATGTCCTGGAACTCAACAAAATAAAATATCATATCCCTTTTTTAACAGATCGTTATAAGTTTTTAAAACAGAGATAAATGAAGGTGTACATGAAATGGAAGACAGAGAATCGAGAACACTCTTTGAGTCAGTATAAATAATAAATTTCCTATAGTTATGAGAAGAAATGAAATCAAGTGCAACTTCAACGGCAAAAAATTCTGCAGAGAAAACTGAAAAGGAACTTGGGAGATGATAGCTAAAAACATTGTTATCACAAACAACTCCGCAGCCAACTTGCTCTCCTGCCTTAGAGCCATCTGTAAAAATTTTTATGTAGTCTTTAAAACTGCAGCAATGAGATGCATACAGAGTCTGGTATATAGAAGCATCTGTATTCGATTTGTCAAAATTCTTAAAGGGATAAATGCAGGAGATAACTCTGTAGTCCCAAGGTGTGATATCCAGAAGAGACCTTATACGAATATTGTTTTCCAGATGAAATATGCTAACAAGGCTACTCATTCTTATGCTGAAATGAGGAATGAAAGATGGGCGATTCTGAAATAAAAGATGATCACTACTGTCAAGATGAGGATGGAGTAGATGACGAGGATGTGACAGGATACGAAAGAATAATTCTAATGAAAGTCTTTGTCTGGTAACAGTAAGAGATGGTTCAACACAGTCAGTATATAAACTAAGGATAGGAGACGTGCGGAAAGCCCCTGTGCAGATTCTGAGTGCAGAATGGTGCACTGTGTCCAGTTTCTTAAGGTAGGAAATACGAGCAGAGCCATAAACCTGACAAGCATAGTCCAGCCTGGAACGAATAATTGCCCTATAGATTTTAAGTAAGGAAGTACGATCAGCACCCCAGCAAGTGTTAGAAAGCACTTTTAGAATATTTAATTTTTTATAACAATTCGTCCTAAGGTTTAAAATATGTGGAATGAAAGTAAGTTTTCTATCAAAGATTACACCCAAGAAGCGAGCAGAGTCCACAACTGAGATTATCCTTTTACAAATAAAAAGTTCTGGATCAGGATGAAGATCACGTCTGCGGCAAAAATGCACACACTGTGTTTTGTCAGTGGAAAAGTTAAAACCGTTTTCATTTGTCCATTTAATGATATTTTTTATAGCCAGTTGTAATTGCCGTTCAATAAAGCGCATGTCATTCCCCTGGCAAGATATCTGCAGGTCGTCAACATATAAACTCCCATTAACACTTGGTGGTAATTGCTTCAAAATGCTATTGATTTTAAGAGAGAACAGTGTAACACTCAAGACACTGCCTTGAGGTACACCTTCCTCCTGAAAGTAGAAATCAGAATATTCCGAACCAATGCGAACTTGGAAGCGACGGAGCTTTAAAAAATTAGCAATAAAAATTGGGAGATTTCCACGAAAGTCCAAATTAAAAAGATCTCTTAAAACACCATAGCGCCATGTTTTATCATAAGCTTTTTCAATATCGAAAAAGATAGACACTAAATGGTTCCGTTTTACATTAGCTTTCCGGATATTTGTCTCTAGCAGTAAAATGTTATCAATTGTTGAGCGGCCACGTCGAAAACCACTTTGCCATGGAGAAACAATGTTATTTCTTTCTAATATAAAAACCAGCCTTCTATTAACCATTTTTTCAAGAAGTTTACACAGGCAACTTGTGAGGGCTATTGGTCTATAATGTTTTGGATTTGTTACATCTTTGCCAGGTTTTGGAAAAGGGATAACAATAGCATCGTGCCATGCAGCAGGAAATACATGTTCAGTCCAGATCCTATTGTAAAGATAAGTAAATTTTTGAGAGATTCTTCTGAAAGATGTTTGATCATGAGATAGGTAATGCCATCAGGTCCTGGAGCAGAATTATGACAACATTTTAAACTATTTTTTAATTCGTTTTCTGTAAAAGGGGCATTATAACTTTGTAAGGAGCGGGAATTGAAGTTAATGGTAGAGCGTTCAGAGTGCTGTTTGTAGGACATAAAGGGTTCCATATAGGACGTAGAGCTGGATATATCTGAAAGTGTTTTCCCAATGGCATTGGCAATATTTTTAGGAGACGTTATTGTTTCATTATTAACTTTAAAGAAAGAAATAGATTGATTGGTATAAATTCCCATACATTTTTTGACACGATGCCATAGTTGTTTGCTGCTAATATCGGAAGTGATGCTGGAGACATAACTAATCCAAGACTCTTTCTGAGCTTTCCTACGAATTTTTCGTGCACTTGCCCTAGCTCGTTTGAATAAAATATAGTTACCTGTGGTTGGATACCTGCGGAAAATCCCCCATGCTTTTTGTTGCTTTATTTTTGCCAACCTGCAGTCTTCATTCCACCAAGGCTTTGAATGTTTATAGTAATGCCCAGAAGATTTTGGGATAGAGCTGTTAGCAGCATGAATAATGCACTGAGTGACTTCAGTGATGGAATAATTAATGTCACCTTCAATCATATTACGAGTAATGGATGAATTTAAAGTAAAGGCAGCCCAGTTGGCTTTGTCATAATGAAAATGGTGGTTGGTTGGATGATGCTGGTCACGATCATAAAGAGACAGAAAACACGGAAAATGATCACTATTATATAAATTGTCACTAACAAAGAAGTTGAAATATGGATAGACAGTGGGTGAACAGATGGCAAGATCAATAGCATGAAAAGTCCTAGAGGGTTCATGGAAGTATGTATTGTTTCCATTGTTTAACAGGCATAGAGTATTATCAGTCACAAAGTTTTCTATAATTTGACCGCGGGTATTGGTGTCAGGACTTCCCCAAAGAGGATTATGCCCATTAAAATCACCAAGAAGTAAAAACGGAGTTGGTAATTGTACAATGAGGTTATTGAGGTCCTGCTCATTTACAAGTGTATTGGGTGGTAAGTAGATACAGCAAACAGTTATTAACCTACGGATATGTAGCTGGACTGCAACTGCTTGGATGGATGTGTTTAAATGTATATTAGTGTGCGGAACAGTGCTGGAAATTAAAAGAGCTACACCACCTGTAGCTCTGTCAGACCTTAGCAAGTCTTTCCTGAAGCAGTGGTAGCCACGAATATTAATATTATCATTTTGTCTAAGGTAGGTTTCTTGGAAAGCAAAACAAACAGGTCTATGATTAAAAATAATGTCTTTAATGTCGTCACGTTTATGGTTAAAACCTCTGCAATTCCAAAAAATGAAATTAGTCATGTTTTTTATTTTTTAGATGAGAACATCTACGTTATTTTCTTCCGATGCAGTAGACATATCGTCTTCCTCGTCGGAAGGATGGAGACTAATTAAATCGCCTTGTTTCTTATTATCTACAGCAATTATTTTTCCTGTAAGATTGGTTGCTTTTACTAAAGTTTTTTTCTTTTTAATTGTACTCTTCTGGGAAGAGGAATTAGAGTGCTTATATGATATTGATGAATGGCTCTTGTCAGAGAAAACTTTTTTCGGATTTTGTGGGGGTTTTTTAGAAATGGTAGGTTTATTTAAGGGTAATTGTTGAGATTCAGATGCCTGATTAGGTTTTGATTGTACTGTGCTAACTTTTAAGGTTGAGACTGGTTGGCTGGTTTGGGTGGAGAATTCCGTCTGTGTTGCTATTGTTTGGTAAGTTCTTTCATGGCAGTAACAGATGCAAAAGATTTTCCAGCTGTAGGTGTTCTGGATTCGACTATTTTCCTTGCTTCAGGGTATGATATATTCGTTTTTATTTTGACTGTCTGAATTTCTTTTTCAATTTTCCATTTGTCACAGGTTTTAGAGTATGCTGGGTGGTCTTTTTTGCAATTAACGCAGCGGGTAGGCGCTTCACAATTTTGACTGTCATGGCCCACTGCACTGCAGCGAGCACATGTTAAACTTCCACGGCAAGAGGTTTTCGAGTGGCCAAAGCGTTGACAATTAAAGCATCGCAGGGGGTTCGGAATGTATGGTCTGATTGGGCATTCAAGATAGCCAGCTTTTATAGAATGGGGAAGCTTAGGTGAGTCAATTGTGAGAATAATATGTTTTGTAGGAATTTGTTTGCCATCTCGAAAAATTGAGATGCGTCGTACAGCAATTACATTTTGGTCTTTCAGATTTTCCAGTATTTCACTTTCAGTTATATATTGTAAATCTGTTTCAGAAATTACCCCACGGCTAGTATTCAAAGTTCTATGTGCAGTGACAATTACAGGTATAGTAGCAAAGTTCGTACATTTTTTTAGATTAAGCGCTTGTTTATTGTTCGCAACTTCAATTAATAATTCCCCTGAGCGTAACTTTTTAACAGATTTAGTTTCACCTACAATAGCTTGTAGTGATTTTTGTATCAAGAAAGGTGAAGTTTTATTAAAATCTCCATCCTTCCGTTTCACCACAAAGAAGCGGGCTTCGGACGTATCAAAGATATTCTTATTATTTAATGTAGATGAGAATTCATCCATCCTGTCTCCCCAAGAATTTGACATTGTTTGGTTCGCTTGGCCCGAGCCAGTCACATTATCCGATAATCCTTTATTTGTAGCCATAATAGAATTAAATAAAAAGGTTCGAGGGTTTCCTTAGTCCCACAAGTCAGCCCATTTCTTGAACGGACGGAAAGCAAAGGGTTTTCAGAATCGCTCCCTGGGACACCCATAACCACTCACCAGCTACCAGATTAGTGACCCAGCTCAGGAATCACATGTGGTAGTCGTGTTAGTCCGGTGTTTCTCGTTCGAGTAGTCACCGTTGTCTCACCTTCACCAAGGGCACCAGTCTCCCAGTGTGCTCCCAAGGCTAGACTACCGTGAGACCATCACCAAATCGCCAACCCAATAGCCAGCGCCACACCTTCACCGGACACAGCTTAGTTAATGTTTTAGATGGTAAAAATTTTTAGTTTAATGAACGAAAACAAGGCAAATATGAAGGTGAGTAAGAACAAAAAGGTGAATGAGAAACTAACAAGGTGAGTGAAACAAAGTTAGTTGTTTCTTTTATTTTTTTTAAGGTTTTTCAAATTTTTAATTTTTTTTTTTTTACATTTTTTTTTTTCAAGAACAATGAACAAGAACAAGTACCAAAATCTTATTGGCAGTAAAAACCAAAAAAACAAACAAGGACGAAAAAGCAAGAAAAATGCCGAAAACTTAGGGGAAAAAAAAAAAAAAAAAAAAAAAAACTAAACTGAAAAAAAAAAGAAAAAATAGGTAGAAGGTAAAAAAGAAAAAAAAAAAAAGGAAGAAGAGAAAAAAAAAAGATCACTCGGGCCCGGGGGGCGTGACTCCCCCTGAATACCTGAAGAAGGTACCCCCCCTGGGGGGCTACATATAAATGAAATATGTAATTTAGTATAAAATCAACCTATTGCAGGAGTTAATTTCAGTTAGTGCAAATTACCATAAAAACCGGCAGAAGAGCTGCGGCTCATTAAATTAAAAAAAAAATATAAATAAATTTTAAATGTGGCCCATTTGTCGATGTGGCTTATCATTGATAATAAAACAGTGATAATATTTTAAAACCTGATAATATAGAATTAAAATAAAGAAAACCAAATTATCTTTTTATGTGATTCATTCTTCATACACTAAGCTTAAATATAAAAGGAAATTATTAGTTTCAAAGAATCTCCTAACTAGATAATAAATGCATTCTTAAAAATTTTAAACATCTGTATGTTTAAATAAAAATTATTATTTTATTTGCCTTTTAATAAGAAAATATCCAGAAGAAAAGTTTACAAGAACACATTTTACACATGTGTATGTCACATGTAACTACTGCATTTAATTTTAGGTCTTGCCAAATTCAAACTTTGTTCCAACTCTTAAATATTAAAAATATTACAAACAATTTAAAATAAATTTTAAAAAAAGTTTCAGAATTCTAGGTTGGAATGTTCTTTGGCATGAATTAATCATTCTTTGTGGGTAATTTTAAGATCATAATTATTCCAAACAAAACTTATTTTCTTGTACTACAAAAAAAAAAAAAGTTCATATTTTGTGTATTCTGTCTAATAAAAAAAAATAATCTTTATTTACATAATCTGTACTAGATCAATCTACCTTAGTCATTCACATAGCCTGTGAGTCATCCACATGCCTCCTATTAAAGCATGTGGATGACATACAGAAATGGGCATGTGGATGACAAATTAGAATTTACATGTTCTCAGCAAGCCATACATGAAGCTTTTTAGGCTTAACTTCTGTCAAGACTTAGTAAAATTTATCCTAATGCATAATCAAAATATATTTATATTTTACATGCAAATGATAAGGATTAAAAACACTCACCTTGAAAATGGAATAAAACTTGTAGCTAATCCCAAAATCTTTGAAGAACAGCAAAATGCAACTTCATTCATAAACAACAAGCTTGCATGCTTGCTTTTAGCTAGTGTTGCCACTTTAAAAATTTAAATTTCCTTGAAAAAAAAGTAAATGCTTTTCAGCCATGTGGATGACAGAAAATCCTTTGGACTACCTTTTAGTTAATTTCTTGGGATGATATTTTTATTTAATTTTACTTTTTTTTTTAGATAAATATTCTTTACAGATATATATTTAATTAGTAAAAAAAAGGAGTGTAAATCATTTTTTGTTTTTCGTATAAATGTTCTAGAATGGACTAATTATAGGTATGGGACAGGGCATGTGGATGACATTTTATGTAGAAAAATAAAAAATCAAGTTTTTTCATAGATAACTCTCAGAAAGTTTGATCTAAGGAAGTATAAAAATATGCTTAAAAATAATTTATGCTAAAATTACAATATTCCTGACAATTGCATTTTGTTTTTAATACTGGACTCAAAGCTAAAGTGTATGTGGAGGACAACAAAATAAAATCTGTTAAAAAATTAGCTTTTTAAACGATAAAATTGGCAGTTGTACAAGGCAAAAAGGAAAATATCCAAGTGCGGCTTTTTTTTTTTTGGTCGCTTAGTGTATATCATTTCATGCGACATTTATTTTTATGGTTTGTTGTGTACTATCTATCTAAGTACATATATAGGAGAGTTTTATTCATCATTTAAATAAAATTATATAAAGAAAAATGAAAACAAATTAAAAATCAAATTAATCAATTTATGAACTATGATTAACCCAGTGTTAATCACTGTTAATCTGTTAATCACAGTCAACCCTGTTAATCTTATTCCAACCCCTAGTTATTATTTATTATTATTATTCTTACATCTTTAAAGTCATGCTAGAGAATGCAATATGTTGGAACAAGTATATAACTTAAGAAATTTTTGCACTATGGTTAAGAACATCCTTAATGAAATTTTGGACAGAAAAATAATAAAATAAAACTTTTCTTAATATCATAAGCCATCTTAAATAGGAACATCACAGATTTCTGACATATGGGAAAAAAAAATGTACAGCTAAAAGACAAATTTACTTATACTTTTATTAAATAATTAGAAATTAAATTCAAAGTAGAAATCAAAATTACCTTTCTTTTCTTCATCAGCATGCTCAAGCACTTCTGTACATTGTGAGTGCTCAAAAGCACTTTTGCTCTCCTTTTTAGCTTCTTCTTCACGAGGCATGATTGAATTTTTGTATTTCAAAAGTCTTTTCAAGAAATCTAACTAAAAGAACAAAAAAATTTTTAAACAATCAAATGAAATTTTCATCAAATTTAAAACAATTTTCTTTTGTTAAATAAAAAATAATTTGCATGCTACATGTGAAAATCTGTTACTCTAGATTAAAAAAAAAAAAAAAAACTATTGACTTGCTAGATTATAAGTACTCTAGAATTTAAACTTCATATTTAAAAGTTCAATTTCTGAGCCTTCTCAGTGTGATTTGTTATGGCAGAATTTATCAGAATAGGTAGTGCATCAATGATGGTAGTCGGCCAAATTTGCCTCACACATGCTGGAGCTTCCATCAAAGCAAAAATTGAATTGCAGCAAAGGTCCATATTTGGACATGTGTATTTATTATTTTAACACGTAATGATAAAATCACACAGGTAAAAAGAACTTAATATGCAAGAGAAATGCTGCTTACACACAGAATTTTATTAATGGTATATCATATGGCTATTACTAAAAATATTAGTTTATCATTGATATTTGGAAAGATCTAAATATATTATGGCAAATTGAACATGAAATTCAAATAAAGAAAAAAAAAAAAAAAAAAAAGACACTAATTCAGGGGATAGAAACTAACAAGTTTCACCCTTCAATCATTAAAAAAAAAAAAAAAAATTTGTTGTGTGGAGGTTATTAAATGGGTAACCCCTTGCTGGCTTTGTCCAAGCTGAGCTATGCAGGTGAAGTATACCATTCTGACTCATCCCGAATGTAGCTTGGGCAAAAGGAAAAATTTCTTTAAATATGTAGTTTTTACTGAATTATTTCGGACATGCTTTTTAATTGTTTCTAACACTTTTATTTCCATTTATAGCATTATATAGTTGCTTTAGGTTGCAGGAACAAGAATCTACTGTCCAAATATCAATGTTGGACTCTGTGCAGTGCCATGTTTTCACATGTATCATACGCAAGCAAATTTTGATATATAATATCATTTATGTTATCTACATATAAATGAAATATGTTATTTAGTATAAAATCAACCTATTGCAGGAGTTAATTTCAGTTAGTGCAAATTACCATAAAAACCGGCAGAAGAGCTGCGGCTCATTAAATAAAAAATAAATAAATAAATAAATTTTAAATGTGGCCCATTTGTCGATGTGGCTTATCATTGATAATAAAACAGTGATAATATTTTAAAACCTGATAATATAGAATTAAAATAAAGAAAACCAAATTATCTTTTTATGTGATTCATTCTTCATACACTAAGCTTAAATATAAAAGGAAATTATTAGTTTCAAAGAATCTCCTAACTAGATAATAAATGCATTCTTAAAAATTTTAAACATCTGTATGTTTAAATAAAAATTATTATTTTATTTGCCTTTTAATAAGAAAATATCCAGAAGAAAAGTTTACAAGAACACATTTTACACATGTGTATGTCACATGTAACTACTGCATTTAATTTTAGGTCTTGCCAAATTCAAACTTTGTTCCAACTCTTAAATATTAAAATTATTACAAACAATTTAAAATAAATTTTAAAAAAAGTTTCAGAATTCTAGGTTGGAATGTTCTTTGGCATGAATTAATCATTCTTTGTGGGTAATTTTAAGATCATAATTATTCCAAACAAAACTTATTTTCTTGTACTACAAAAAAAAAAAAGTTCATATTTTGTGTATTCTGTCTAATAAAAAAAAAATAATCTTTATTTACATAATCTGTACTAGATCAATCTACCTTAGTCATTCACATAGCCTGTGAGTCATCCACATGCCTCCTATTAAAGCATGTGGATGACATACAGAAATGGGCATGTGGATGACAAATTAGAATTTACATGTTCTCAGCAAGCCATACATGAAGCTTTTTAGGCTTAACTTCTGTCAAGACTTAGTAAAATTTATCCTAATGCATAATCAAAATATATTTATATTTTACATGCAAATGATAAGGATTAAAAACACTCACCTTGAAAATGGAATAAAACTTGTAGCTAATCCCAAAATCTTTGAAGAACAGCAAAATGCAACTTCATTCATAAACAACAAGCTTGCATGCTTGCTTTTAGCTAGTGTTGCCACTTTAAAAATTTAAATTTCCTTGAAAAAAAAGTAAATGCTTTTCAGCCATGTGGATGACAGAAAATCCTTTGGACTACCTTTTAGTTAATTTCTTGGGATGATATTTTTATTTAATTTTACTTTTTTTTTTAGATAAATATTCTTTACAGATATATATTTAATTAGTAAAAAAAAAGGAGTGTAAATCATTTTTTGTTTTTCGTATAAATGTTCTAGAATGGACTAATTATAGGTATGGGACAGGGCATGTGGATGACATTTTATGTAGAAAAATAAAAAATCAAGTTTTTTCATAGATAACTCTCAGAAAGTTTGATCTAAGGAAGTATAAAAATATGCTTAAAAATAATTTATGCTAAAATTACAATATTCCTGACAATTGCATTTTGTTTTTAATACTGGACTCAAAGCTTAAGTGTATGTGGAGGACAACAAAATAAAATCTGTTAAAAAATTAGCTTTTTAAACGATAAAATTGGCGGTTGTACAAGGCAAAAAGGAAAATATCCAAGTGCGGCTTTTTTTTTTTTTGGTCGCTTAGTGTATATCATTTCATGCGACATTTATTTTTATGGTTTGTTGTGTACTATCTATCTAAGTACATATATAGGAGAGTTTTATTCATCATTTAAATAAAATTATATAAAGAAAAATGAAAACAAATTAAAAATCAAATTAATCAATTTATGAACTATGATTAACCCAGTGTTAATCACTGTTAATCTGTTAATCACAGTCAACCCTGTTAATCTTATTCCAACCCCTAGTTATTATTTATTATTATTATTCTTACATCTTTAAAGTCATGCTAGAGAATGCAATATGTTGGAACAAGTATATAACTTAAGAAATTTTTGCACTATGGTTAAGAACATCCTTAATGAAATTTTGGACAGAAAAATAATAAAATAAAACTTTTCTTAATATCATAAGCCATCTTAAATAGGAACATCACAGATTTCTGACATATGGGAAAAAAAAAAATGTACAGCTAAAAGACAAATTTACTTATACTTTTATTAAATAATTAGAAATTAAATTCAAAGTAGAAATCAAAATTACCTTTCTTTTCTTCATCAGCATGCTCAAGCACTTCTGTACATTGTGAGTGCTCAAAAGCACTTTTGCTCTCCTTTTTAGCTTCTTCTTCACGAGGCATGATTGAATTTTTGTATTTCAAAAGTCTTTTCAAGAAATCTAACTAAAAGAACAAAAAAATTTTTAAACAATCAAATGAAATTTTCATCAAATTTAAAACAATTTTCTTTTGTTAAATAAAAAATAATTTGCATGCTACGTGTGAAAATCTGTTATTCTAGATTTAAAAAAAAAAAAAAAAAACTATCGACTTGCTAGATTATAAGTACTCTAGAATTTAAACTTCATATTTAAAAGTTCAATTTCTGAGCCTTCTCAGTGTGATTTGTTATGGCAGAATTTATCAGAATAGGTAGTGCATCAATGATGGTAGTCGGCCAAATTTGCCTCACACATGCTGGAGCTTCCATCAAAGCAAAAATTGAATTGCAGCAAAGGTCCATATTTGGACATGTGTATTTATTATTTTAACACGTAATGATAAAATCACACAGGTAAAAAGAACTTAATATGCAAGAGAAATGCTTCTTACACACAGAATTTTATTAATGGTATATCATATGGCTATTACTAAAAATATTAGTTTATCATTGATATTTGGAAAGATCTAAATATATTATGGCAAATTGAACATGAAATTCAAATAAAGAAAAAAAAAAAAAAAAAAAGACACTAATTCAGGGGATAGAAACTAACAAGTTTCACCCTTCAATCATTAAAAAAAAAAAAAAAAATTTGTTGTGTGGAGGTTATTAAATGGGTAACCCCTTGCTGGCTTTGTCCAAGCTGAGCTATGCAGATGAAGTATACCATTCTGACTCATCCCGAATGTAGCTTGGGCAAAAGGAAAAATTTCTTTAAATATGTAGTTTTTACTGAATTATTTCGGACATGCTTTTTAATTGTTTCTAACACTTTTATTTCCATTTATAGCATTATATAGTTGCTTTAGGTTGCAGGAACAAGAATCTACTGTCCAAATATCAATGTTGGACTCTGTGCAGTGCCATGTTTTCACATGTATCATACGCAAGCAAATTTTGATATATAATATCATTTATGTTATCTACATATAAATGATGGTTGGTTGGTTGGTTGGTTGGTTTTTTATAGCACAAGATCCAGAATAGGACATTCTGCGCCAAACCATGTCTGGATGGGGGGACCCCATCCAGAGTATAAATATAAACAGAGAACAAAAAAGAGTGTATAGTGTATATAATAAAAACATATATACAAAATATTACAGACAAAGTATACAATAAAAAACAGACATAAAATATAAGAAATTGTATATATAATAAAAACAGATGTAAAAGGGTAACAGTATATGTAATAAAATCAAAAGTAAAATATAATAAACAGTGTATAAGGTAAAATCAGATATCGAAATAAAAACCCGCCATTTTTAGAAAATTGGTCATTTGATGATGAGGATGAATACCTAGAAGGTTGGTCAAATGTGGTGATGATGAACCAAAAAAATATCTATATAAATGACGAAGGCATGGGCAATCAGTGAGTATATGGCGAATGGTAAGTGAATCCGTATGACATTTGGGACAAGCAGGCCCTTCTTGTCCAAGTAATAAGTGCTTGTGAGTGAGTCTAGAATGCCCTATTCTGAGACGAGTGATAACTACATCGTACTTCCTTGGTGCAAGTGTTGGCCAGACTGTTATATATGGTTTGATCTCTTGTAACTTATTATTATCTTGACATTCCCACTCTATTTGCCAAATGTTTTTTAGAGACTGTTTGAGAGTATGCTTTAAATCTTGATAGGGAACTGGGCAGTTAAGAGTTGTTAAAGCCTGTTTTGCAGCTTTATCAGCAGCCTCATTGCCTTCGATACCAACATGTCCTGGAACTCAACAAAATAAAATATCATATCCCTTTTTTAACAGATCGTTATAAGTTTTTAAAACAGAGATAAATGAAGGTGTACATGAAATGGAAGACAGAGAATCGAGAACACTCTTTGAGTCAGTATAAATAATAAATTTCCTATAGTTATGAGAAGAAATGAAATCAAGTGCAACTTCAACGGCAAAAAATTCTGCAGAGAAAACTGAAAAGGAACTTGGGAGATGATAGCTAAAAACATTGTTATCACAAACAACTCCGCAGCCAACTTGCTCTCCTGCCTTAGAGCCATCTGTAAAAATTTTTATGTAGTCTTTAAAACTGCAGCAATGAGATGCATACAGAGTCTGGTATATAGAAGCATCTGTATTCGATTTGTCAAAATTCTTAAAGGGATAAATGCAGGAGATAACTCTGTAGTCCCAAGGTGTGATATCCAGAAGAGACCTTATACGAATATTGTTTTCCAGATGAAATATGCTAACAAGGCTACTCATTCTTATGCTGAAATGAGGAATGAAAGATGGGCGATTCTGAAATAAAAGATGATCACTACTGTCAAGATGAGGATGGAGTAGATGACGAGGATGTGACAGGATACGAAAGAATAATTCTAATGAAAGTCTTTGTCTGGTAACAGTAAGAGATGGTTCAACACAGTCAGTATATAAACTAAGGATAGGAGACGTGCGGAAAGCCCCTGTGCAGATTCTGAGTGCAGAATGGTGCACTGTGTCCAGTTTCTTAAGGTAGGAAATACGAGCAGAGCCATAAACCTGACAAGCATAGTCCAGCCTGGAACGAATAATTGCCCTATAGATTTTAAGTAAGGAAGTACGATCAGCACCCCAGCAAGTGTTAGAAAGCACTTTTAGAATATTTAATTTTTTATAACAATTCGTCCTAAGGTTTAAAATATGTGGAATGAAAGTAAGTTTTCTATCAAAGATTACACCCAAGAAGCGAGCAGAGTCCACAACTGAGATTATCCTTTTACAAATAAAAAGTTCTGGATCAGGATGAAGATCACGTCTGCGGCAAAAATGCACACACTGTGTTTTGTCAGTGGAAAAGTTAAAACCGTTTTCATTTGTCCATTTAATGATATTTTTTATAGCCAGTTGTAATTGCCGTTCAATAAAGCGCATGTCATTCCCCTGGCAAGATATCTGCAGGTCGTCAACATATAAACTCCCATTAACACTTGGTGGTAATTGCTTCAAAATGCTATTGATTTTAAGAGAGAACAGTGTAACACTCAAGACACTGCCTTGAGGTACACCTTCCTCCTGAAAGTAGAAATCAGAATATTCCGAACCAATGCGAACTTGGAAGCGACGGAGCTTTAAAAAATTAGCAATAAAAATTGGGAGATTTCCACGAAAGTCCAAATTAAAAAGATCTCTTAAAACACCATAGCGCCATGTTTTTTATCATAAGCTTTTTCAATATCGAAAAAGATAGACACTAAATGGTTCCGTTTTACATTAGCTTTCCGGATATTTGTCTCTAGCAGTAAAATGTTATCAATTGTTGAGCGGCCACGTCGAAAACCACTTTGCCATGGAGAAACAATGTTATTTCTTTCTAATATAAAAACCAGCCTTCTATTAACCATTTTTTCAAGAAGTTTACACAGGCAACTTGTGAGGGCTATTGGTCTATAATGTTTTGGATTTGTTACATCTTTGCCAGGTTTTGGAAAAGGGATAACAATAGCATCGTGCCATGCAGCAGGAAATACATGTTCAGTTCAGATCCTATTGTAAAGATGAAGTAAATTTTTGAGAGATTCTTCTGAAAGATGTTTGATCATGAGATAGGTAATGCCATCAGGTCCTGGAGCAGAATTATGACAACATTTTAAACTATTTTTTAATTCGTTTTCTGTAAAAGGGGCATTATAACTTTGTAAGGAGCGGGAATTGAAGTTAATGGTAGAGCGTTCAGAGTGCTGTTTGTAGGACATAAAGGGTTCCATATAGGACGTAGAGCTGGATATATCTGAAAGTGTTTTCCCAATGGCATTGGCAATATTTTTAGGAGACGTTATTGTTTCATTATTAACTTTAAAGAAAGAAATAGATTGATTGGTATAAATTCCCATACATTTTTTGACACGATGCCATAGTTGTTTGCTGCTAATATCGGAAGTGATGCTGGAGACATAACTAATCCAAGACTCTTTCTGAGCTTTCCTACGAATTTTTCGTGCACTTGCCCTAGCTCGTTTGAATAAAATATAGTTACCTGTGGTTGGATACCTGCGGAAAATCCCCCATGCTTTTTGTTGCTTTATTTTTGCCAACCTGCAGTCTTCATTCCACCAAGGCTTTGAATGTTTATAGTAATGCCCAGAAGATTTTGGGATAGAGCTGTTAGCAGCATGAATAATGCACTGAGTGACTTCAGTGATGGAATAATTAATGTCACCTTCAATCATATTACGAGTAATGGATGAATTTAAAGTAAAGGCAGCCCAGTTGGCTTTGTCATAATGAAAATGGTGGTTGGTTGGATGATGCTGGTCACGATCATAAAGAGACAGAAAACACGGAAAATGATCACTATTATATAAATTGTCACTAACAAAGAAGTTGAAATATGGATAGACAGTGGGTGAACAGATGGCAAGATCAATAGCATGAAAAGTCCTAGAGGGTTCATGGAAGTATGTATTGTTTCCATTGTTTAACAGGCATAGAGTATTATCAGTCACAAAGTTTTCTATAATTTGACCGCGGGTATTGGTGTCAGGACTTCCCCAAAGAGGATTATGCCCATTAAAATCACCAAGAAGTAAAAACGGAGTTGGTAATTGTACAATGAGGTTATTGAGGTCCTGCTCATTTACAAGTGTATTGGGTGGTAAGTAGATACAGCAAACAGTTATTAACCTACGGATATGTAGCTGGACTGCAACTGCTTGGATGGATGTGTTTAAATGTATATTAGTGTGCGGAACAGTGCTGGAAATTAAAAGAGCTACACCACCTGTAGCTCTGTCAGACCTTAGCAAGTCTTTCCTGAAGCAGTGGTAGCCACGAATATTAATATTATCATTTTGTCTAAGGTAGGTTTCTTGGAAAGCAAAACAAACAGGTCTATGATTAAAAATAATGTCTTTAATGTCGTCACGTTTATGGTTAAAACCTCTGCAATTCCAAAAAATGAAATTAGTCATGTTTTTTATTTTTTAGATGAGAACATCTACGTTATTTTCTTCCGATGCAGTAGACATATCGTCTTCCTCGTCGGAAGGATGGAGACTAATTAAATCGCCTTGTTTCTTATTATCTACAGCAATTATTTTTCCTGTAAGATTGGTTGCTTTTACTAAAGTTTTTTTCTTTTTAATTGTACTCTTCTGGGAAGAGGAATTAGAGTGCTTATATGATATTGATGAATGGCTCTTGTCAGAGAAAACTTTTTTCGGATTTTGTGGGGGTTTTTTAGAAATGGTAGGTTTATTTAAGGGTAATTGTTGAGATTCAGATGCCTGATTAGGTTTTGATTGTACTGTGCTAACTTTTAAGGTTGAGACTGGTTGGCTGGTTTGGGTGGAGAATTCCGTCTGTGTTGCTATTGTTTGGTAAGTTCTTTCATGGCAGTAACAGATGCAAAAGATTTTCCAGCTGTAGGTGTTCTGGATTCGACTATTTTCCTTGCTTCAGGGTATGATATATTCGTTTTTATTTTGACTGTCTGAATTTCTTTTTCAATTTTCCATTTGTCACAGGTTTTAGAGTATGCTGGGTGGTCTTTTTTGCAATTAACGCAGCGGGTAGGCGCTTCACAATTTTGACTGTCATGGCCCACTGCACTGCAGCGAGCACATGTTAAACTTCCACGGCAAGAGGTTTTCGAGTGGCCAAAGCGTTGACAATTAAAGCATCGCAGGGGGTTCGGAATGTATGGTCTGATTGGGCATTCAAGATAGCCAGCTTTTATAGAATGGGGAAGCTTAGGTGAGTCAATTGTGAGAATAATATGTTTTGTAGGAATTTGTTTGCCATCTCGAAAAATTGAGATGCGTCGTACAGCAATTACATTTTGGTCTTTCAGATTTTCCAGTATTTCACTTTCAGTTATATATTGTAAATCTGTTTCAGAAATTACCCCACGGCTAGTATTCAAAGTTCTATGTGCAGTGACAATTACAGGTATAGTAGCAAAGTTCGTACATTTTTTTAGATTAAGCGCTTGTTTATTGTTCGCAACTTCAATTAATAATTCCCCTGAGCGTAACTTTTTAACAGATTTAGTTTCACCTACAATAGCTTGTAGTGATTTTTGTATCAAGAAAGGTGAAGTTTTATTAAAATCTCCATCCTTCCGTTTCACCACAAAGAAGCGGGCTTCGGACGTATCAAAGATATTCTTATTATTTAATGTAGATGAGAATTCATCCATCCTGTCTCCCCAAGAATTTGACATTGTTTGGTTCGCTTGGCCCGAGCCAGTCACATTATCCGATAATCCTTTATTTGTAGCCATAATAGAATTAAATAAAAAGGTTCGAGGGTTTCCTTAGTCCCACAAGTCAGCCCATTTCTTGAACGGACGGAAAGCAAAGGGTTTTCAGAATCGCTCCCTGGGACACCCATAACCACTCACCAGCTACCAGATTAGTGACCCAGCTCAGGAATCACATGTGGTAGTCGTGTTAGTCCGGTGTTTCTCGTTCGAGTAGTCACCGTTGTCTCACCTTCACCAAGGGCACCAGTCTCCCAGTGTGCTCCCAAGGCTAGACTACCGTGAGACCATCACCAAATCGCCAACCCAATAGCCAGCGCCACACCTTCACCGGACACAGCTTAGTTAATGTTTTAGATGGTAAAAATTTTTAGTTTAATGAACGAAAACAAGGCAAATATGAAGGTGAGTAAGAACAAAAAGGTGAATGAGAAACTAACAAGGTGAGTGAAACAAAGTTAGTTGTTTCTTTTATTTTTTTTAAGGTTTTTCAAATTTTTAATTTTTTTTTTTTTACATTTTTTTTTTTCAAGAACAATGAACAAGAACAAGTACCAAAATCTTATTGGCAGTAAAAACCAAAAAAACAAACAAGGACGAAAAAGCAAGAAAAATGCCGAAAACTTAGGGGGAAAAAAAAAAAAAAAAAGAAAAAAACTAAACTGAAAAAAAAAAGAAAAAATAGGTAGAAGGTAAAAAAGAAAAAAAAAAAAAGGAAGAAGAGAAAAAAAAAAGATCACTCGGGCCCGGGGGGCGTGACTCCCCCTGAATACCTGAAGAAGGTACCCCCCCTGGGGGGCTACATATAAATGAAATATGTAATTTAGTATAAAATCAACCTATTGCAGGAGTTAATTTCAGTTAGTGCAAATTACCATAAAAACCGGCAGAAGAGCTGCGGCTCATTAAATTAAAAAAAAAATATAAATAAATTTTAAATGTGGCCCATTTGTCGATGTGGCTTATCATTGATAATAAAACAGTGATAATATTTTAAAACCTGATAATATAGAATTAAAATAAAGAAAACCAAATTATCTTTTTATGTGATTCATTCTTCATACACTAAGCTTAAATATAAAAGGAAATTATTAGTTTCAAAGAATCTCCTAACTAGATAATAAATGCATTCTTAAAAATTTTAAACATCTGTATGTTTAAATAAAAATTATTATTTTATTTGCCTTTTAATAAGAAAATATCCAGAAGAAAAGTTTACAAGAACACATTTTACACATGTGTATGTCACATGTAACTACTGCATTTAATTTTAGGTCTTGCCAAATTCAAACTTTGTTCCAACTCTTAAATATTAAAAATATTACAAACAATTTAAAATAAATTTTAAAAAAAGTTTCAGAATTCTAGGTTGGAATGTTCTTTGGCATGAATTAATCATTCTTTGTGGGTAATTTTAAGATCATAATTATTCCAAACAAAACTTATTTTCTTGTACTACAAAAAAAAAAAAGTTCATATTTTGTGTATTCTGTCTAATAAAAAAAAATAATCTTTATTTACATAATCTGTACTAGATCAATCTACCTTAGTCATTCACATAGCCTGTGAGTCATCCACATGCCTCCTATTAAAGCATGTGGATGACATACAGAAATGGGCATGTGGATGACAAATTAGAATTTACATGTTCTCAGCAAGCCATACATGAAGCTTTTTAGGCTTAACTTCTGTCAAGACTTAGTAAAATTTATCCTAATGCATAATCAAAATATATTTATATTTTACATGCAAATGATAAGGATTAAAAACACTCACCTTGAAAATGGAATAAAACTTGTAGCTAATCCCAAAATCTTTGAAGAACAGCAAAATGCAACTTCATTCATAAACAACAAGCTTGCATGCTTGCTTTTAGCTAGTGTTGCCACTTTAAAAATTTAAATTTCCTTGAAAAAAAAGTAAATGCTTTTCAGCCATGTGGATGACAGAAAATCCTTTGGACTACCTTTTAGTTAATTTCTTGGGATGATATTTTTATTTAATTTTACTTTTTTTTTTAGATAAATATTCTTTACAGATATATATTTAATTAGTAAAAAAAAGGAGTGTAAATCATTTTTTGTTTTTCGTATAAATGTTCTAGAATGGACTAATTATAGGTATGGGACAGGGCATGTGGATGACATTTTATGTAGAAAAATAAAAAATCAAGTTTTTTCATAGATAACTCTCAGAAAGTTTGATCTAAGGAAGTATAAAAATATGCTTAAAAATAATTTATGCTAAAATTACAATATTCCTGACAATTGCATTTTGTTTTTAATACTGGACTCAAAGCTAAAGTGTATGTGGAGGACAACAAAATAAAATCTGTTAAAAAATTAGCTTTTTAAACGATAAAATTGGCAGTTGTACAAGGCAAAAAGGAAAATATCCAAGTGCGGCTTTTTTTTTTTTGGTCGCTTAGTGTATATCATTTCATGCGACATTTATTTTTATGGTTTGTTGTGTACTATCTATCTAAGTACATATATAGGAGAGTTTTATTCATCATTTAAATAAAATTATATAAAGAAAAATGAAAACAAATTAAAAATCAAATTAATCAATTTATGAACTATGATTAACCCAGTGTTAATCACTGTTAATCTGTTAATCACAGTCAACCCTGTTAATCTTATTCCAACCCCTAGTTATTATTTATTATTATTATTCTTACATCTTTAAAGTCATGCTAGAGAATGCAATATGTTGGAACAAGTATATAACTTAAGAAATTTTTGCACTATGGTTAAGAACATCCTTAATGAAATTTTGGACAGAAAAATAATAAAATAAAACTTTTCTTAATATCATAAGCCATCTTAAATAGGAACATCACAGATTTCTGACATATGGGAAAAAAAAATGTACAGCTAAAAGACAAATTTACTTATACTTTTATTAAATAATTAGAAATTAAATTCAAAGTAGAAATCAAAATTACCTTTCTTTTCTTCATCAGCATGCTCAAGCACTTCTGTACATTGTGAGTGCTCAAAAGCACTTTTGCTCTCCTTTTTAGCTTCTTCTTCACGAGGCATGATTGAATTTTTGTATTTCAAAAGTCTTTTCAAGAAATCTAACTAAAAGAACAAAAAAATTTTTAAACAATCAAATGAAATTTTCATCAAATTTAAAACAATTTTCTTTTGTTAAATAAAAAATAATTTGCATGCTACGTGTGAAAATCTGTTATTCTAGATTTAAAAAAAAAAAAAAAAAACTATCGACTTGCTAGATTATAAGTACTCTAGAATTTAAACTTCATATTTAAAAGTTCAATTTCTGAGCCTTCTCAGTGTGATTTGTTATGGCAGAATTTATCAGAATAGGTAGTGCATCAATGATGGTAGTCGGCCAAATTTGCCTCACACATGCTGGAGCTTCCATCAAAGCAAAAATTGAATTGCAGCAAAGGTCCATATTTGGACATGTGTATTTATTATTTTAACACGTAATGATAAAATCACACAGGTAAAAAGAACTTAATATGCAAGAGAAATGCTTCTTACACACAGAATTTTATTAATGGTATATCATATGGCTATTACTAAAAATATTAGTTTATCATTGATATTTGGAAAGATCTAAATATATTATGGCAAATTGAACATGAAATTCAAATAAAGAAAAAAAAAAAAAAAAAAAGACACTAATTCAGGGGATAGAAACTAACAAGTTTCACCCTTCAATCATTAAAAAAAAAAAAAAAAATTTGTTGTGTGGAGGTTATTAAATGGGTAACCCCTTGCTGGCTTTGTCCAAGCTGAGCTATGCAGATGAAGTATACCATTCTGACTCATCCCGAATGTAGCTTGGGCAAAAGGAAAAATTTCTTTAAATATGTAGTTTTTACTGAATTATTTCGGACATGCTTTTTAATTGTTTCTAACACTTTTATTTCCATTTATAGCATTATATAGTTGCTTTAGGTTGCAGGAACAAGAATCTACTGTCCAAATATCAATGTTGGACTCTGTGCAGTGCCATGTTTTCACATGTATCATACGCAAGCAAATTTTGATATATAATATCATTTATGTTATCTACATATAAATGATGGTTGGTTGGTTGGTTGGTTTTTTATAGCGCAAGATCCAGAATAGGACATTCTGCGCCAAACCATGTATAAATATAAACAGAGAACAAAAAAGAGTGTATAGTGTATATAATAAAAACATATATACAAAATATTACAGACAAAGTATACAATAAAAAACAGACATAAAATATAAGAAATTGTATATATAATAAAAACAGATGTAAAAGGGTAACAGTATATGTAATAAAATCAAAAGTAAAATATAATAAACAGTGTATAAGGTAAAATCAGATATCGAAATAAAAACCCGCCATTTTTAGAAAATTGGTCATTTGATGATGAGGATGAATACCTAGAAGGTTGGTCAAATGTGGTGATGATGAACCAAAAAAATATCTATATAAATGACGAAGGCATGGGCAATCAGTGAGTATATGGCGAATGGTAAGTGAATCCGTATGACATTTGGGACAAGCAGGCCCTTCTTGTCCAAGTAATAAGTGCTTGTGAGTGAGTCTAGAATGCCCTATTCTGAGACGAGTGATAACTACATCGTACTTCCTTGGTGCAAGTGTTGGCCAGACTGTTATATATGGTTTGATCTCTTGTAACTTATTATTATCTTGACATTCCCACTCTATTTGCCAAATGTTTTTTAGAGACTGTTTGAGAGTATGCTTTAAATCTTGATAGGGAACTGGGCAGTTAAGAGTTGTTAAAGCCTGTTTTGCAGCTTTATCAGCAGCCTCATTGCCTTCGATACCAACATGTCCTGGAACTCAACAAAATAAAATATCATATCCCTTTTTTAACAGATCGTTATAAGTTTTTAAAACAGAGATAAATGAAGGTGTACATGAAATGGAAGACAGAGAATCGAGAACACTCTTTGAGTCAGTATAAATAATAAATTTCCTATAGTTATGAGAAGAAATGAAATCAAGTGCAACTTCAACGGCAAAAAATTCTGCAGAGAAAACTGAAAAGGAACTTGGGAGATGATAGCTAAAAACATTGTTATCACAAACAACTCCGCAGCCAACTTGCTCTCCTGCCTTAGAGCCATCTGTAAAAATTTTTATGTAGTCTTTAAAACTGCAGCAATGAGATGCATACAGAGTCTGGTATATAGAAGCATCTGTATTCGATTTGTCAAAATTCTTAAAGGGATAAATGCAGGAGATAACTCTGTAGTCCCAAGGTGTGATATCCAGAAGAGACCTTATACGAATATTGTTTTCCAGATGAAATATGCTAACAAGGCTACTCATTCTTATGCTGAAATGAGGAATGAAAGATGGGCGATTCTGAAATAAAAGATGATCACTACTGTCAAGATGAGGATGGAGTAGATGACGAGGATGTGACAGGATACGAAAGAATAATTCTAATGAAAGTCTTTGTCTGGTAACAGTAAGAGATGGTTCAACACAGTCAGTATATAAACTAAGGATAGGAGACGTGCGGAAAGCCCCTGTGCAGATTCTGAGTGCAGAATGGTGCACTGTGTCCAGTTTCTTAAGGTAGGAAATACGAGCAGAGCCATAAACCTGACAAGCATAGTCCAGCCTGGAACGAATAATTGCCCTATAGATTTTAAGTAAGGAAGTACGATCAGCACCCCAGCAAGTGTTAGAAAGCACTTTTAGAATATTTAATTTTTTATAACAATTCGTCCTAAGGTTTAAAATATGTGGAATGAAAGTAAGTTTTCTATCAAAGATTACACCCAAGAAGCGAGCAGAGTCCACAACTGAGATTATCCTTTTACAAATAAAAAGTTCTGGATCAGGATGAAGATCACGTCTGCGGCAAAAATGCACACACTGTGTTTTGTCAGTGGAAAAGTTAAAACCGTTTTCATTTGTCCATTTAATGATATTTTTTATAGCCAGTTGTAATTGCCGTTCAATAAAGCGCATGTCATTCCCCTGGCAAGATATCTGCAGGTCGTCAACATATAAACTCCCATTAACACTTGGTGGTAATTGCTTCAAAATGCTATTGATTTTAAGAGAGAACAGTGTAACACTCAAGACACTGCCTTGAGGTACACCTTCCTCCTGAAAGTAGAAATCAGAATATTCCGAACCAATGCGAACTTGGAAGCGACGGAGCTTTAAAAAATTAGCAATAAAAATTGGGAGATTTCCACGAAAGTCCAAATTAAAAAGATCTCTTAAAACACCATAGCGCCATGTTTTATCATAAGCTTTTTCAATATCGAAAAAGATAGACACTAAATGGTTCCGTTTTACATTAGCTTTCCGGATATTTGTCTCTAGCAGTAAAATGTTATCAATTGTTGAGCGGCCACGTCGAAAACCACTTTGCCATGGAGAAACAATGTTATTTCTTTCTAATATAAAAACCAGCCTTCTATTAACCATTTTTTCAAGAAGTTTACACAGGCAACTTGTGAGGGCTATTGGTCTATAATGTTTTGGATTTGTTACATCTTTGCCAGGTTTTGGAAAAGGGATAACAATAGCATCGTGCCATGCAGCAGGAAATACATGTTCAGTCCAGATCCTATTGTAAAGATGAAGTAAATTTTTGAGAGATTCTTCTGAAAGATGTTTGATCATGAGATAGGTAATGCCATCAGGTCCTGGAGCAGAATTATGACAACATTTTAAACTATTTTTTAATTCGTTTTCTGTAAAAGGGGCATTATAACTTTGTAAGGAGCGGGAATTGAAGTTAATGGTAGAGCGTTCAGAGTGCTGTTTGTAGGACATAAAGGGTTCCATATAGGACGTAGAGCTGGATATATCTGAAAGTGTTTTCCCAATGGCATTGGCAATATTTTTAGGAGACGTTATTGTTTCATTATTAACTTTAAAGAAAGAAATAGATTGATTGGTATAAATTCCCATACATTTTTTGACACGATGCCATAGTTGTTTGCTGCTAATATCGGAAGTGATGCTGGAGACATAACTAATCCAAGACTCTTTCTGAGCTTTCCTACGAATTTTTCGTGCACTTGCCCTAGCTCGTTTGAATAAAATATAGTTACCTGTGGTTGGATACCTGCGGAAAATCCCCCATGCTTTTTGTTGCTTTATTTTTGCCAACCTGCAGTCTTCATTCCACCAAGGCTTTGAATGTTTATAGTAATGCCCAGAAGATTTTGGGATAGAGCTGTTAGCAGCATGAATAATGCACTGAGTGACTTCAGTGATGGAATAATTAATGTCACCTTCAATCATATTACGAGTAATGGATGAATTTAAAGTAAAGGCAGCCCAGTTGGCTTTGTCATAATGAAAATGGTGGTTGGTTGGATGATGCTGGTCACGATCATAAAGAGACAGAAAACACGGAAAATGATCACTATTATATAAATTGTCACTAACAAAGAAGTTGAAATATGGATAGACAGTGGGTGAACAGATGGCAAGATCAATAGCATGAAAAGTCCTAGAGGGTTCATGGAAGTATGTATTGTTTCCATTGTTTAACAGGCATAGAGTATTATCAGTCACAAAGTTTTCTATAATTTGACCGCGGGTATTGGTGTCAGGACTTCCCCAAAGAGGATTATGCCCATTAAAATCACCAAGAAGTAAAAACGGAGTTGGTAATTGTACAATGAGGTTATTGAGGTCCTGCTCATTTACAAGTGTATTGGGTGGTAAGTAGATACAGCAAACAGTTATTAACCTACGGATATGTAGCTGGACTGCAACTGCTTGGATGGATGTGTTTAAATGTATATTAGTGTGCGGAACAGTGCTGGAAATTAAAAGAGCTACACCACCTGTAGCTCTGTCAGACCTTAGCAAGTCTTTCCTGAAGCAGTGGTAGCCACGAATATTAATATTATCATTTTGTCTAAGGTAGGTTTCTTGGAAAGCAAAACAAACAGGTCTATGATTAAAAATAATGTCTTTAATGTCGTCACGTTTATGGTTAAAACCTCTGCAATTCCAAAAAATGAAATTAGTCATGTTTTTTATTTTTTAGATGAGAACATCTACGTTATTTTCTTCCGATGCAGTAGACATATCGTCTTCCTCGTCGGAAGGATGGAGACTAATTAAATCGCCTTGTTTCTTATTATCTACAGCAATTATTTTTCCTGTAAGATTGGTTGCTTTTACTAAAGTTTTTTTCTTTTTAATTGTACTCTTCTGGGAAGAGGAATTAGAGTGCTTATATGATATTGATGAATGGCTCTTGTCAGAGAAAACTTTTTTCGGATTTTGTGGGGGTTTTTTAGAAATGGTAGGTTTATTTAAGGGTAATTGTTGAGATTCAGATGCCTGATTAGGTTTTGATTGTACTGTGCTAACTTTTAAGGTTGAGACTGGTTGGCTGGTTTGGGTGGAGAATTCCGTCTGTGTTGCTATTGTTTGGTAAGTTCTTTCATGGCAGTAACAGATGCAAAAGATTTTCCAGCTGTAGGTGTTCTGGATTCGACTATTTTCCTTGCTTCAGGGTATGATATATTCGTTTTTATTTTGACTGTCTGAATTTCTTTTTCAATTTTCCATTTGTCACAGGTTTTAGAGTATGCTGGGTGGTCTTTTTTGCAATTAACGCAGCGGGTAGGCGCTTCACAATTTTGACTGTCATGGCCCACTGCACTGCAGCGAGCACATGTTAAACTTCCACGGCAAGAGGTTTTCGAGTGGCCAAAGCGTTGACAATTAAAGCATCGCAGGGGGTTCGGAATGTATGGTCTGATTGGGCATTCAAGATAGCCAGCTTTTATAGAATGGGGAAGCTTAGGTGAGTCAATTGTGAGAATAATATGTTTTGTAGGAATTTGTTTGCCATCTCGAAAAATTGAGATGCGTCGTACAGCAATTACATTTTGGTCTTTCAGATTTTCCAGTATTTCACTTTCAGTTATATATTGTAAATCTGTTTCAGAAATTACCCCACGGCTAGTATTCAAAGTTCTATGTGCAGTGACAATTACAGGTATAGTAGCAAAGTTCGTACATTTTTTTAGATTAAGCGCTTGTTTATTGTTCGCAACTTCAATTAATAATTCCCCTGAGCGTAACTTTTTAACAGATTTAGTTTCACCTACAATAGCTTGTAGTGATTTTTGTATCAAGAAAGGTGAAGTTTTATTAAAATCTCCATCCTTCCGTTTCACCACAAAGAAGCGGGCTTCGGACGTATCAAAGATATTCTTATTATTTAATGTAGATGAGAATTCATCCATCCTGTCTCCCCAAGAATTTGACATTGTTTGGTTCGCTTGGCCCGAGCCAGTCACATTATCCGATAATCCTTTATTTGTAGCCATAATAGAATTAAATAAAAAGGTTCGAGGGTTTCCTTAGTCCCACAAGTCAGCCCATTTCTTGAACGGACGGAAAGCAAAGGGTTTTCAGAATCGCTCCCTGGGACACCCATAACCACTCACCAGCTACCAGATTAGTGACCCAGCTCAGGAATCACATGTGGTAGTCGTGTTAGTCCGGTGTTTCTCGTTCGAGTAGTCACCGTTGTCTCACCTTCACCAAGGGCACCAGTCTCCCAGTGTGCTCCCAAGGCTAGACTACCGTGAGACCATCACCAAATCGCCAACCCAATAGCCAGCGCCACACCTTCACCGGACACAGCTTAGTTAATGTTTTAGATGGTAAAAATTTTTAGTTTAATGAACGAAAACAAGGCAAATATGAAGGTGAGTAAGAACAAAAAGGTGAATGAGAAACTAACAAGGTGAGTGAAACAAAGTTAGTTGTTTCTTTTATTTTTTTTAAGGTTTTTCAAATTTTTAATTTTTTTTTTTTTACATTTTTTTTTTTCAAGAACAATGAACAAGAACAAGTACCAAAATCTTATTGGCAGTAAAAACCAAAAAAACAAACAAGGACGAAAAAGCAAGAAAAATGCCGAAAACTTAGGGGAAAAAAAAAAAAAAAAAAAAAAAAAAACTAAACTGAAAAAAAAAAGAAAAAATAGGTAGAAGGTAAAAAAGAAAAAAAAAAAAAGGAAGAAGAGAAAAAAAAAAGATCACTCGGGCCCGGGGGGCGTGACTCCCCCTGAATACCTGAAGAAGGTACCCCCCCTGGGGGGCTACATATAAATGAAATATGTAATTTAGTATAAAATCAACCTATTGCAGGAGTTAATTTCAGTTAGTGCAAATTACCATAAAAACCGGCAGAAGAGCTGCGGCTCATTAAATTAAAAAAAAAATATAAATAAATTTTAAATGTGGCCCATTTGTCGATGTGGCTTATCATTGATAATAAAACAGTGATAATATTTTAAAACCTGATAATATAGAATTAAAATAAAGAAAACCAAATTATCTTTTTATGTGATTCATTCTTCATACACTAAGCTTAAATATAAAAGGAAATTATTAGTTTCAAAGAATCTCCTAACTAGATAATAAATGCATTCTTAAAAATTTTAAACATCTGTATGTTTAAATAAAAATTATTATTTTATTTGCCTTTTAATAAGAAAATATCCAGAAGAAAAGTTTACAAGAACACATTTTACACATGTGTATGTCACATGTAACTACTGCATTTAATTTTAGGTCTTGCCAAATTCAAACTTTGTTCCAACTCTTAAATATTAAAAATATTACAAACAATTTAAAATAAATTTTAAAAAAAGTTTCAGAATTCTAGGTTGGAATGTTCTTTGGCATGAATTAATCATTCTTTGTGGGTAATTTTAAGATCATAATTATTCCAAACAAAACTTATTTTCTTGTACTACAAAAAAAAAAAAAGTTCATATTTTGTGTATTCTGTCTAATAAAAAAAAATAATCTTTATTTACATAATCTGTACTAGATCAATCTACCTTAGTCATTCACATAGCCTGTGAGTCATCCACATGCCTCCTATTAAAGCATGTGGATGACATACAGAAATGGGCATGTGGATGACAAATTAGAATTTACATGTTCTCAGCAAGCCATACATGAAGCTTTTTAGGCTTAACTTCTGTCAAGACTTAGTAAAATTTATCCTAATGCATAATCAAAATATATTTATATTTTACATGCAAATGATAAGGATTAAAAACACTCACCTTGAAAATGGAATAAAACTTGTAGCTAATCCCAAAATCTTTGAAGAACAGCAAAATGCAACTTCATTCATAAACAACAAGCTTGCATGCTTGCTTTTAGCTAGTGTTGCCACTTTAAAAATTTAAATTTCCTTGAAAAAAAAGTAAATGCTTTTCAGCCATGTGGATGACAGAAAATCCTTTGGACTACCTTTTAGTTAATTTCTTGGGATGATATTTTTATTTAATTTTACTTTTTTTTTTAGATAAATATTCTTTACAGATATATATTTAATTAGTAAAAAAAAGGAGTGTAAATCATTTTTTGTTTTTCGTATAAATGTTCTAGAATGGACTAATTATAGGTATGGGACAGGGCATGTGGATGACATTTTATGTAGAAAAATAAAAAATCAAGTTTTTTCATAGATAACTCTCAGAAAGTTTGATCTAAGGAAGTATAAAAATATGCTTAAAAATAATTTATGCTAAAATTACAATATTCCTGACAATTGCATTTTGTTTTTAATACTGGACTCAAAGCTAAAGTGTATGTGGAGGACAACAAAATAAAATCTGTTAAAAAATTAGCTTTTTAAACGATAAAATTGGCAGTTGTACAAGGCAAAAAGGAAAATATCCAAGTGCGGCTTTTTTTTTTTTGGTCGCTTAGTGTATATCATTTCATGCGACATTTATTTTTATGGTTTGTTGTGTACTATCTATCTAAGTACATATATAGGAGAGTTTTATTCATCATTTAAATAAAATTATATAAAGAAAAATGAAAACAAATTAAAAATCAAATTAATCAATTTATGAACTATGATTAACCCAGTGTTAATCACTGTTAATCTGTTAATCACAGTCAACCCTGTTAATCTTATTCCAACCCCTAGTTATTATTTATTATTATTATTCTTACATCTTTAAAGTCATGCTAGAGAATGCAATATGTTGGAACAAGTATATAACTTAAGAAATTTTTGCACTATGGTTAAGAACATCCTTAATGAAATTTTGGACAGAAAAATAATAAAATAAAACTTTTCTTAATATCATAAGCCATCTTAAATAGAAACATCACAGATTTCTGACATATGGGAAAAAAAAATGTACAGCTAAAAGACAAATTTACTTATACTTTTATTAAATAATTAGAAATTAAATTCAAAGTAGAAATCAAAATTACCTTTCTTTTCTTCATCAGCATGCTCAAGCACTTCTGTACATTGTGAGTGCTCAAAAGCACTTTTGCTCTCCTTTTTAGCTTCTTCTTCACGAGGCATGATTGAATTTTTGTATTTCAAAAGTCTTTTCAAGAAATCTAACTAAAAGAACAAAAAAATTTTTAAACAATCAAATGAAATTTTCATCAAATTTAAAACAATTTTCTTTTGTTAAATAAAAAATAATTTGCATGCTACGTGTGAAAATCTGTTATTCTAGATTTAAAAAAAAAAAAAAAACTATTGACTTGCTAGATTATAAGTACTCTAGAATTTAAACTTCATATTTAAAAATTCAATTTCTGAGCCTTCTCAGTGTGATTTGTTATGGCAGAATTTATCAGAATAGGTAGTGCATCAATGATGGTAGTCGGACAAATTTGCCTCACACATGCTGGAGCTTCCATCAAAGCAAAAATTGAATTGCAGCAAAGGTCCATATTTGGACATGTGTATTTATTATTTTAACACGTAATGATAAAATCACACAGGTAAAAAGAACTTAATATGCAAGAGAAATGCTGCTTACACACAGAATTTTATTAATGGTATATCATATGGCTATTACTAAAAATATTAGTTTATCATTGATATTTGGAAAGATCTAAATATATTATGGCAAATTGAACATGAAATTCAAATAAAGAAAAAAAAAAAAGACACTAATTCTGGGGATAGAAACTAACAAGTTTCACCCTTCAATCATTAAAAAAAAAAAAAAAAAAAAATTGTTGTGTGGAGGTTATTAAATGGGTAACCCCTTGCTGGCTTTGTCCAAGCTGAGCTATGCAGGTGAAGTATACCATTCTGACTCATCCCGAATGTAGCTTGGGCAAAAGGAAAAATTTCTTTAAATATGTAGTTTTTACTGAATTATTTCGGACATGCTTTTTAATTGTTTCTAACACTTTTATTTCCATTTATAGCATTATATAGTTGCTTTAGGTTGCAGGAACAAGAATCTACTGTCCAAATATCAATGTTGGACTCTGTGCAGTGCCATGTTTTCACATGAATCATACGCAAGCAAATTTTGATATATAATATCATTTATGTTATCTACATATAAATGAAATATGTAATTTAGTATAAAATCAACCTATTGCAGGAGTTAATTTCAGTTAGTGCAAATTACCATAAAAACCGGCAGAAGAGCTGCGGCTCATTAAATAAAAAAAAAATAAATAAATAAATTTTAAATGTGGCCCATTTGTCGATGTGGCTTATCATTGATAATAAAACAGTGATAATATTTTAAAACCTGATAATATAGAATTAAAATAAAGAAAACCAAATTATCTTTTTATGTGATTCATTCTTCATACACTAAGCTTAAATATAAAAGGAAATTATTAGTTTCAAAGAATCTCCTAACTAGATAATAAATGCATTCTTAAAAATTTTAAACATCTGTATGTTTAAATAAAAATTATTATTTTATTTGCCTTTTAATAAGAAAATATCCAGAAGAAAAGTTTACAAGAACACATTTTACACATGTGTATGTCACATGTAACTACTGCATTTAATTTTAGGTCTTGCCAAATTCAAACTTTGTTCCAACTCTTAAATATTAAAATTATTACAAACAATTTAAAATAAATTTTAAAAAAAGTTTCAGAATTCTAGGTTGGAATGTTCTTTGGCATGAATTAATCATTCTTTGTGGGTAATTTTAAGATCATAATTATTCCAAACAAAACTTATTTTCTTGTACTACAAAAAAAAAAAAAAAGTTCATATTTTGTGTATTCTGTCTAATAAAAAAAAATAATCTTTATTTACATAATCTGTACTAGATCAATCTACCTTAGTCATTCACATAGCCTGTGAGTCATCCACATGCCTCCTATTAAAGCATGTGGATGACATACAGAAATGGGCATGTGGATGACAAATTAGAATTTACATGTTCTCAGCAAGCCATACATGAAGCTTTTTAGGCTTAACTTCTGTCAAGACTTAGTAAAATTTATCCTAATGCATAATCAAAATATATTTATATTTTACATGCAAATGATAAGGATTAAAAACACTCACCTTGAAAATGGAATAAAACTTGTAGCTAATCCCAAAATCTTTGAAGAACAGCAAAATGCAACTTCATTCATAAACAACAAGCTTGCATGCTTGCTTTTAACTAGTGTTGCCACTTTAAAAATTTAAATTTCCTTGAAAAAAAAGTAAATGCTTTTCAGCCATGTGGATGATAGAAAATCCTTTGGACTACCTTTTAGTTAATTTCTTGGGATGATATTTTTATTTAATTTTACTTTTTTTTTTAGATAAATATTCTTTACAGATATATATTTAATTAGTAAAAAAAAGGAGTGTAAATCATTTTTTGTTTTTCGTATAAATGTTCTAGAATGGACTAATTATAGGTATGGGACAGGGCATGTGGATGACATTTTATGTAGAAAAATAAAAAATCAAGTTTTTTCATAGATAAATCTCAGAAAGTTTGTGCTAAGGAAGTATAAAAATATGCTTAAAAAAGTTTTTTTTTAAAGTTCATAACATATAATTATATCCCTGCGGAACACAAATTTTCCTGTAATTGTAGAATCACCCATATATTTTAAAAAGGGTCCAAAATTTTTTCTCGATCGTCTTATTTGAAACAATCTTCTTTCGAACCATATAAACATCTTAACAAAATACGGATTAGCGATCTATATTTTTAGATTTTACGAAACATAGATTTTTTCACAAAACATTTTATAACTCAAAATCTTTTAGAAATATTTTTTGTTTTTTGTATATAGATCTCGATTAGACAAACCAGATTTCAAACGATTGAGAGATTTTTTCAAAAACTAAATCAGTTATGATTTTTTAATTTTCAGTATCCCTGCAGTTTTAGATGAAATTCTGAATCAACGTTTTTGAAACTCTTGCGTTTGTCATTCGAACATTTTTGTTACCATGGCAACTTCGCAGATGATATTTGGAAAGTACAACAAAAGAGAAATATCTTTTAATGTCACATGTTTTTGGAGCAGTTCCTTAGCTTCCAACCCCTAGTTATTATTTATTATTATTATTCTTACATCTTTAAAGTCATGCTAGTGAATGCAATATGTTGGAACAAGTATATAACTTAAGAAATTTTTGCACTATGGTTAAGAACATCCTTAATGAAATTTTGGACAGAAAAATAATAAAATAAAACTTTTCTTAATATCATAAGCCATCTTAAATAGGAACATCACAGATTTCTGACATATGGGGGAAAAAAATGTACAGCTAAAAGACAAATTTACTTATACTTTTATTAAATAATTAGAAATTAAATTCAAAGTAGAAAACAAAATTACCTTTCTTTTCTTCATCAGCATGCTCAATCAAGCACTTCTGTACATTGTGAGTGCTCAAAAGCACTTTTGCTCTCCTTTTTAGCTTCTTCTTCACGAGGCATGATTGAATTTTTGTATTTCAAAAGTCTTTTCAAGAAATCTAACTAAAAGAACAAAAAAATTTTTAAACAATCAAATGAAATTTTCATCAAATTTAAAACAATTTTCTTTTGTTAAATAAAAAATAATTTGCATGCTACATGTGAAAATCTGTTACTCTAGATTAAAAAAAAAAAAAAAAAACTATTGACTTGCTAGATTATAAGTACTCTAGAATTTAAACTTCATATTTAAAAGTTCAATTTCTGAGCCTTCTCAGTGTGATTTGTTATGGCAGAATTTATCAGAATAGGTAGTGCATCAATGATGGTAGTCGGCCAAATTTGCCTCACACATGCTGGAGCTTCCATCAAAGCAAAAATTGAATTGCAGCAAAGGTCCATATTTGGACATGTGTATTTATTATTTTAACACGTAATGATAAAATCACACAGGTAAAAAGAACTTAATATGCAAGAGAAATGCTGCTTACGCACAGAATTTTATTAATGGTATATCATATGGCTATTACTAAAAATATTAGTTTATGATTGATATTTGGAAAGATCTAAATATATTATGGCAAATTGAACATGAAATTCAAATAAAGAAAAAAAAAAAAAAAAAAAAAAAAAAGACACTAATTCAGGAGATAGAAACTAACAAGTTTCACCCTTCAATCATTAAAAAAAAAAAAAAAAAAATTGTTGTGTGGAGGTTATTAACACTAGATTGCCTAAGGCAGTCATTTTGACTGCTTTTGAATTTCAGTTAGAAAAACAAATGTGTATATAATGACACAGCTTCTTAGAATTTTGTGACTTTTTGTACAACATATAAATGAGTTTATTAATCATTGTAGTTGCCTCCTCCCCTCTTTCATTTCCGGTATATATATGTGTTATACCTGTATTGCCTAAAAGCAGTCATTTTGACTACTTGGAAAATTTTAACAGGAAAAGGTGTAGGGTGCTAAGTAGTTCCGACTCTGATAAAGAAACTGAAAACATCTTTCAGGAGACCGAAACAGCTGCCGATGGTACTGTTTGGTTAAAATTTGCTGAACGTGGTATTCCTGGAAGGGCACCATCTGCTTGTGTTTTCAAGGGTGTGAAAGGGCCAAAAGGCTACGCAAAAAGGAACATTATGGCAGATAATCTTGTCAGTGCATTCTCGTTGATAATAAATGACTATATTATCAAACATATAAAAAAGTGCACAGAAGAAGAAGGCCGCTGAATTTTGGGGTACGATTGACAACAACATTACCGGAAATGCATTTATTGAGATTTTATATGCTCGTGGGGCCTACGAGGCAAAAATTTTAAACCTGAGCTATTTATGGTCAGCAAAGTGGGGTCACGAATTTTTTAGAAGAAGTATGCCCAGAGATAAGTTCAAGCAAATCCTACGATTTATTCGCTTTGACAAAAGAACCGAAAGAAGTAGACGCCTCCAAACAAATGTGCCTTGGTTTCGGAAATATGGAACAAGTTTATTGAAAATAGTCAATCTGCTATCAACCAGGGCAAAATAGAACAGTTGACGAGCAATTATTTCCAACAAAAGCCAGGTGCATGTTTATACAGTATATGCCGAATAAACCCAACAAATTTGGCATCAAATTCTCGCTTGCATCAGATGTTAGTAGCAAGTACATTTTGGAATGTTTTGCCTACTTGGGGAAAGACGAACAACGACCATCGTCAATGCTTCTCAGTGAACACGTTGTTCTGAAACTGGTCGAGCCATACACAAACTGTGGAAGGAATATCACGACCGATAACTTCTTCACTAGCATGTCACTCACGACGAAATTATTGGCCAAAAAAAACGACTCTAGTTGGAACTATTAGAGGAAATAAGAGAACTACTAAAAGCAGCCAAACAAACAAAGGATAACATGCCTCGTTTTTCCACTCTCCTATATAAATCGAAAAATTCTGTCCTTACAATATATAAAAGCAAACCGAATAAAAGAGTAGCTGTTCTAAGTTCCAGGCATAAATTTGCGAAAATTGATAGAAGTAATAAAAAAATGTTACCGGACACTATTCAATTTTATAACAAAACAAAATTTCGAGTTGATATGACAGATCAAATGGCAAGAAAATATACCGTAAAATCGAGTACTCGTAGATGGCCCATCCAAATATTTTTCAATATTTTAGATTTGGCTGCTATAAATGCTTGGATCCTTTACAAAGAGGCGACAGGAATACGAATACAACGAAAACAGTTCTTGTTCCAATTAGCAGAACAGCTTTCCACCGATTACAGTGCTGCAAGACAGAAAAAGTCATCAGAAAATGAGGACCCACAAACATCAAATACAACATATTCTAACAAACGAAAATTTTGTCAAGTACGACATTGCAACAAAAACAAAACAAATAATATATATGAAAAATGTCAAAAGTATGTTTGCGGAAGATGTACACATAAAAAGATTTCAACTTACATTTGCTTAAAACGTACAAATATTGAATAAATTATTTTTTGTTCCAAATGAAGTAAATTTTTTTATTGTTAATACTTACTAATAACTTGCTATATGACTGTAAATAGTATAAGAAATATTAAAAATTAATTTTAAACAAATTTCTTTACACATTAGTTATTCTTTCACAATGCAGTCATTTTGACTGCTTTGGGGCAATATAGGTATACACTAAGTTTCCGTCTTTCTAGTGTTAAATGGGTAACCCCTTGCTGGCTTTGTCCAAGCTGAGCTATGCAGGTGAAGTATACCATTCTGACTCATCCCGAATGTAGCTTGGGCAAAAGGAAAAATGTCTTTAAATATGTAGTTTTTACTGAATTATTTCGGACATGCTTTTTAATTGTTTCTAACACTTTTATTTCCATTTATAGCATTATATAGTTGCTTTAGGTTGCAGGAACAAGAATCTACTGTCCAAATATCAATGTTGGACTCTGTGCAGTGCCATGTTTTCACATGTATCATACGCAAGCAAATTTTGATATATAATATCATTTATGTTATCTACATATAAATGAAATATGTAATTTAGTATAAAATCAACCTATTGCAGGAGTTAATTTCAGTTAGTGCAAATTACCATAAAAACCGGCAGAAGTGCTGCGGCTCATTAAATAAAAAAAAATAAATAAATAAATTTTAAATGTGGCCCATTTGTCGATGTGGCTTATCATTGATAATAAAACAGTGATAATATTTTAAAACCTGATAATATAGAATTAAAATAAAGAAAACCAAATTATCTTTTTATGTGATTCATTCTTCATACACTAAGCTTAAATATAAAAGGAAATTATTAGTTTCAAAGAATCTCCTATTCCTGAAAGTGAAATACTCGAGAATTTAAAAGACCAAAGAGTTATTGCAGTTAAACGAATTTCAATCTTCCGTGATAATAAGCCGGTTCCCACCAAACACATAATTTTGACAATAGACTCCCCTAAGCTCCCACAATCAATAAAAGCTGGTTATCTTGAATGCCCTATCAGACAATATATTCCAAACCCTCTACGTTGTTTCAACTGTCAAAGATTTGGTCACTCCAAAACCTCATGCCGGGGAAAACTAACATGTGCTCGCTGTGGTGTAGTAGGCCATGATAATCAAAAATGTGAAGAACCAGTTAGTTGTATTAATTGTAAAGGAGATCACCCATCTTACTCAAAAGCATGTGAAAAATGGAAATTGGAAAAAGAAATACAAACTACTAAAACAAAACAGAATATATCATACCCAGAAGCTAGGAAAATCGTTGAATCTAGAACCCCTACTGTCGGAAAATCATATGCTGCTGTTACTTCTATCAAAAAAACATATAAAACTATAGCTATACAAACAGAATGCCAAAACAAAACCTGCCTCCCAAGTGAAACCATACAAATCAGTTCTTCAAACCCACCAACAAAACCTAGTCAATCTTCCACCTCCACACAGCCCCTACTCTCTAAACCACCTACCTCCAAGAAATCCCCACAAATTGCAAAAAACATATTGTCTGACAGAGGACATACCTCTGGCTCTCTAAAACATTCCAACTCACCTTCCCGTCACAATATTATTAAAAAAAAGAAAATTCTAAAATTACCTGCCACTAACTCAAATAAGACATCTAAAATAACTCCTGCAAAACAAAATGACATAATCAGTCTCCATCCTTCTGATGCTGAGGATAATATGTCCACTGCATCAGAAGATAATGACGTGGATGTTCTCATCTAAAATTACAAAAAATCATGACTACTTTCATTTCTTGGAATTGCCGAGGTTTTATAAATAAACGAGATGAAATCAGAGAAATAATTTCTGATCATCGACCAATTTGTTTTGCTTTTCAAGAGACTTATTTAAGACAACGTGATAATACTAAATTTCGTGGCTATAACTGTTTAAGAAAAGATTTTACCCAATCTGACAGAGCTACAGGTGGTGTAGCTCTTCTAATTTCTAATTATGCTCCTCACACTAATATCACTTTAAATACTGATCTCCAAGCTGTTGCCGTTCAGCTCCATATCCACATGCTTGTCACTGTCTGCACTATTTATTTACCACCAAATATGACTCTTTATCCTCGTGATCTTAATAACCTTATTTTACAGCTGCCGACCCCATATGTCATCATTGGTGATTTAAATGGACACAGTCCACTCTGGGGTAGTCCAGACATTAATCCACGAGGACAAATCATTGAAGATTTTATCACAGACAATAACTTATGTATTCTAAATAATGGAGATAATACATATTTCCATGAACCTTCCAGGACATTTCATGCAATAGATCTAGCAATCTGCTCTCCCAATCTGTATCCATATTTTAATTTCTTTGTGAGTAACGATCTACATAGTAGTGACCACTTTCCTCTCTTTTTATCTTTTTATAACTTTAGTGAGAATCGTCCAGGAAATCCACATTTTATTTATGACAGAGCTGATTGGACTACCTTTACCATTAATGCTGCCATTACACATGAAATGGTTCAGGGTGATATCAATAAGGCAGTCACTAATGTCACTAGCTGCATTATAAAGGCTGCTAATGTCTCTATTCCACAATCTACAGGCCGCCTCTCTAAACATTGTAAGCCCTGGTGGAATGAAGAGTGCAAGATTGCGAAGAAGAAGCAACAGAAAGCATGGGGAATATTTAGGCGGTACCCAACAACTGCCAACTACATAGCATTTAAACAAGCAAGGGCAAGTGCACGGAGGATACGCAGGAAATCTAAAAAAGATTCCTGGGTTAATTATGTTTCTAGCATTACCTCCCACATTAGCAGCAAACAATTATGGCATCGTGTCAAGAAAGCAATGGGTATTTATACTAATCACAGTATTTCTTTTCTAAAAGTTAATGGACAAACAATCACTTCATCCAAAAATATTGCAGATACCATTGGTGGAACCTTGTCTCACATATCTAGCTCAAATTCCTATTCTAATCCGTTTCTGTCGTATAAACAAAATTGTGAACGTTCAACAATAAACTTTTGATCCCGCTCATCACTTGATTACAATAGTCCTTTCACAGAAAATGAACTAAACAATAGCCTGAAACACAGTCATAACTCTGCTCCTGGACCTGATGGTATTACTTACCTTATGGTCAAACATTTATCTAAAGCATCACGTAATTACCTGCTTCATCTTTACAATAGAATCTGGACTGAACATATTTTTCCTACTGCTTGGCACGATGCTGTTGTCATTCCTTTTCCTAAACCTGGCAAAGATACTACAGACCCCAAAAATTATAGGCCCATAGCCCTCACAAGCTGTCTGTGTAAGCTGCTAGAAAAGATGGTAAATACTAGGCTTGTTTATTTTTTAGAAGAAAATAACTTGATTGCACCATGGCAGAGTGGTTTCAGACCAGTGTTGTGCACGAACGCGTTCATTTGAACACGTTCATGAGTTTAGCTCAAAAATTTTGAGTTTTGAGTTGAACTTCGCTCGTTTTTTAAATTATGAACTTGAGTTGAGCGTAGTTCGTTTTTTACACGAACTTGAGCGTGAAAAAGCAATTCAAGCTCAAACTCATTTTAAATATTTCTGTCTGAAATAGGAAAAGGAAAGTGGACCACAGATAGAACTTTTTACAATTAATCTTAGGGCTCACACACATCTCCCAGCCCACCCTACAAGCGAAGCAAATGGCTTTTGGGAATAGCGGAAGTACCATTCTTTTAAAGAAAAAGATGGACTATGGGCAGTTTCAGTGGGGCTTTCAGTTTTCTCACTTCATCCTTTTATCAGTGAAAGGAAATGCTCGGAAAGTTTTATGAGGGTGGTTCAATTCGTCGCGGGTGTATAAGTTTTTTCTTTTTTGTTGTTGTTGTTCTCCTATATTTGTAGAAAACGGTTTCGGTAACAAAATCTCTGCAATCTGCTGCCCTTAGGCTGCACCACCCCCTTGTTGTGTATACATTGCACCCTTTTACGGCGGCCTTGGAAAAAAAGAAGCTTTTAGATTTGGACAATCAGGCACCAAGCCTTTCCAGAATTAATGAGAAGAAAAAAACACACACAAAACACGATGAAATCATTATATTATTTATAATCAGTTTCACTGCATGCGAAAGACGCACCACATCTCATTTTCTGAAATTCGAATATTGATGTACACATTAACAAGACTAAGAGGTAAATACTAATTTTATATTTGAATTATATTATACATTATTATTATTGCCTTGATTTAAAACTCACTCATGTTTGAAAAGATTTTTAATTTTTTTTATCATTGTAATGATAAATATTTGCATATTCAATATATTCGGAGAATTAATGCGAATTCTATCACTTTTATTTGTCTTTGCACCCGAGGTTTAACTTCAGTATATATGCTTGAAATGAAATGTCCTGTCATTTTAATGCTTTCATTAAGGTGCAATAGCAAATGACTGTCCCTTTAGTTAAATTTCTAAAAATTAAAAAAATATGTATATATTTAATATTTCAAATATAAATTATTAATATTTAAATTATCAAAGCTGATAAACAGAAGTGTTGGGTTCGATCCCAGGTCGCGCTCGTCGACTTAACTGTTCGGAGCTTTTTGTAGTTTTCTCCAAAACTCGCGTAAATACGGACTAAAAACCCTTAGAAAGACGCCCAATGAGGGCATTCCCCCTATAAGCTAGGACCTGGTATAGTCAATCGGTCTTATGCTATACAACCAACCTAATATATAAATTTCAAAACTATCTGAAATAATCGTAATAATAAAAAAATAAATTTTGTGCATGATAACCATAAATATATATATATATATATATACATACTTACATTAATATCATTATTGCTGTTATTACACTTACAAAACTTAAAATCCAAACTTCCGAATAGAAATACTGTATTCATGATTTTGTGATTCTAGCCAATCTAAAAATGTCCAGCAAAAAGGAAAATTGAGAATGATTTTTTCAAAATTGTTTTTCAATATTTTAAATACACTTTAACACTTGTTTATTTTAGCTTATTCATTTTCATTTAAGAATTTTTCTTAGTCTGATTTGATTTCTTGTTAACTTATAATATAGTTTAGTTGGAGGATTTAAGGCTGATTGACTCCGCATGTGTCCTAGGCTTATAGGGGAAATGTCCTCCGTGATATTCTTTCTAAGGGGTCCTAGCCCATATTTATGCGAGTTTCGGAGGAAACCACGGAAAACTCCGAATGGCTAGGCCGATGAGCGCTACCTGGAATCGAACCCGGCACCTCCCATCTACCAGCATTGAGCGCAGAACCATTCAGCCGCTGGTGGGCCCTTATAATATTATAAGAAAATGTATATTTATTAAAAAATATTAAGTTGTTTATCATTAATTTTTAAGAGGGAAAGAGCTGATTATTTTTGATGAATATAGTATTAAAAAATTATCTAATTCTGTAATTTAAATAAGTAGTAGTTAAGAGAAAAATTAATTCGTATTCGGATTAGTATGTCCCGTACAGATTTAGCTTACAGAATACCAAAAATCTGTATTTAGAAAATTAAACTTATTTCTCAATCAAGAATATATTCATCCAACGTTGGCAATAATTCTCTGTCTTACGGCTTTTTCTGAACATAGAATTTTTCCCTATTTAATCGTAAAAAAATTATTCAAAATCTTGTTAAACGACGTTATATAAAAATTACTGAAGATTAAGATAGGAAACATTCACAGTTTGAACAGCGGGATTTTAGAAGAATCGGACAGAAAATGTTCTTTTTTTCTAATCCATTTACTAAAGTATTTTATAAGCAATACTAATAAAGGGAAAAGGAGGCTCTTCAGCTGTTGTCGCTGATAGCGAAACCCCGTGATATTATATGGGGAAACCTGTAATGTAAATTACTTATTACCTAATGTATTTTTTAAAATAATGTTTAGATATTTCACAATCGTTAAAATAATTCATCCTTTCAACAAATTGATTTTTTTTTTTTTTTTCTAATGTTCTGTTCTAAAACTTTAAAATGCGGATAATTAACTAAAATTATTTTTCGTCCTTTACATCTTCAAAACAAAATGTTAAAAATTTAAGAAATCCGTTTTAGGAAAACAAAAATCAGTTTAATGATATTACGAGTTTGGCTGTCAGTCGACTGGTAAAGCATCCCCTTAAAATTAAAAACTGAGCAAAATAATAACTCACGCTAAGACATTGATTGATTTTATGTAATGATGATGTATGTAAATTTGGAAGATAATAAATGAAGCTACGTCGTAATCTCCCCCCCCCCCCCCAAAAAAAAAAAAAACAACAAAAAAAAAAAACTTTAAAAATGCTCTGTGTTCATCACTAGCTGTATTCATAATATTTGAAATTTTAAAATAAAATAAGTATTTTGCCAATATATATATATATAAATTTATTCTGTCGAAAAATTATTCTATGGAAGTCAGTTGAGATCTTACTTTTATTTATTTATTTATTTATTGGATATAATTGAGGAAATTGCCAAAATTTACCTTGTCAAAGGAAATTGCTTGAGAATGATAATTATTTTCGCTTACTTATATGTTACACAAAACTTTGTTTAGAGTTCTATACTTCACGTTGCCTTTATAGGATAATTTCGCATTTTGAGTTGCCTTGAATATAGAAATAAAACTTTTAACAGCTCCTCTATGGTTATATTATCGCAATAAATGAAAAGAAATAAATGGAAGAAATTTAAATTTAGAATGCTAAAGATTATTTGGAAATGTTACTTGAAATTTTTGTCTAAGATCAGTAAGTTACTGATACAAGTTCTCTAAAGAACTTGAAATGCATATTTTAAAATTTCCTTACAACTTTAAGTTTTTTTTATGAATATGTAAATAATTGAATGGGGCATTGGGGGGAAGAGGGGGAATCCCGTCACTCAGAAATATAATATATATAAAACAATTTATACGAATTCAGATTTCTATTTTTAATTTCATTAACTTTATATACTAAAGAAAGTATTGCTGTTTGCTGAATTTTCGAAAATAAGATTTCACTACCTTTTCAAGTTTTAAGTCATAAATGATATTTTTACTTTCTTCTATATTCAATAGAAGAAAATATTGGATTCGTAAAAATTTTCGACCTCGGGTTTTTGATGGATTTACACGTTTTGAGAGCTGTAGAACACGATTTGACAATTTTTAGAAAATGTCTTTCTGTCTGTCTGTCTGTGTGTGTGTGACAAAATTTTATGGCAACTGTATCTCAGGAACTACTGCACATAATTTCATACAAATTGCTATGTAGTTGCACCTTGACATAAATTAGTGCCTATCAACTTTTGGTAAAAATTGTCTTACAGGTTGCGTTTCCATCCCACTTTTTCTAAATTTTTAACATGGTGATATAGGACAAAATTTTGTATAAATGTACATAAAGAGAATTATTTTTTAGTAATCATTATGAAATTTACAAGAATTATTTATGATAGAGATAGTCAACTGGAAATTTTTTTTTGTATGTGTAGGAACTTCGCCACCCCCCCCCTGGGGGGGGGGGGGAAGTTCCCCCTCGAGGGAAGTAAATTTTCAAGATGGGTATCTTTCGAAAGGTATCGTCAATACCTTTAAAACGAATGGTTAAACTATAAATCTGTGATAATTTAAAAGAAAGTTATCGATTCTTTAAAATTTTAACGAAAAAAAACTTAGAAAAAAAAATCTTTTTTTTTTTTTTTTTTTTTGCGAAACTTAACCAAACTTGGTATTTAGTTGGTCCCTGACATAAACTGGTGCTTATTACATCTGGGGATCAATCGCTCAACAGGTGGCGCTATGATTGCATTTTTTCTAAATTCCTAACATGGCAGTATAGGACAAAATTTCGTATAAATGTACATAATGAGAATTATTCTTAACCTGTGATTGTAAAGTTAATATGAATTATTGATAATAGTGGTAGTTAATTAGGAAAAAAAAGTTTGTGCATGTGGGGGCATCGCTTCCCCCCCCCCGGCGAGAAGTACCCCACGGGGGGGGGGGGGGGGGGAATCTTCCGAAAGGTTTCGTCAATACTTTTAAAACGAATGGTTGAGCTATAAATATGTGATAATTTACAACAAAGTTATCGATTGTTTTTTTTTTTTTACCTTTAACGGAAAAAAAACTTGGAAAAAATCGTTTTTTTTTTTTTTTTTTAAATATTCTTACTGAGTGAATTTGTATAGGGAAAATATAGAAGAAAGTCTTGTGGTGGCCACAACATACTAGTTTAAAACTGGATTGACCTCTGAGATAATTTGTTCTTGAGACAATTTGTACGCAAACTAACAAGTTGACACACATGCTTATTTCTGTATAGTAAGCTAAATAGCAAGGAAATTTTCTAATGATTTATCCAAGAACACAAAACCAACATTGACTGTGGCGCAATCAAACAAAGATTAATTAAATAAAACCATTACACTATTTTTAAAATAATATTATACTTCAAAACAACGGAACCTGAACCTGCAAATGATGGAATTTGTCTCCTATTAATAAGTTTTCTCATGTGAATAATCAAACGTATTGGAAATTTGAGAATAAAAACCACGCAAAAACAGTGGGTCCACTATTCAGAAGTGTCCGCTAAATAATTTTTACTACACTTAAATTAATAAGTTATAATTAAGAATTATAAGTTTAAAATTTAATTAAGCATTAAATTAAAAGAAATCTTAATGGTAATTGGTAATTTAAAAAAAAATGTAAATTACCTATGAAGGTGTTCACAGAGGAGATCTACTTAGAAAAGAAAAGACAAAAAAAAAAAAAAAAAAAAAAGCACCTATAAATGAACTTCTAATGAGTTTCGCTCCTTTTTAAAAATGAACTTGAGTTGAGCGCGTTCATTTTTTCAGACATGAGTTTGAACGCGAACTAACTCGTTTTTTGCACGATGAACTTGAGTTTGAACTAGTTCGTTTTTTTTCGTGAACTTGCACAACACTGTTTCAGACGGGGCCGTTCAACAGTTGACAATATTTTATTACTGGAGACTAGCATTCGTAGAGCTAATGTGAGACGTAACCATTTGGTGTCAGTTTTTTTCGACATGGAGAAAGCTTATGACAAGACTTGGCGCTATGGTATTTTAAGAGATCTTTTTAATTTGGACTTTCGAGGAAATCTCCCTATTTTTATTCAAAACTTTTTAAGAGTCAGACGCTTTCAAATTCGCATTGGATCAGTTTATTCAGATTTTTATTTCCAGGAGGAAGGTGTGCCTCAAGGCAGTGTTTTGAGCGTTACACTTTTTTCTTTAAAAATAAATGATATTTTAAAACAATTGCCTCCAAGTGTCCATGGTAGCTTATATGTTGACGACCTGCAAATTTCTTGCCAGGGAAATGACATGCGCTTCATAGAACGCCAATTACAACTCGCTATAAACAATATCATTAAATGGACTAATAAAAATGGTTTTAAATTCTCTACTGACAAAACACAATGTGTGCATTTTTGTCGTAAACGAGGTCTTCATCCAGATCCTCATATTTTGATGAATAACAGACCAATTTCAGTTGTTGACACTGCCCGATTTCTGGGTGTTATGTTTGACAGAAAATTAACGTTTATTCCACATATTTCATATTTAAGAACTAAATGTGATAAAGCACTAAATATTTTAAAAGTCCTTTCTAATACTTCTTGGGGAGCAGCCCGTCCATCGTTACTCAAAATATATCGGGCTACTATTCGCTCCAAACTTGATTATGCTTGCCAGGTTTATGGATCAGCAGCTCATTCTTACCTTAAAAAACTTGACACAACACACCACAGTGCACTTAGAATTTGCTCAGGAGCTTTCCGCACTAGTCCGGTTTTTAGTTTATATGCTGACTGTGTGGAGCCTTCTCTCACTGACATTAGACAAAGACTCTCACTTGAATTGTACTATCGCATCCTTTCACATCCTAATCATCCACTTCACTCACATTTAAATAGCAACGATCATAATCTTTATGTGAATCGGCCATCTTGCATCCCTCATTTTGCTCTTAGGATTAAAAATTTTCTTGCGGGCACTTCTCATATTCATACCAAAGTTCGTACCCGGTCTTTTTTGATCATGACGCCTTGGAATTTCCAAGTTATTTCTTGTCTTCATCCATTTAAGGGGTTTGACAAATCTAACACAGATGCTTCCATTTTTCAAGCACTTTTCTCATCTCATCGCTCTGACTATTAGGACTATGTTGAGATTTTTACTGACGGCTCCAAAACAAGTAACAAAGTTGGGTGTGGTGTTGTCACTGGCAACACCACGTATAGCTATCAACTCCCAAGCTCTTTTTCCATCTTTTCTGCAGAGTTTTTTGCTGTTGAGGTAGCTCTAAACATTATATCTTCCCACCGAAAGAAGAAATTCATCATTTATACAGACTCAAAGAGTGTTCTTGACTCTCTTTCTTCTAACTATTGCACTCTTTCTTTTATCTCTGTTTTAAAAACATATAACGAACTTCTGAGGAAGGGATTTCATATTTTATTCTGTTGGGTTCCAGGCCATGTTGGTATCAAAGGCAATGAAGCTGCAGACAAAGCCGCAAGGCAGGCTTCTGTTGTTTTAAACTGTCCTATTCCTTACGAAGACGTTAAGCATACACTTAGAAACTATCTCAGCGATATTTGGCAAAGGGAGTGGAATAATCAAAATAATAATAAATTACATGAAATTAAAACTCAAATTGGAATATGGCCTACGCTCTCTCCCAGAAAATATGACGTTATTATTACTCGTCTGAGAATTGGGCATTCAAGAGTTACTCATAAACACTTACTATTAGAACAACAGAGGCCTACTTGTCCCAGATGTCATTTTAGTGACCTTACCATTCGCCATATTCTCACTGACTGTGCGTGTCTTCGTCATCTGTATCGACAGCATTTTAATTCATCTTCACCAAGTCTGACTAGCCTTCTAGGCATGAATCCTCATCATAAACTGACTATTTTTTAAAAAGAAGCTGGTTTTTATTACGACATCTAATTTTATTATTTACACTGTTCACCCGTTTTTATTATATATACTCTTCATAACTTTTTACATCTTTTTTTCATTTACACTGTTTACTCTGTTTTCTGTTATTTTTAAACATTTGTCTTTTTTATATTTTAACATTTTACATATTCTTGTTTTAACTTTAAATGTGTTGTTTTTTTACTGACCATCTGGATGGGTAAACCCATCCAGAAGCTAATCTTTATTCTATACTTCTGTTTGGCGCAGTATGTCCCATTGTGGACCTTGCGCCATTAAATGGGAACCAACCAACCAATCAAAGAATCTCCTAACTAGATAATAAATGCATTCTTAAAAATTTTAAACATCTGTATGTTTAAAAAAAAAATTTTATTTTATTTGCCTTTTAATAAGAAAATATCCAGAAGAAAAGTTTACAAGAACACATTTTACACATGTGTATGTCACATGTAACTACTGCATTTAATTTTAGGTCTTGCCAAATTCAAACTTTGTTCCAACTCTTAAATATTAAAATTATTACAAACAATTTAAAATAAATTTTAAAAAAAGTTTCAGAATTCTAGGTTGGAATGTTCTTTGGCATGAATTAATCATTCTTTGTGGGTAATTTTAAGATCATAATTATTCCAAACAAAACTTATTTTCTTGTACTACAAAAAAAAAAAAAAAAAAAAAAAAAAAAAGTTCATATTTTGTGTATTCTGTCTAATAAAAAAAAATAATCTTTATTTACATAATCTGTACTAGATCAATCTACCTTAGTCATTCACATAGCCTGTGAGTCATCCACATGCCTCCTATTAAAGCATGTGGATGACAAATTAGAATTTACATGTTCTCAGCAAGCCATACATGAAGCTTTTTAGGCTTAACTTCTGTCAAGACTTAGTAAAATTTATCCTAATGCATAATCAAAATATATTTATATTTTACATGCAAATGATAAGGATTAAAAACACTCACCTTGAAAATGGAATAAAACTTGTAGCTAATCCCAAAATCTTTGAAGAACAGCAAAATGCAACTTCATTCATAAACAACAAGCTTGCATGCTTGCTTTTAACTAGTGTTGCCACTTTAAAAATTTAAATTTCCTTGAAAAAAAAGTAAATGCTTTTCAGCCATGTGGATGATAGAAAATCCTTTGGACTACCTTTTAGTTAATTTCTTGGGATGATATTTTTATTTAATTTTACTTTTTTTTTTAGATAAATATTCTTTACAGATATATATTTAATTAGTAAAAAAAAGGAGTGTAAATCATTTTTTGTTTTTCGTATAAATGTTCTAGAATGGACTAATTATAGGTATGGGACAGGGCATGTGGATGACATTTTATGTAGAAAAATAAAAAATCAAGTTTTTTCATAGATAAATCTCAGAAAGTTTGTGCTAAGGAAGTATAAAAATATGCTTAAAAAAGTTTTTTTTTAAAGTTCATAACATATAATTATATCCCTACGGAACACAAATTTTCCTGTAATTGTAGAATCACCCATATATTTTAAAAAGGGTCCAAAATTTTTTCTCGATCGTCTTATTTGAAACAATCTTCTTTCGAACCATATAAACATCTTAACAAAATACGGATTAGCGATCTATATTTTTAGATTTTACGAAACATAGATTTTTTCACAAAACATTTTATAACTCAAAATCTTTTAGAAATATTTTTTGTTTTTTGTATATAGATCTCGATTAGACAAACCAGATTTCAAACGATTGAGAGATTTTTTTCAAAAACTAAATCAGTTATGATTTTTTAATTTTCAGTATCCCTGCAGTTTTAGATGAAATTCTGAATCGACGTTTTTGAAACTCTTGCGTTTGTCATTCGAACATTTTTGTTACCATGGCAACTTTGCAGATGATATTTGGAAAGTACAACAAAAGATAAATATCTTTTAATGTCACATGTTTTTGGAGCAGTTCAAATTTCATTGATTTTGGCGAATAAACAAAAATTTACATTTTTAAATTTTATTTTTAATTGCAAATTTAATTTTATTCTAATATGCGTATTTCAAATTCTAATTTTGATTAAATTCTTTTTAATAATTCAATCGAAAGATATTTTAAAGTACTTTTATATTATCAAAAGTGCAATTCGAGATTTCACCCAATTTACACGTTTTGAGGTTTCCTGATTAGGTTTTCTTAGGTATCTCAGCTACTAATTAAAATAAATTCACATGTAATACATCATTTGAAAGTTTTGTTGATTTGGAATTGAACACTAGATTACAGAAATTTCCACCGCCAGATGGCGCTGTAATATTTTAAAATTCAATATTTCAAATTCTAATTACGGTTAAATTATTTTTAATACATCATTCGAAAGATATTTTAAAGTACTTTTATATTATCGAAAGTGGAATTCGAGATTTCACCCAATTTACACATTTTAAGGTTTCTTGATTAGGTTTTCTTTTATATCTCAGCTACTAATTAAAATAACTTCATAAGTAATACATCATTTGAAAGCTTTGTTGCTTTGGAATTGAACAGTAGATTACAGAAATTTCTACAGCCAGATGGCACTGTAATATTTAAAATTCTAATGAGCAAGGAAGACTGTTGTGAGTTCTAAAACGGGGATAAGGCGCCGCAGGCACCTCCGAGCGGGACTTTGCTGAAGTAAGAAATTTGAAAAATCATTACAGGCTGTTTCAGATATTGAAACTGGAAGAGGGCGCCGCAAGGTGCTACCGAGCGGGAATTTACTGTGATTAAATTTTTCAATAAAGCTATTTTCACTATATGTGACTAAGCTGTTGTAAGACCTGAAACGAGGAAAAGGCGCTGCATACGCCACTGAGCGGGAGTTTCATAAAGTCTGATTTTTCAAGGGTCGCGAACCAGCTGGTCGCCGAAGGCTGCTAGTACATAATAAGAACAAAATAACGATTATGTCACATATCGAATATTGTGCTGGTAAAAACAAAATAGATACAAAATAACAAATAAGGAACAAAACATCAATCAAGCATTCTAACTCCCGGTGAGTAGCCTTGAAATATCTACCATTCTTTACTCAATGCCAAATTCGCTTACATAAGATTAAGGTGCTTGTTTTGTTTTCTGGTTTTACATATAAAACACATTACTGTCAACGCCCAGGTGAATATATTGCTATTAACCTGGCTGTTTACTGCATCATTCAGTTTTGGAGATAATAAGTCATAAACATTTCCTTTCAGATAGTTAATTAATCGCAGCAAAATTTACTTCAACATGTGAGACAAACCACATAAAAAACATCAATTTTCAACATAGTTGCCAACTCTAGCACTTTTTGGCTTCCTCAAAATAATAATAAATATTTATATATACTTTTGTTACAGTTTTCAGTGATTAATAAAAATAAAAAAAATTATTAATACTTTCTGTTAGCCAAAAAGTGCTGAAGTTAGTAACAAAGGTTCAGATTTGAAATTGCAGACACACAAATAAAATAAACTTTAATTACATTTTGCATATAATCTCGTTAACATGAATCTCAAGGGGAATAAAAAATTTGTCCATGTTATGAGTAGTTAATGCTATCAGAAACTCAGAAACTAATCTTCATTTTTACAGGAATTGTTTAAACAATTCACGTTAAAAGTCCCAGGGATATCCCTTCTTTAGGTATTCAGGGGGTGTCATGAACCCCAGGCCCGAGTGATCTTTTCTTTTCCCTCTTTTTTATTTCCCAAGGGGAACACCTCCATTAGGTATTCAGGGGGTGTCACAAACCTGCCTGAGTGATCTTTTCTTTTCCCCTTCCTTTTTATTTTATTTTTTTTTTGTTTTATTTACTTTTTTTTTTTTTTTTCTGCCAAAGTATTGGTCTTTCCTTAAATTTTACTTTTGGTTTTCATCTTATGTTTTTTATGCCAATAAGCTCTTGGTTTGTTCTTGTTCTTTTACTGTTGGGTTTTGCTTTACTTTTTCTGGTGCCCATAAGTTGTTGGTCCGTTGTTTTGTTGTTCTAAAAATTTTTTTTTTCGAAAAAAAAAAAAAAATACCACTCACATAATATTTGGTATATTCTGACTCACCCTGTTTTTTTCTTTGATGGTTGTTATTTAAAAAAAAAAAAAAAAAAAAAAAAAAAAAAACTGAAAAAAAAAAAAAAGTTAACCATTAATCTATTCCCAAAGTAAAGTCCGGTGTTGGTGTGGCGCTGGCTATTGGGGCAAAGATTTTGGTGAGGGTGCCACGGTAGTCTAGCCTTGGGATCACAATGGGCAACTGGTGCCCTTGGTGAAGGTGAGACAATGGTGACTACTCGAGCAAGAAACACCAGACTAATATGACTACCACATGTGATGCCTGAACTGGGTCGACGTCCTGGTAGCTCGTAGGTGGTTATGGGTGTCCCAGACAGGATTCTTAAAAACCCTTTGCATTTGTGTGTTGGAAGAAATACTCACCCCTTTTCCCTTTCTCTCTTATGGCTGCAACTATGAGTATTTCGATTAATGCGTCTGGCTTGGGCCAAGCTAGTGAAAATTCAAAGGCAAAAAATTGGGCGGATAGAATGGTAGAATTTTCTTCCACTCTGAATGAGAGCAATGTCTTTATGATGTCAGAAGCTACATTTTTTGTCATAAGAAGAAAAGAGGGGATTTCCTTAGGACATCTCCCTTCCTTATGTCAGTCTATAATGGGTGATCCAAAGTCTATAAAAAAACTGAGATCGGGTGAACTATTAATTGAAGTCGAAAATGACAAACATGCTATCACTTTTTAAAAAATGTACTCAATTTACAAATATTCCTGTCACTGTTGATGTCCATAGAACACTAAATATTTCCCGTAGTGTCATTTCTGAATCTGACCTTCAGTTTATACCAGAAGCCGAAATTCTTGAAAACCTCAAAGATCAAAAAGTTATCGGAGTGAAACGTATATATATATTTCGCGACAATAAACCAATTCCAACTAAACACATTATCTTAACAATAAATTCCCCTAAACTCCCAAGATAAATAAAAGCTGGGTACCTCGAATGCCCCGTCAGACAATACATACCAAATCCTTTATGCTGCTTCAACTGCCAACATTTTGGCCATTCTAAAACTTCCTGCCGTGGAAAACAGACATGTGCCCATTGCAGTGCCATTGTGAAAGTCTTGTGAAAACGGGAAAATAGAAAAAGAGATTTAAACCATTAAAACAAAACAAAACAAAATATATCATACCCAGAAGCCCGAAAAATAGTAGAATCAAGAACACCCATTGTTGGGAAGTCATATGCTGCTGTTACGTCCTCCAAAAATTGTAAAACAATAGCTACACAAACTGACTCTCTAACCAATACCAGCCCCCCAGTTGAAACTGTTTTACGTAATTCTACAAAAATACAATCAACGACAAGTCAGGTTTCTAACTCCATACAGTCATCCTCACCTAAACCAGCTTCATTAACCCGTTAGTAGTCACTATAGGCAGCGCCACCTATTACAGATTGCATACTTTTTATTTAACTGTCACCAATAATTTTAAGAAATGATGTCAACGACCTTTCTTCGATTTTATTCACCTTTAGTGTATATCATATGTCACTTCAAAAAATTTTTGGTGGCTATTGAATAAAAAAATCTGGCAATAATGAAGGATGGGCGACAAATCGACCAACTAGCGACTACTAACGGGTTAAAGAAATCTGCAAAAGCTATTAAAAGCTTTTTACCTGATAAGGCCCATTCTTCTGTCTCAATAAAACATTCAAACTTACCCTCCCGTCACAATATTGTTAAGAAAAAGTAAATGTTGAAAGTGCCTGACATAAAATTAAATAAAACTAGTAAAATGCCGTCATCTTTCTGATGGGGAAAGTATGTCTGCTGCATGAGAAGATAATGACGTGGATGTTTTAATCTAAAAAAAAAAAAAAGATCATGATGAATAATTTCATTTCCTGGAATTGCCGAGGTTTTATAAATAAACGAGATGAAATCAGATTCAGTTCATCCCAGAGGCTGAAATTCTAGACAACCTAAAAGACCAAAAAGTAATTGCAGTGAAACGTATTTCCATTTTTCGTGACAACAAGCCCATCCCAACAAAACACATTATTCTAACAATAGACTCCCCTAATCTACCACGCTCCATAAAGGCTGGTTACCTTGAATGCCCATACAGACAATACATTCCAAATCCTCTACGCTGCTTCAATTGCCAATGGTTTGGCCATTCTAAGACTTCATGCCGTGGAAAACAAACATGTGCCCGTTGTAGTGCCATTGGCCATGACAGGGAAAATTGTGAAGCACCAATCTGTTGTGTTAATTGTAAAAAAGATCACCCATCTTACTCAAAGTCATGTGAAAAATGGAGAACCGAAAAGGAAATTCAAACTGTTAAAACAAAACAAAATATATCATATCCCGAAGCAAGGAAAATTGTACAATCACGAACCCCTACCATAGGAAAATCATATGCTGCTGCCATAGTTACCAAAAAAACATATCAATCTATCGCAATCCAAACAGACATTCTCCTGAATACTAGTTCTCCAGTTAAAACTACATTAAGCAATTCTCAAAACTTACAATCCAAACCAAATCACGCTAACTCTTCACAGTCATCTTCATCCAAATCAAGAAACTTAAAGAAAACTCCACAAATTGCTAAAAGCTTATTGTCTGACAAAAGTCATAACTCTACCTCTCTCAAACATTCTAACTCACCCTCTCGTCTCAGTATCATTAAGAAAAAGAAACTAACAAAATTGTCCACTGCAACTCCAAATAAAATATCAAAGATAACCTTATAAAACAAGATGATACGATCAGCCTTCACCCTTCTGATGGGGAGGATAGTATGTCTACTGCATCAGAGGACAATGACGTGGATGATATAATCTAAAAAAAAAAAAATCATGACTAATTTCATTTCATGGAATTGCCGAGGTTTTATAAATAAACGAGATGAAATCAGAGATATTATCTCTGATCATCGACCTATCTGCTTCGCCTTCCAAGAAACATACTTAAGACAACAGGATAATGTTAAAATCCGTGGCTATCAGTGTTTTAGAAAAGATTTTACACATTCTGACAGAGCTACAAGTGGTGTAGCTCTTTTAATTTCTAATAATGTTCCACATTCTAATATCATTTTAAATACAGACATCCAGGCTATTGCCGTTCAGATCCACATACATGTACTTATCACCATCTGCACTGTTTATTTGTATATTCCATGATGTGTCGCATAATAACATATTTTGGGTTCTTTTTCCTCAATTACTTCTCTAAGATGACCCAATTCTTTATATTCTTCTAAAAAACTTTTATAAAGGCTTAAATACTTTTCATCTTTTGATAATCGGGTCCACAGCGATCTGAGTCGTTTAAGAGCAGCCTCACGAGAATCTCCTAAGCACGAAGGATCAGCATTTCAACTTTCTCAATCTTCCAGAATTTTTTTAAAGTTGTATTTAGATCCCCATCAAGAATCAGACCGCAATGACCCATACTCGCACCTTGTTGCTCGAAACTACCTGAAGCAAATAGCTAAATTTTGTGTTCTGTAACAACAAAGAAGAATTTTCCGCATATATCTGTCCTGGCGTAAGTAACTCATAGAAAATCTCTGCACCTAACAATATATCTATTTCACCAGGGATATTAAAGCTATAATCCGCTAAATGGACTGTATCTGACCCCTCAACATTTACATCAATTATCCTCTGAGGAACAAGGTCGGTGATTTTCTTAACTATGAACATATTTAGATTCCTCTGAAAATCTCCCGTCTTATTTGCTATGGTAGCTCTCACGCAGCCCTTTACTACAACTGACGAGTCGTTTAGACACGAAATCAAAGTATTTATTTTTTCTGCTTTGAGCTGCAGACGATTTACACATTTTTAACTGACTAGGCAGACTTGACTTTCCACGTCTAACAAGCATCTACACTCAACCCACTGGTTATATTTATTTTTTATCAGCGCTCAAATTGTTCTTAGCAAAACATTTCTAGTTCTTACAAAACTCGTAGCAACAATCGAGTCTGTATTCACAGATTTCACCTGAGTTACTTGACTATTTGCCCCTACTCCATACACCTGACCGCCAATGCCAATCTCAGAATAACTTGTATTTTGATTTTGCGAATTTTGTCTCAAATCCCTATTTACATTCTCATTGGAAAAGTGAAGAAGTTGATGATGTGGTTTCTTACACATGAAACAATTGCCCACTTTACATTGTCTGAAATTACAGTTTTGCAATAAACACTTAAAGCAAGCCTTAGTATTTTTTACAACTTCTACCCTCTCGTGTGGCATTAACCTTTTAAACTGCGGGCAGTTCTGGAGAAAGTGAGATTCATTACCCTTACACAAACCGCATTTGTTATTTTTCATCTCTTACAAAAATACATTAGCACCTTTATTAAACTTACGAGATGAATTGTAATTCTCAGGCTGTTTACAAGTCAACCTCCTGCGCTAATTTTAAGGGATTAAACCACTCATTTCCTGGTCTAATACTTATATGCGACGCGACCTCTTTATCTAAAGTTTGGAAGATTTTATCCGCTACAATTAATTGGTTCAGTGTATCAAAATCCGAAACTTTTCTCAGTTTCAAATTATATTCCCAATTTGTTTTTAAACGAGACGCAAATTGCATGCATGTTTCGCCATGTTGTCTAGTCGTCTTTCGAAATTGTTCCAAACACGCCATAGCAGTGGGTTCAAATTCTCGCAAAATTAATGATTTCACTTTCTCATAATCTCCAATTTCCATATCTTTTAAATATGTACAGTTGAGGATCTATAATCCGCATACCCATAATTCGCAATTAATCTATAATCCACACTCACTTTGCAAATGTAAACAAAAGATTTTGCAGTAACGAAAATCCAATATAATGGATGTATATGAGAAAATATGTTAATTCACATACTAAACTGAAAAAAAAGAGTGAATAATATTCAATTAGTGATCAAACAAAACACATGCAAGTACAGTTTCTAACTCCTGCCAGTAACAGCATTGCTCATTGGTTGAAAAAAGACATATGCATTGGTGGGATTGTGTATTTTCACAGATGTTTAAGGTTGGTTGGTTGGTTGGTTGTTGTTTAATGGCGCAAGGTCCGCAATGGGACATACTGCGCCAAACAAAAGGATAAAAATTAAGGATGCTTCTGGATGGGTTTTACCCATCCAGATGGTCAGTACAAAACACATTGAAAATTAAGACAATAGGTAAAATAATAAAAACCACAAGACAAAGATTGAAATAATAGAAAGCAGAGTAAAAAGTGTATAAAATAAAATGATGTAAAAAGTTATGAACAGTGTAAATATAAAAAACCGAAGTAAAAGGAGATGAACAGTGTATATAATAAAAAGATGAACAGTGTAAAATATAAAATCAAATGTCATGATAAAAACCAGCTTCTTTTAAAAAATTAGTCATGCAATGATGAGGGTTCACACACCTAAAAGGTTCGTCAGATTGGGTAAAGATGAATTAAAATGTGTTCGATAGAGATGACGAAGGCAAGGGCAGTCGATGAGGACATGACGAATGGTTAAAGCACTGAAATGACACTTTGGACACTCAGGTTGTTGTTCTCTAAGTAATAAGTATTTATGTGTGAGTCTGGAATGCCCAATTCATAGTCGAGTAATAATAACATCGTATTTTCTAGGTGAAACTGTAGGCCAGACTGAAATTTGAGACTTTATTTCTCGCAATTTATTACTATTTTTGTTATTCCACTCCCTTTGCCACATATTTTTAAGATAGCTTTTAAGTGTGTGCTTAACGTCTTCATAAGGAACAGGACAGTTTAAAAGTATGGAAGCCTGCCTTGCGGCTTTGTCTGCTGCTTCATTGCCTTTAATGCCTACGTGGCCAGGAACCCAGCAAAACAAAATATCAAATCCCTTTTTCAAAAGATCGTTGTAAGTTTTTAAAATAGAAATGAAAGTCAGGTTACAAGAGCTAGAAGAGAGAGAATCAAGAACACTCTTTGAGTCTGTATATATAATGAATTTTCTACTTTGATGAGATGAAATGATGTTAAGGGCAACCTCAACAGCAAAGAACTCTGCAGAGAAGATGGAAAAAGAATTAGGGAGTTGATAGCTAAACGTTGTATTACCAATGATAATACCACAACCGACTTTATTAGTTGTTTTGGAGCCATCAGTAAAAATTTCAATATAGTCTTTGTAGACAGAGCGATGAGATGAGAAAAGTGCTTGAAAAATGGAAGCATCTGTGTTAGATTTGTCAAATCCCTTAAATGGATGAAGACAAGAAATAACTTGGAAATTCCAAGGCGTCATGATTAAAAAAGAACGGGGACGAACTTTGGTATGAATATGAGAAGTGCCCACAAGAAAGTTCTTAATCCTAAGAGAAAAATGAGGGATGCAAGATGGCCGATTCACATAAAGATTATGATCGTTGTTATTTAAATGTGAGTGAAGTGGATGATTAGGATGTGAAAGGATGCGATAGTACAATTCATGTGAAAGTCTTTGTCTTATATCAGTGATAGAAGGCTCCACACAGTCAGCATATAAACTAAAAACAGGACTGGTCCGGAATGCTCCTGAGCAAATTCTAAGTGCACTGTGGTGTGTTGTGTCCAGTTTTTTGAGGTAAGAATGAGCTGCTGATCCATAAACCTGGCAAGCATAATCTAGTTTGGAGCGAATAGTAGCACGATATATTTTGAGTAGCGATGGACGGTCTGCTCCCCAAGAAGTATTAGAAAGGACTTTTAAAATATTTAGTGCTTTATCACATTTAGTTCTTAAATATGAAATATGTGGAATAAAAGTCAATTTTCTGTCAAATATAACACCCAGAAATCGAGCAGTGTCAACAACTGAAATTGGCCTGTTATTCATCAAAATCTGAGGATCTGGATGAAGACCTCGTTTACGACAAAAATGCACACATTGTGTTTTGTCAGTTGAGAATTTAAAACCATTTTTATTTGTCCATTTAATGATATTGTTTATAGCAAGTTGTAATTGGCGTTCTATGAAGCGCATGTCATTTCCCTGGCAAGAAACTTGCAGGTCGTCAACATATAAGCTTCCATGTACACTTGGTGGCAACTGTTTTAAAATATCATTTATTTTTAAAGAAAAAAGTGTAACGCTCAAAACACTGCCTTGAGGCACACCTTCCTCCTGAAAATAATAATCTGAATAAACTGATCCTATACGAATTTGAAAGCGTCTGACTCTTAAAAAGTTTTGAATGAAAATGGGGAGATTTCCTCTAAAGTCCAAATTAAAAAAGATCTTTTAAAATACCATAGCGCCATGTCCTGTCATAAGCTTTTTCTATATCGAAAAAAATTGAAACCAAATGGTTACGTCTCACATTAGCTTTTCGAATATTAGTCTCCAGTAATAAGATATTGTCAACTGTTGAGCGGCCCCGTCGAAAACCACTTTGCCATGGGGAAACCAAGTTATTTTTTTCAAAAATGAAAACAAGCCTAGTATTTACCATCTTTTCTAGCAGCTTACATAGACAGCTTGTGAGGGCAATGGGTCTATAATTTTTGGGATCAGTAGCATCTTTACCTGGCTTAGGAAAAGGAATAACAATAGCATCGTGCCAAGCAACAGGGAAAATATTTTCAGTCCAGATCCTATTGTAAAGATGAAGGAGATTATTGAGAGACTGTTTTGATAAATGTTTAATCATAATATAGGTAACACCATCGGGTCCGGGAGCAGAATTATGGCAATGTTTCAAGCTATTTTTTAATTCATTATCTGTAAAAGGTCTATTATAGTCTGGTGAAGAGCGGGAGTGAAAATTGATTGATGATCGTTCAGAATTATGTTTATGAGACAAAAAAGGTTCGGAATATGAATTAGAACTGGAGATGTGAGATAAGGTTTTACCAATGGTGTCTGCAATATTTTTAGTAGAAGTTATAGTTTGGCCATTATCATTTAAAAACGAAATACTTTGATTAGAATATATTCCCATTGCTTTCTTGACACGATGCCAAAGCTGTTTACTGCTTACATTAGAGGTAATGCTGGACACATATTTAATCCAGGAATTTTTTTGGGAGATTCTGCGGATTCTTCGTGCGGCATCCCTTGCTTTTTTGAATGCGATATAATTAGCAGTAGTCGGGCACCTCCTAAAAATTCCCCAAGCTTTTTGTTGCTGTCTTTTTGCATTATTGCATTCATCATTCCACCATGGCTTTGAATGTTTACTCAGACGTCCAGAATAGCAATATCAGCTGCATTCATAATACAGTTTGTGACATCACTGATTGCTCTGTTGATATCACCCTCGATCATTTCATATGTGATAGTTGCATTTATAGTGAAAGTAGCCCAGTTGGCCTTGTCATAAATATAATGTGGATTTATAGGATGATGATCATTAAAAGTATAAAAAGATAAAAATAGAGGAAAATGGTCGCTATTATGAAGGTCGTTACTCACAAAGAAATTAAAATAAGGATACAAAGTTGGAGAGCAGATGGCCAAGTCTATAGCATGAAAAGTTCTGGAAGGTTCATGAAAATATGTGTTGTCACCGTTATTTAAAATACATAAATTATTATCAGTGATTAGGTCCTCAGTAATTTGTCCTCGAGGATTAATATCAGGACTACCCCAAAGTTGGTTGTGTCCATTAAAATCACCAAGAATTAAAAAAGGAGTCGGTAACTGCAAAATAAGCCTATTGAGGTCACATTGTCGAACAGTCATATTTGGTGGTAAGTAAACGGCGCAGATGGTGATAAGCATGTGTATATGGATCTGAACAGCAATAGCCTGGATGTCTGTATTTAAAATGATATTAGAATGTGGAACATTATTTGAAATTAAAAGAGCTACACCACCTGTAGCTCTGTCAGAATGTGTAAAATCTTTTCTGAAACACCGGTAGCCACGGATTTTAACATTGTCATGTTGTCTTAAGTGTGTTTCTTGGAAGGCAAAGCAAATAGGTCGATGATCAGAGATAATATCTCTGATTTCATCTCGTTTATTAATAAAACCTCGGCAATTCCATGAAATGAAATTGGTCATACTTTTTTTTTTTTTAGATTATAACATCCACGTCATTGTCCTCTGATGCAGTGGACATACCGTCCTCCCCATCAGAAGGATGGAGGCAGATCATATCATCTTGTTTTGGAAGATTTCCTTTATTATTTTTATTTGTAGTGGGAGTGGGCAATTTTGTTAGTTTCTTTTTCTTGGTGATATTGAGACGAGAGGGTGAATTAGAATGCTTTAGAGATGTAGAGTTAAGACTTTTTTCAGACAATAAGGTTTTAGCAGTTTGTGGAATTTTCTTTAAATTTCTTGATTTTGATGAAGAGGACTGTGAAGAGTTAGAAGACTGATTTGGTTTGGATTGTAAGATTTGGGAATTGTTTACTGTAGTTTCGAGTGGGGAGCTAGTATTGGGTATTTTTGTAGAATTACGTGAAACAGTTTCAACTGGTGGGCTGGTATTGATTACAGAGTCAGTTTGTGTAGCTATTGTTTTACAAGTTTTTTTGGTGGAAGTAACAGCAGCATATGATTTACCAACGATGGGTGTTCTTGATTCTACTATTTTTCTGGCTTCTGGGTATGATATATTTTGTTTTGTTTTAATGGTTTGAATCTTTTTTTCTATTTTCCATTTTTCACAAGACTTAGCATATGATGGGTGATCTTTTTTACAATTAACTCAACACACAGTGGCTTCACAATTTTGACTATCATGGCCAATGGCACTGCAGCGGGCACATGTCTGTTTTCCACGGCAGGAAGTTTTAGAATGGCCAAAACGTTGGCAGTTGAAGCAGCGTAACGGATTTGGTATGTATTGTCTGACGGGGCATTCAAGGTATCCAGCTTTTATTGATGGTGGAAGTTTTGGGGAATTTATTGTTAAGATTATGTGTTTAGTTGGAATTGGTTTATTGTCGCGATATATAGATATACGTTTTACTCCGATAACTTTTTGCTCTTTGAGGTTTTCAAGAATTTCGGCTTCTGGTATAAACTGGAGGTCAGATTCAGAAATGACACCACGGCAAGTATTTAGAGTTCTATGGACATCAACAGTGACAGGAATGTTTGCAAATTCAGTACACTTTTTTAAACTGTTAGCTTGCTTGTTATTTTCGACTTCTATTAATAATTCCCCTGATCTAAGTTTTTTCACTGATTTTGGATCACCCATTATAGATTGCAGTGCCTTTTGTATTAAGAAGGGAGATGTTTTTGAGAAATCTCCTTCTTTCTTCTTTACTATAAAAAATCTAGCTTCGCAATTTATAAACACATTACTCTCATTAAGCGTGGAAGAAAACTCTTCCATTCTTTCAGCCCAAGATTTCTCATTTGAATTTTTAATAGCTTGGCCCGAGCCAGACGCATTATTCGAATTTCCTTTGTTTGTCGCCATAATTAAATTAAATAAAAAGGGTCGAGGGTTTCCTTAGTCCCACAAGTCAGCCCATTTCTTGAACGGACGGAAAGCAAAGGGTTTTCAGAATCGCTCCCTGGGACACCCATAACCACTCACCAGCTACCAGACCGTCGACCCAGATTGGGAATCACATGTGGTAGTCGTGTTAGTCCGGTGTTTCTCGTTCGAGTAGTCACCGTTGTCTCACCTTCACCAAGGGCACCAGTCTCCCAGTGTGCTCCCAAGGCTAGACTACCGTGAGACCCTCACCAAATCGCCAACCCAATAACCAGCGCCACATCTACACCGGTCTCAGCTTGGTTAATGTTTTAGAAGTTAAGTAATATTAGTATAAACAACAAGAACTAGACCAAAAAATAAAGGTGAGTGAAAATAAACAGGGTACGTAGAAACCAAAAATGTGAGTATAACAAGGTAAGTAGTTTCATTTTTTTTGTAAGTTTTTCAAATTTTTAATTTTTTTTTTACAATTTTTTTTTTTTTTTTCAAGAACAATGAACAAGTACCAAAACCTGATTGGCATTAAAAACCAAAAAAAACAAACAAGGGCGAAAAAGCAAGAAAAATGCCAAAAACTTAGAGAGAAAAAAAAAAAAATGAAAGAAAAAAAGAAAAGGTTTAAAAAAAAAAAAAAAAAAATGAAGAGATAAAAAGATCACTCGGGCCCGGGGTGCGTGACTCCCCCTGAATACCTGAAGAAGGTACCCCCCTGGGGGGCAGATGTTTAAGGACTGTTAGTGTAAATGTTCTTTTTATGGTGGTATTTCAAAAATACACAAAACTATTTAAGGAGAAAATTATACCAGCATTTGTTTTGAAGATAAGATCTACAATGCAGTCATTAAAAACTGCACATTGCAAGTATCTGGCTGCATACTGTTAATCACAGTCCAGAAGTAGGAGTATAGTTTTTTAACGAATTACTCATTTAAGGGTTTAAATTGCACATTGCTTCTACTTCATTAAATAAATTTTATTGTTTTATATATTAGTATTACCTTCATTACATTGTATAAAACAAACAATTCTAATTCTAGCTTCATTAAATAAAGTTTTTGTTTTATTTACCTTATACTAATTCATTTTGTGAGGAAATGGCCTCATTGATCTGTAACTTGCAAAAATCCATAATCTGCACAAGTTCTAGAACCAAGGTGTGCAGATTAAAGATCTTCAACTATTATATTGGAAGCCTTTTCGCCTACTAAATTTAAAAGAATTTCCGCTTTATATTTGCTTGGGACACCCTTCGCTACAAAGGCTCTCTCTGAAGAAGCAAAAAATAAACACCAGCCCTCAGATTTACTAGGCAATTTCATAGTTAATGTTCGAACACTTTTTATTAGTGCATCTAAATTACACGACTCAGAATCTTTATCACTATTGACTTCCGATTTATTTTCCGATTTTAATTTCTGAAGTTCTAACTCAGCTTTAACCCTTTCAAATTTAATTTTCTCAAATTCCAGAAGTCGCTGTTCACCATTTTTTCGTTCATCAATTATTGAATTGCCGATAGACATTACCTGCCCTGGATTCGACTTATACAACTCACTGTTTGATATAATACTATTTAGTTCAGCCACGGTCATTTTTTCATTAATTTTTTCTCCTATAAGCCTCAGATCGCTTTTTATTGCGTTTTTGAACATATTTATATTTCTCAATTTACTTTATAATAAATAAAAAAGAGGAATAACCTCACTTACTCAAATAAAGAACACTTAAATCACAAATACTAAATAATCACGAACAATAAAATCAAAAATAAATTCAATCAAAAAAAGGGAAAAGAAATTGCTCTTACCTCAGATCACTGCGATCCCTATTTTCTATCACTAAGCTGATGTAATTCATAGTTCCTCTCACAAATAACAAGTATTGTTCACAAAAAACACGTATTCTTCACAAATACCACTGATTTTTCACCAATAACACGCATTCTTAATTAATCAGCAAAATAAACAGCAATTCTGTTCACAATAAGTTACTTTCCACAAATGTTAGAAAACCATTGTTCTTATTACGCAATTCGAAACTAAATTATTAACACCAATTACACTTATTACATCGGCTCTAGGACCAGATGTTTACGCATCTGATCAAAACACATGACACATATTAATTAGATCGCTGATTCGATAATAAGACACTTTAATTTCACAATATAATATTTGTTCGGCTCAAAAAGCACGAACTCCCACGATCACATTTTTCTTCTCTGTTTTCATTTCGTTTTCCACAATAGGCTCGCACAAACGGAATATCACACTTTTTCTGGAGGGGTGTGCGAAGCACAAGCATGTGTGGCACGTAATACTCATTGGCAAAATGTCAATACAGAACAGATGTAAATACTTTCATCTTAAAAAAAAAAAAAAAAAAAACTATGACTAATTTTATTAGCTGGAACTGTCGAGCTTTTAATAACAAACGAGATGAAATCAAAGAATTAATTTTTGATCATCGACCAATTTGCATTTCTCTACAAGAAACTCATTTAAAACCTAACAATACTGTCAACATCCGCGGTTACAGTTGCTTTCGAAAAATTTTATACAAAATGACAGAGCTACAGGTGGTGTGGCTACTCCAAGCATGGTTAATGGGGATATAAATAGGGCAGTCTCAGATGTCAGTGATTGTACAGTACACTCTCAAAAATCCGCACAGCTTAAAACGAAGTGTTTTGCAGATTTCTGAATTTTGCAGATTTTAGAGTAATTTCTTTTATTTACATCTTAAAACCTCATTTGATTAGAAAATCTTTAAGAAACAATTTAGATGTTATACATACAATGCTGAAATAAAGTGTGCCTATTAAAAGTACAAATATTTCATGAAATTTTAATTTAATGATCAATTTTTATACATTCTATTAGAGTTGCAAATTATCTAGATTTTTGAAAAGTCTGATCAATAGTAGTTTAAGTAAGAATATTCATACATATTTATTTTCCTATAACCTGCAAAAATGTCTAATTCTTAGTCAATCACATAAGTTTGTGCTATGAGAAAATGTGAATATTTATCTTCATGAGAAAATCTTCCTTGAAAACTGTCTTTCTCCTTCTTCCTCTAAATTAATATCAGTTATTTTTTTATAATGATATATAATTGCACTTATCATTTCCTCCTCTGTAATATGCTGAGTGATTGGTGATTTATCAGCACCAGTTAATAACTGATTTATCTCCCAATGCAACTGAATTTTTGCAATCCACTAATCAACAAATCAGTTGTGACAATGTTTGTTTACATTGTAAATGATATGCGGATTTTAGAGAATTGCGGATTTTAGGGTTGCGGATTTTTGAGAGTTGACTGTATTATAAATGCTGCTAATATTTCTATCCCAAAATCTTCTGGCTGTCTCAAAAAATATTCAAAACCTTGGTGGAACGACGAATGTAATCTTGCTAAAAGAAAACAACAAAAAGCGTGGGGAATTTTTAGAAGATATCCATCTACTAGTAATTACATTCATTTTAAACAGGCTAAGGCCTATGCACGAAAAATTCGAAGAAAAGCACAAAAAGACTCATGGATTAAATATGTCTCCAGTATCACATCTAACACTAGCACCAAAGAGCTCTGGCATCGTGTCAAAAGAACAATGGGAATTTACCCTGATCAGCATATATCTTTCCTAAATGACAATGGTCAAACCATTACTTCCACTAAAAACATAGCCAATACCATCGGTAAAACTCTATCCAATACTTCCAGCTCTATTTCCTATAAAGAACCTTTTTTATCCTATAAACAAAGGTGTGAACGTTCTATTATCAATTTCACTTCCCGTTCTTCACAAGATTACAATAGTTCCTTTACAGAAAATAAATTAAATAATAGTTTGAAACGCTGTCATAACTCTTCTCCTGGACCTGATGGTATTACTTACCTTATGATTAAACATTTTCCAAAAACTCACTTAAAAACTTGCTTCAACTTTACAATAGAATTTGGACTGAACATATTTTTCCTTATGCTTGGCACGATGCAATCGTAATCCCCTTCCCAAAACCCGGTAAAGATTCCAGTGATCCTAAAAATTACAGACCTATTGCTCTCACAAGTTCCCTGTGTAAACTTCTTGAAAAAATGGTGAACACTCGCCTAGTTTATATTCTAGAAAATAATAGTATTTCTCCCTGGCAAAGTGGGTTTCGGTGTGGTCGTTCTACTATTGATAATATCCTTTTGCTGGAGACGAATATTCGAAAAGCTTTTGTTAGACTTAACCATTTGGTGGCAATTTTTTTCGACATTGAAAAGGCTTATAATAAGACTTGGCGCTATGGCATTCTTAGAGACCTTTTAAATTTGGATTTGCGCAGCAATCTCCCCATTTTCATTCAGAATTTCTTAAAAATTAGACGCTTTCAAGTACGCATTGGATCAGCTTACTCAGATTTTTACTTCCAAGAGGAAGGAGTTCCCCAAGGTAGCGTTTTGAGTGTCACACTCTTCTCTAATAAAATCAATGGTATATTGGGGCAGCTGCCACCTAATGTTCATGGCAGTCTTTATGTTGACGACCTGCATATTTCTTGCCAGGGAAGTGATATGCGTTTTATTGAACGACAACTACAACTTGCCATCAGGCGCATTACCAAATGGACTGATGAAAATGGTTTTACCTTTTCTGCTGACAAAACACAGTGTGTGCATTTCTGCCGTAAACGTGGTCCTCATCTGGATCCAGATATTTTAATTAATAACTGCCCAATCTCACTTGTAGACACAGCCCGTTTTTTAGGTGTCATTTTTGACAAGAAACTTACTTTCATTCTTCTTATCCTTAGCTTAAAGACAAATTGTAATAAAAAATTAAACATTCTCAAAGTCCTCTCAAACACTTCTTGGGGTGCAGATCGTATTTCCCTCCTTAAAATCTACCGTGCAGTTATCTGCTCCAAAATGGATTATGCTTGTCAGATCTATGGTTCAACCTGCATTTCTTACCTCAAGAAGCTTGACACTGTGCACCACTCTGCCTTAAGAGTTTGTTCTGGTGCCTTTCGAACTTCTCCCATTCTAAGTTTATATGCTGACTGTGTTGAGCCCTCTCTCACTGTAATCAGACAACGACTCTTTTTGGAGTTGTATTTTCGTATTCTGTCTCATCCTCGTCATCCACTTCATCCTCATTTCGACATTAAAGATTTTAATTTATTTCACAATCGTCCCAGGTCCATTCCACACTTCAGCTTGAGAGTAAGAAATTTTCTTGCTGGCACATCTCATTTTGACAATAAAATTTAAACCCGGATACTTTTAAACATGACTCCTTGGAACTACAAGGTAATCTCATGTGTTCATCCCTTCAATGGCTTTGACAAATCTAACACAGATGCTATCATTTTTCGGACTCTCTTCACCTCTCATTCTTTTACTTATAAGAATTACATTAAAGTTTTTACAGACGGTTCCAAGTCAGGTGATAAAGTTGGATGTGGTGTTGTGTCTGACAACGTAACCCTTAGTTATAGTCTGCCGGGCTGGTTTTCTGTATTCTCTGCGGAATTTTTAGCTGTTGAACTTGCTCTTGATCTAATTTCATCTCATTCGAATCGGAAATTTATCATCTACACAGACTCAAAGAGTGTTCTTGATTCACTGTCATCTAGTTCCTGTAATCTCTCTTTCACCTCTGATTTAAAATAATACAACAAACTTCTGAAGAAGGGATTTGACATTTTGTTTTGTTGGGTACCAGGGCATGTAGGCATCACGGGAAATGAGGCTGCTGATAAAGCGGCAAAGGAAGCTTTAGTTCCATTCAACTGTGCAATCCCATATGAGGATATTAGAAATACTCTAAAATATTATCTGAGAGGCAATTGGCAAAGAGAATGGGATTACGAAATTAATAACAAGCTAAAGGTTGGTTGGTTGGTTGTCTTTTAATGGCGCAAGGTCCACAATGGGACATACTGCGCCAAACAAAAATGTGAAATTGAAGTATAGCTTCTGGATGGGTGGGTGGTCACTAAAATACAAATATTTGTAAAAAGTTAAAAAATAATGAAGTAAAAAATAAAAACAGGGCAAACAGTGTATAAGATGAAATGATGTAAAAGTAATGAGCAGTGTATACAATAAAACCAGAAGTAAAAAATAAATAACAGAGTATATAATAAAAAGAAAATGAACAGTGTAAAAAATAAAATCAGATCACGTAATAAAAATCAGCCTGTATTAAAAAGTTTGTCAGCAAAGGATGAGGATTAGTACCTGTAAGGCTTGTCAGATTTGGCGATGATGATTTAAAATAATGTCTGTACAAATGACGAAGGCATGGGCAATCTGTAAGTAAATGGCGAATGGTAAGTGAAGTAAAATGACATTTAGGACAGTCAGGTTCTTGTTCTCCCAGAAGTAAGTGTTTATGTGTAAGCCTGGAATGCCCTATTTTGAGACGTGTGAGAATGACATCGTACTTCGTTGGTGAGAGTGTAGGCCAGACTGATATGTGTGGTTTGATCTTTTGTAGTTTATTATCCACTTGACATTCCCACTCTCTTTGCCAAAGGTTTTTAAGGGACTGTTTGAGGGCATGCTTTAAATCTTCGTATGGAACTGGGCAGTTAAATTTTGTTAAAGCCTGTTTTGCAGCTTTATCGGCAGTTTCATTACCTTTAATCCCAACATGTCCTGGAACCCAACAAAATAAAATATCAAATCCATTTTTTAACAGGTCGTTATATGTTTTTGAAACTGAAATAAATGAGGATGTACATGAAATGGAAGAAAGAGAGTCAAGAACACTCTTTGAGTCTGTGTAAATTATAAATTTTCTATAGTGATGAGAAGAGATGAAGTTGAGTGCAACCTCAATTGCAAAAAATTCTGCCGAGAAAACTGAGAATGTACTTGGAAGATGATAGCTAAAAATAGTTGTACCAGAGACAACACCACAGCCAACTTTATCGCCTGCCTTTGAGCCATCTGTAAAAATTTTGATGTAGTCCTTGTAATTGCAGCAATGAGAAGCATATAGTGACCGGAAAATTGAAGCATCTGTGTTCGATTTGTCAAAATCTTTAAAAGGGTGAATGCAGGAAATAACCCTAAAGTTCCATGGTGTAATAGCCAAGAGAGGCCTACTACGAACATTAGTGTCATTGTGAGGCATACCAACAAGAATGTTCCTCATCCTTAGGCTAAAATGAGGAATGCAAGAGGGGCGATTATGGAATAAAATGTGATCATTGTTGCAAAAATGAGGATGGAGTGGATGATAAGGATGTGATAGAATGCGGAGATATAGTTCAAGTGAAAGTTTTTGCCTGGTCATAGTGAGAGATGGCTCTACACAGTCAGTATATAGACTAAGAATGGGAGATGTACGAAAGGCACCAGAACAGATTCTAAGTGCAGAATGGTGCACTGTGTCAAGTTTCTTAAGGTATGTGTAGCGAGTTGAACCGTAAATCTGACAAGCATAGTCTAGCCTAGAGCGGATGATTGCTCTATAGATCTTAAGCAAGGAAGTACGATCAGCACCCCAGGAAGTATTGGAAAGCACTTTCAGAATATTTAATTTTTTATCACAATTCGTCCTAAGTTTTAAAATATGTGGAATGAAAGTAAGGTTCCTGTCAAAAATTACACCCAAGAAGCGAGCAGAGTCAAGAACTGAGATAGGTCTGTTATTAATAAAAAGTTCTGGATCAGGGTGAAGATCACGTCTACGACAAAAATGCACACACTGTGTTTTGTCAACAGAAAAGTTAAACCCGTTTTCATTTGTCCACTTAATAATATTTTTGATAGCAAGTTGTAATTGGCGTTCAATGAAACGCATGTCATTACCCTGGCATGAGATTTGCAGGTCGTCCACATATAAACTACCATGAACGCTTAGTGGTAATTGTTTTAAAATGTTTTTAATTTTTAAAGAAAAGAGTGTAACGCTCAAGACACTGCCTTGAGGTACACCTTCTTCCTGATGATAGAAATCAGAGTATTCTGAACCAATGCGAACTTGGAAGCGTCTGAGTTTTAAAAAATTTTCAATAAAAATAGGAAGATTTCCACGAAAGTCTAAATTAAAAAGATCCCTTAATATACCATATCGCCATGTCTTATCATATGCTTTTTCAATATCGAAAACTGAAACTAAGTGATTACGTTTTACATAAGCTTTTCGGATGTTTGTCTCCAGCTTTAAAATATTGTCAATTGTTGAGCAGCCACGTCGAAAACCACTTTGCCATGGAGAAATAATGCTATTACTTTCCAAGATAAAAACCAGTCTTGTATTTACCATTTTCTCAAGAATTTTGCACAAACAACTAGTGAGGGCTATTGGTCTGTAATTTTTTGGATCAGTTGCATCTTTGCCGTGTTTTTGAAAAGGAATGACAATAGCATCGTGCCATGCAGCAGGAAATACATGTTCAGACCAGATCCTATTGTACAAGTGAAGTAAGTTTTTAAGAGATTCCTTTGAGAGATGTTTGATCATAAGATAGGTAATGCCATCAGATCCAGGAGCAGAATTATGACAGCATTTTAAACAAACTTTTAATTCATTTTCTGTAAAAGGTGCATTATAACTTTCTAATGAGCGGGATCTGAAGTTTATAGTGGAGCGTTCGGAGTTTTGCTTGTAGGATAGAAAGGGTTCAGAATAGGAACTAGAGCTAGATATATCTGAAAGTGTTTGCCCGATGGTATTAGCAATATTTTTTGTAGATGTTATAGTTTGACCATTATCTTTTAAGAAGGAAATACTTTGATTTGTATAAATTCCCATACATTTTTTGACACAATGCCATAATTTTTTGCTGCTAATATTAGAAGTGATGCTGGAGACATAGTTGATCCAGGACTCCTTTTGAGCTTTTCTACGAGTTTTCCGTGCATGTGCCCTAGCTTGTTTAAATAAAATATAATTACTTGTTGTAGGATACCTGCGGGAAAATCCCCCATGCTTTTTGTTGCTTCCTTTTCGCTAGCCTGCATTCTTCGTTCCACCAAGGCTTAGAATGTTTAGAGTGATGTCCACTGGATTTTGGGATAGAGCTGTTAGCAGCATTAAAAATACATTGGCTGACAAGAGTTACAGCCTTATTGATATTGCCCTCAGTCATATTTCTTGTGATGGATGAATTTAAAGTAAAAGTAACCCAATCGGCCTTGCCATAAATAAAATGGGGCTTCTTGGGATGAGTCTGGTCATAATTATAAAATGATAAAAACAAAGGAAAATGATCACTATTATGTAGATCGTCACAAACAAAAAAATTAAAATATGGAAAGAGAGTAGGAAAGCAAATTGCAAGGTCAATGGCATGAAATGTTCTGGATGGTTCATGAAAGTATGTATTGCTGCCGTTATTTAAAAGACATAAAGAATTGTTACTTATGAAGTTTTCTATGAGTTGCCCGCGGCCATTTGTGTCGGGACTTCCCTAAAGAGGGCTATGCCCATTAAAATCACCAAGGATTAAAAATGGAGTAGGTAGTTGGGAAATGAGGCTATTGAGGTCATTCTGGTTCACAGGCATATTGGGTGGTAAGTATATAGAGCAAACAGTCAGTAACATATGGATATGCAATTGGATTGCAACTGCCTGGATGTTGGTATTTAAAGGGATATTAGTGTCTGGAACAGTACTGGAAATTAAAAGAGCTACACCACCTATAGCTTTGTCAGTTCTTAGAAAGTCTTTCCTGATGCAATTGTAGCCACGGATATTAACATTATCGTTTTGTCTAAGATAAGTTTCCTGGAATGCAAAACAAACAGGTTTATGATTAAAAATAATCTCCTTAATATCGTCTCGTTTATGATTAAAACCTCGGCAATTCCAGGAAAGGAAATAAGTCATGTTTTTATTATTTTTTAGATTAAAATATCTGCGTTATTGTCTTCTGATACAGTGGACATACTGTCCTCATCATCAGAAGGATGGAGGCTAAGTGAGTCTTCATGTGTAACATTACTAACAGTGGCAGTTTTATGAGTATTGGTGATGGGTTTATGTAAGGTTTTTTTCTTTTTAATTGTACTTTTAGTGGAAGTAGAGGTAGAATGCTTATAAGATACAGAATTATGGCTTTTGTCAGACAGGGTTTTTCTCAAATTCGGTGTATTTTTTTTAGGCACTGTTGGTTTTTTGGGGTTAAGCTCAGAAGAATGAGGGGTTTGATTAGACTTAGATTGTAGTTTGTTATTTTTTAATGCAATAACTGGTTGGCTGGTTTGTTCAAGGCATTCAGTCTGTGTTGCTATTGTATGATAAGTTTTTTTGCTGGAAGTAATGGCTGCATAAGATTTACCAATGGTAGGTGTCCGGGCTTCTACTATTTTACGTGCTTCAGGATACGATAGATTCTGTTTTGTTTTCACAGACTGAATTTCTTTTTCAATTTTCCATTTTTCACATGCTTTCGAGTATGCTGGGTGATCTCTTTTACAGTTAATGCAGCAGATAGGAGCTTCACAATTTTTATTGTCATGGCCCACTGCACTGCAGAGAGCACATGTTATGTTTCCACGGCAAGAGGTCATCAAGTGGCCGAAACGTTGACATTTAAAGCATCGCAAGGGATTTGGGATATACGGTCTAATGGGGCATTCCAGGCTATCCAGCTTTTATTGAATGTGGAAGTCTAGGCGAATCGATCGTAAGAATTAAATGCTTGGTGGGAATTTGTTTGCCCTCTCGAAAAACTGAGATACGGCGAACAGCAACACCATTTTGGTCTTTTAGATTTTCCAAGATTTCACTTTCAGATACGTATTGCAGGTCTCTTTCAGAAATTACTCCTCGGCTTATATTTAAAGTTCTGTGTGCAGTGATAGTTATTGGTATATTACCAAAGCTTTTACATTTTCTCAAATTACTTCCTTGTTTACTGTTCATTACTTCAATCAATAACTCTCCTGAGCGAAGCTTTTTAATATTCTTTGGTTCACCTACCATGGATTGCAAAGATTTCTGAATCAAGAATGGAGAAGTCTTAGATAAATCTCCATCATTCCGTTTTACTACAAAAAACCGTGCCTCATCACTATCGAAAATGTTTTTTTGATTCAAAGATGAAGAAAACTCCTCCATCCTATCCGCCCAAGAATTAGCATTTGAGATCTGATTAGCTTGGCCCGAGCCAGACGCATTATTCGTATTTCCTTTATTTGTCGCCATATTGAGATAAGAAAAAAGGGTCGAGGGTTTCCTTAGTCCCACAAGTCAGCCCATTTCTTGAACAGACGGAAAAGCAAAGGGTTTTCAGAATCGCTCCCTGGGACACCCATAACCACTCACCAGCTACCAGACCGTCGACCCAGATCGGGAATCACATGTGGTAGTCGTGTTAGTCTGGTGTTTCTCGTTCGAGTAGTCATCGTTGTCTCACCTTCAACAAGGGCACCAGTCTCCCAGTGTGCTCCCAAGGCTAGACTACCGTGAGACCCTCACCAAATCGCTAACCCAATAACCAGCGCCACATCTACACCGGTCTCAGCTTGGTTAATGTTTTAGAAATTAACTAATTTCAGTATAACTAACAAGAACAAGACCAAAAAATGAAGGTGAGTAAAAACAAACAAGGTAAGTAGAAACCAAAAAGGTGAGTAAAACAAGGTAAGCTGTTTCATTTTTTTGTAAATTTGTAAATTTTTTTTTTTTTTCAATTTTTCTTTTTTTTTTTTTACAAGAACAAAAAACAAGAACAAGTACCAAAACCTTATTGGCAGTAAAAACCAAAAATACTAACAAGTACAAAAAAGCAATAAAAAATGCCAAAATCTTATTAACAAAAAAAAAAAAAAAAAAAAAAAAAAGGTGAAAGAAATAAAAAAGAAGGTGAAAGAAATAAAAAAGAAGGTAGAAGGTAAAAAAAAAAAATAATAAATAAATAAAAAGAGCAGAAAAAAAAAATCACTCGGGCCCGGGGTGCGCGACTCCCCCTGAATACCTGAAGAAGGTACCCCCCTGGGGGGCACAAGCTAAAGGAAATTAAACCACATATTACAGTATGGCCAACACTCGCACCACGGAAACTAGATGTTATTATTACCAGACTAAGAATTGGGCACTCTAAAATAACCCACAGGCATCTTCTCTTAAAGGAACAGGAGCCTTCATGTCCGAAATGTCATTATAGCTTGTTGGAAATATTCCAGCTCCCAAATTTTTCCAACTCCATTACTTTGGTAGATAACTTTGGAGTCATACTTAAGAGTTTAAATCTTTATTAATTGCTTAAGTTTTATTAAAAATATTAATCAACTTAATTGTTAAAAAGTTTATTCATTACTTATTAAAAGGTTTATTTTTATTAATTACATAAATGAAATAGTTTATACCTCTTTTATTCACTTTAAAAACACTTACCTGTTTAACGCCGGTGTTAGTTTTGTTTTCGGCGTGTTCCGTGAATGAATCATTTGATTCATTCACGTTTCCGGCGACATGCCGCTATTTTTGCAACGGCCTCGGTTAGCAGTTGCAGGTAATGTTGTTGCATCGTGTAGTTGTTCAACGGCACATGCCGATTGATCGCGAATATGCAAATCTTCATAAAATGAAACCTATAAATAGGGAGGAATGACAGTATATGCTCTCGGTGGCTGACAAGCTAGTCGCAATGTTTTTGTTGCAGACGCAGGTCGTCTTGCCGTTTTTTTTCTGTTGATTTATAATTTCGTTTCGTTAAGTTTTTTTTATTTAAACTGTTAAAGGAGCAGTTTGTTTTTTTCATTGTATGGAGTAAGGATGAATAACTAATAATTGTAAAATAAGTTTAAAACGTTTTTTTCAATGAATCTTAAAAGTTAATTTTCCTGGATTAAATTAATGAATAATTTAAAAATGCTTAAAGCTAAAATATCAATAGTTTTTTTGGAAACGCTATTTAAATTATGTTTTTCCTTCAAATGTATTCAGTGTGATCTGTGCTCATCATTAGCTGAATCCTGCATTATGATATATTTTTTGGAAATGTTCATCTTCAATGTGTTTGTGTAAAATCTTCAAATCCTGTAAGTACTGTCTTTGATTCTTTTAATAAGCTGCAGGTTTGAACACTACCTTGGATTTGAACACCACTTGTGCTATGGTGTATGTTCATTTACCTGGATATTATTTTGAAGCAGCAGATGTTAATATTTTTGACTTGTATGTTTTTTTGTATGAATCTTTCAATAATTTGCATTTAAATAGATTCATTCATATATATATATTTAATAATTCTTTTTTCTGTTTATATATATATATTTAAAGCTATAAATAAAATTGTAATTTATTTTAAAACTTGTGTCTTTCCTGTGCCACTCACACACATTGTTAGGATCAGGTAACGTTTTTCCACTGTGTATAACTCTTCTTTAATTTTTTTTATGTTTGTATGTTGAACTTTTCAACATTTACAACATAGCTCACTCACCATTCGCCATATTTTAACTGACTGTCCCTGCTTACGCCATCTATACAGGTATTACTTCAACTCATCATCACCAAATCTGACAAGCCTTTTAGGTATTAATCCTCATTACAATTTGAGTAACTTTTTAAAAGAGGCTGGGTTTTACTGTGATATTTGATTTTATTTTTTTACTGTTTATCTATTTTTACTATATATACACTGCTCATAACTCTTTATATTATATTTACTTTATACACTCTTTACTCTGTTTTGTACTATTTTTTATACTTTTGTGATCTTTTACATGTTTACCTTGTCTTTTTTTACTATTTTTTTCTCATATGACCATCTGGATGGGTAAACCCATCCAGAAGCTACCTTTGTTTTTTCTTTCATCACCGTTTGGCGCAGCATGTCCCATTGTGGACCTTGTCCCAATAAAAGGAAACCAACCAACCAACCTGTAGCAAAAGATATACACTCATAAAAATTTATAATTATGATAACCTACCTAATTTTATCTTAATCGAATGTAGGTTTTGTATGCTAGTACACTTCAAATATTATGACTGTAATGATAAATAATTTTTCTGTAACAGACCGAAAAGTCATACACTCATCAAAATATATACAATTCATACGACGGGTGACTTATAACATACCTCTAAATTTAATTCAATCAGATATGGTGATTAGACACGGTCACACTTCAAATAACTTCACTCCATATAAATGTCCCTGTAAAAGAACTATAAGCCTTATATTTGCGTCTCTGTAACCATATTTGTGTGCCTGTAAAAGAACTATAAACCCTACACCCATCAACCTTTTCTGCGACAGTAATCCATAACATACCTAACTTTCATCTCAATGGCATAAGGCATTAAAATGTTATTGCACTTAAGACTTTGAGTCCATATAGACCCATAATTATAAAGAATTTTTCTCTGTGTCCCTATAAAAGAATCACCAGTCTTACTCATCAAAATCTATACAGTTCATATGATGGTAGCCTATAACATGCATACAAATATTCAGGTCGTGCTTGTCGGCCTAATACAGAAATTCCCGCGGTTTTCTCTGCCATCAAATTATTTGCTTTGACCTTAAACTTCTATTCACCGAAAGGTTATGAATATGTTAGAAAAACTTTTGGAAATGTATTACCCCATAAAACAACTCTAAGAAATTGGTATCGGACAGTTGGTGGATCACCAGGGTTCCCGACGGAAGCTTTTTCAGCTCTTCGGATGAAGGATCTTGAGGCAAAGAAAAAAAATGATATTGTTAAATGTGCTCTGATAATGGATGAGATGGCGATTAGGAAGCATATCGAATGGGATGGTATTAAATTTTCTGGGTATATAGATATGGGAGCAAATATAGATGATGATGAATTAATTACCTGCAGCTAGAGAAGCGTTTGCTATTAATTGAATTCAACAGGAATGTAATTAGAAAATTCCAATTGGCTATTTTCTGATCAATGGGTTGTCAGCTATAGAAAAATCAAATCTTATCAAAGAGGCTCTTTGTCTTATCCATGAGACTGGAGTTGAAGTGGTTTCTGTTACTTGTGATGGTAGTAACACCAATATTGCTACTATGAATGCATTAGGTGCAAATTTAGACCCAGATAATTTCGTCCATTACTTTCAACATCCTGTGTCTGGTAATCCTGTGTATTGTATCCCGGATCCATGCCACATGTTGAAATTGGTAAGAAATGCTCTAGCTTCTAAAGGGTCTATTGTAGACGAATTTGGAAATTTTATTAAATGGGAACATATAACATAATTAGAAAAAATACAGCAAGAAGAAGGTCTGCATTTAGGCACTAAGTTAAGTAATCGCCATATCCAATGGTACAGGGAAAAAAAGAAGGTTAAACTGGCAGCACAAACCTTCAATTTCAGTGTTGCTGACGCTTTATCGTATCTAGCGTATGACTTACAATTGCCTAAATTTGAAGATTGTGGAGCTACAATAAACTTTGTGAAGAAAATTAATGATTTGTTCAATGTTCTAAACAGCAGAAATCTTTTAAGCAAAGGTTTCAAAGCTCCTATGAAATCTGATAATAAAGATACTTTTATGAGTTTTTTGAGTGAAACCGAAAGTTACCTAACAGAATGGTGAGACAGTGTTACAAAGTCAGAGGAAAGTAGGATTTATGGGTTTCTTATTATGCATTAGAAGCTTCAAATCACTCTATCAAGATCTATGTGAAAAGAGTGACTCAAAGATGAAATTTCTTCTTACGTATAAGTTCTCGCAAGATCATCTAGAAATGTTTTTTAGTGTCATCCGATCAAAAGGCGGACGCAATAATAATCCAACTGCAAAACAGTTTAAAGCAGCATACGTCAGACTCTTGACACATCATGAAATTATGACGTCAGATAGTGCAAACTGTTCAATACTAGATAATACCACATTGTAAATATTTCATCTGCTAAAGATATTTTCATTAGTTAATAGACATTCTCCAACTATGGACCCGCTTGATGAAAGTGAAGATTATGGTTTAGTACAGCATGACCATGATTATGTTAACGTAAGAAACCTCAGTAATTACGTAAGTGATGTCGTGGAATACATAGCTGGCTTTATTGTTAAAAAAATAAAATCTTATATAAAGTGCACAGATTGCAGTTTTGGTCTTTTGCAATCACAGAACAATTACTGTGGATTGCTGAAAAGGAAAAGTAGAGGAGGGCTGACTGTACCTTCTGAAACAGTTGTTAATGTGTGCAAAGCAGCAGAAAAGTGCTATAGAAATGCACAAGCTTAAGGGAAGCTTAACAAAAGAAACATCATGCAACTTTTAATAAATCATGCTGCAAATGATCTTGTAATTGATAATCACATTAGGCCCATTCCATAGTGACGTGTGTGACATTTGGAGTCACTTTACAATGTTTTACAATAAAAATACACTCTCCTAAAATTGATGGGAAAAGCTTGTTAATATGGTTTTGTTATGCATGAGTGACAGGACATTTTAGTGTAAAAAGCATTTAGTTTTAGTTTTTGCTTTAAAAAGAAAACGACTTTAAAGTCATGTGACGTGTGTGACTATTTTGTAAGGAAAATTTTCAGGTTGATCTGCAAATTAAATTTTTTCTGTGATTTATATTGATATATAATATTTATTTTAATTTAAATGGGTAATAGATACTTCAGATATTTTTTATCAATCACTGTTTTATTATTTCAAGTCATGCATATTTAATTAAAAAATAAAAATGCTTGTGACGTGTGTGACTTCAATTGTGACGTGTGTGACACGTGCAAATAGTTATAAAATTATTTATTATGAAACTTGGTTGGTTGGTTGGTTGAATAATTTTTATTGGCGCAAGGTCCATATTTGGACATGCTGCGCCACACAAAAATGTAAAAGGATAAAAAGCAGCTTCTGGATGGAATCACCCATCCAGATTGTCATTTAAAAAACACATTAAAAATAAGAAAAAAGATAATAAAAACAGTGTATACAATAAAAAACAGATGTAAAATAGAATGAACAATGTAAACAATAAAATCAGATGTTGAAGTAAAAACCAGCCTCCTTTAAAAAATTTGTCAAGTGATAATGAGGATTTGCACCTAAAAGGGTTGTCAAATTGGGTGAAGATGAATTAAAATAATGTCGATACAGATGACGAAGGCAAGGGCAGTCGGTTAGAATATGGCGAATGGTTAGTGCACTAAAATGACATTTTGGACAATCAGGTTGTTGTTCTCCAAGTAATAAGTATTTATGTGTGAGTCTTGAATGGCCGATTCTTAGTCTAGTAATAATGACATCACATTTTCTGGGGGTGAGTGTAGGCCAGATTAAAATTTCAGGTTTCATTTCTTGCAATTTGTTATTGGTTTGGCTATTCCACTCCCTTTGCCAAATATTTTTAAAATAGGTTTTAAGTGTGTGCTTTATGTCATCGTATGGTACAGGACAGTTTAAAAGAATAGAAGCCTGCCTTGCGGCTTTGTCTGCTGCTTCATTGCCTTTGATGCCAACATGACCAGGAACCCAGCAAAACAAAATGTCAAATCCCTTTTTTTGAAGGTCGTTGTAAGTTTTTAAAATTGAAGTGAAAGATGGATTACAAGAGGTAGATGAAAGAGAATCAAGAACACTCTTTGAGTCTGTATATATAATGAATTTACGATTTGGATGAGATGAAATAAAATTAAGCGCAACCTCAATAGCAAAAAACTCTGCAGAGAAAATGGAAAAGGAGTTAGGCAGTTGATAGCTAAAAGTGGTGTTACCAATGACAACACCACAGCCGACTTTATTAGTGGTCTTTGATCCGTCGGTAAAAATCTCGACGTAGTCCTTATAATGGGAGCGATGAGATAAGTAAAGGGACTGAAAAATAGAAGCATCTGTGTTAGATTTGTCAAACCCATTGAACAGATGAAGACAAGAAATAACCTGGAAATTCCAAGGTGTCGTGTTTAAAAGAGACCAAGGACGAATTTTGGTATGAATATGAGAGGTGCCAGCAAGAAAGTTCTTAATTCTAAGAGCGAAATGTGGGATGCAAGATGGGCGATTCACATAAAGATTATGATCGTTACTATTTAAAAGTGAATGAAGTGGATGATTAGGATGCGAGAGGATGCGAAAGTACAATTCACATGAAAGTCTTTGTCTGATGTAAGTGAGAGAAGGCTCCACAGTCAGCATATAAACTAAAGATGGGAGTAGTACGGAAGGCTCCTGAACAAATTCTTAGTGCACTATGATGTGTTGTGTCAAGTCTCTTCAGGTAAGAATCGGGTGCTGATCCATAAACATGGCAGGCATAATCAATTTTAGACCGAATAGCAGCTCTATATATTTTCAGGAGAGATGGACGATCGGCACCCCAAGAAGTATTAGAAAGGACTTTTAGAATATTAAGAGCTTTGTCACACTTAATTCGTAAGTGTAAAATATGTGGTTTAAAATTCAATTTACTGTCAAAAATAACACCCAAAAAGCGAGCAGTGTCAACAACCGAAATTGGTCTGTTGTTCATAAGAATTTCTGGGTCAGGATGAAGCCCTCGTTTGCGGCAAAAATGCACACACTGTGTTTTGTCAGTAGAAAATGTAAAACCGTTTTTACTTGTCCAGTTGATGATATTCTTGATGGCAAGTTGCAATTGGCGTTCAATGAAACGCATGTCATTCCCCTGGCAAGAAATTTGCAGGTCGTCAACATATAAACTTCCATTTACAGATTGTGGTAATTGTTTTAGAATATCATTTATTTTCAAAGAAAAAAGTGTGACGCTCAGAACACTGCCTTGAGGCACACCCTCCTCCTGGAAATAGAAATCTGAATAAACTGATCCTATTCGAACCCTAAAGCGTCTGACTCTTAAGAAGTTTTGAATGAAAATGGGGAGATTTCCTCGAAAGTCCAGATTAAAAAGATCTTTTAAAACACCATAGCGCCATGTTTTGTCGTAAGCTTTTTCTATATCGAAAAAAATTGACACCAAATGGTTACGTCTCACATTAGCTTTGCGAATATTTGTCTCTAACAATAAAATATTGTCAACCGTAGAACGACCCCGTCGAAAACCACTTTGCCATGGAGAAATCAAATTATTTCTTTCGAGAATAAAAACTAATCTAGTATTTACCATTTTTCAAGTAGTTTACATAGACAGCTTGTAAGAGCAATGGGCCTGTAATTTTTTGGGTCAGTAGCATCTTTGCCTGGCTTAGGAAAAGGAATAACAATAGCATCGTGCCAAGCAACAGGGAATATATTTTCAGTCCAGATTCTATTGTAAAGATGAAGGAGATTTTTAAGAGACTGTTTAGATAAATGTTTAATCATAATGTAGGTAACACCATCGGGTCCGGGAGCAGAGTTATGGCAATGTTTCAAACTATTTTTTAATTCATTTTCTGTAAAAGGTCTATTGTAGTCTGGTGAAGAGCGGGAGTGAAAATTGATTGATGATCGTTCAGAATTATGTTTATGAGACAAAAAAGGTTCGGAATATGAATTAGAACTGGAGATGTGAGATAAGGTTTTACCAATGGTGTTTGCAATATTTTTAGTAGAAGTTATAGTTTGGCCATTATCTTTTAAAAATGAAATACTTTGATTAGAATATAGTCCCATTGCTTTCTTGACACGATGCCAAAGCTGTTTACTGCTTACATTGGAGGTAATACTGGACACATATTTTATCCAGGAATTTCTTTGGGAGATTCTGCGGATTCTTCGTGCGGCTGCCCTTGCTTTTTTGAATGCGATATAATTCGCAGTAGTTGGGTACCTCCTAAAAATTCCCCAAGCTTTTTGTTGCTGTCTTTTCGCATTGTTGCATTCATCATTCCACCATGGCTTTGAATGTTTACTGAGACGTCCAGAGGATTTTGGAATAGCAATATCGGCTGCACTTATAATACAATTTGTGACTTCAGTGTTTGCTCTGTTGATATCACCCTCTATCATTTCATATGTGATAGTTGCATTTATAGTGAAAGTAGTCCAGTTGGCCTTGTCATAAATATAATGTGGATTTCTAGGATGATGATCATTAAAATTATAAAAAGATAAAAATAAAGGAAAATGGTCACTATTATGAAGGTCGTTACTAACAAAGAAATTAAAATATGGATAAAGAATGGGAGAGCAAATGGCCAGGTCTATTGCATGAAAAGTTCTGGTAGGTTCATGAAAATAAGTGTTGTCACCATTATTTAAAATGCATAAGTTATTGTCAGTGATGAAGTCTTCAATGATTTGTCCCCGAGGATTAATATCAGGACTACCCCAAAGTAAATTGTGCCCGTTAAAATCACCAAGAATTAAAAAAGGGGTCGGCAGTTGTGAAATAAGCCTATTGAGGTCACATTGGCGAACAGTCATATTTGGCGGTAAATAAACAGTGCAGATGGTGATAAGTATGTGTATATGGATCTGGACTGCAACAGCCTGGATATTGGTATTTAAAGTGATACTAGAATGTGGAATATTATTAGAAATTAAAAGGGCTACGCCACCTGTAGCTCTGTCAGAATGTGTAAAATCTTTCCTAAAACACTGATAGCCACGGATTTTAACATTATCGTATTGTCTTAAGTATGTTTCTTGGAAGGCAAAGCATATAGGTTGATGATCAGAGATTATTTCTCGTATTTCATCTCGTTTATTAATAAAACCTCGGCAATTCCATGAAATGAGATTGGTCATTATTTTATTTTATTTTATATTAAAACATTCACGTCATCATCCTCTGAAGCGGTAGACATACAATCCTCCCCATCGGAAGGATGAAGGCTGATTAAATCATCTTGCTTTGCACTGTTTGTTTTATTAGTTTTATTTAAAGCTGGAGTGGGCAATTTTGTTATTCTCTTTTTCTTTATCATGTTGAGACGGGAGGGTGAGTTGGAATGTTTTTTGGAGGCAGAGTTATGAACTCTGTCAGGCAACTTGCTTTTAACAGTTTGTTGAGGTTTATTAAAGTTTGGTGGTTTAGAGGTAGAAGACTGTGAGGAGTTTGAAGCCCGATTTGGGTTGGATTGTAATTTAGGGGGATTGACTATTGTAGTTTTGACTGGAGAGCTAGGTTTAAGAAGACTGTCAGTTTGTGTTGCTATAGTCTGATAGGTTTTTTTGTTAACTATGACGGAGGCATATGATTTCCCAACGGTAGGGGTTCTTGATTCAACTATTTTTCTTGCTTCGGGATACGATATGTTTTGTTTTGTTTTAGTTGTTTGTATCTCCTTTTCCATTTTCCATTTTTCACACGATTTTGAATAGGATGGGTGATCCTTTTTGCAATTCACACAACAGATTGGGGCTTTGCAATTTTCGCTATCATGGCCAATAGCACTGCAGCGGGCACATGTTAATTTTCCTCGGCATGAATTTTTAGAGTGGCCAAAACGTTGGCAATTGAAACAGCGTAGAGGATTTGGAATGTATTGTCTTATGGGGCATTCAAGGTAACCAGCTTTTATGGAGCGTGGTAATTTAGGGGAGTCTATTGTTAAAATAATGTGTTTTGTTGGAATAGGCTTATTGTCACGGAAAATGGAAATACGTTTGACAGCAATAACTCTTTGGTCTTTAAGGTTTTCTAAAATTTCGGATTCGGGGACAAATTGAAGATCAGATTCTGAGATGACGCCGCGGCAAATATTTAATGTTCTATGTGGACTAACGGTAACTGGTATGTTTGCAAATTGAGAACATTTCTTAAGGTTGTTTGCTTGTTTCTCATTTTCTACTTCAATCAATAATTCGCCTGTTCTAAGTTTCTTTACTGACTTCGGATCACCCATAATCGACTGCAGTGCTTTCTGTACCAAAAAAGGAGAAGTGTGTGAGAAGTCTCCTTCTTTTCTTTTCACCACGAAAAATCTAGCATCACTATTCACAAATACATTACTCTCACTTAAAGTTGAAGAAAACTCTTCAACTCTCTCTGCCCATGATTTACCATTTTCGCTTTTATTAGCTTGGCCCGAGCCAGACGCATTATTCGTATTTCCTTTAATTGTAGCCATATTGAGATAAGAAAAAAAGGTTTGAGGGTTTCCTTAGTCCCACAAGTCAGCCCGTTTCTTGAACAGACGGAAAAGCAAAGGGTTTTCAGAATCGCTCCATGGGACACCCATAACCACTCACCAGCTACCAGACTGTCGACCCAGATTGGGAATCACATGTGGTAGTCGTGTTAGTCCGGTGTTTCTCGTTCGAGTAGTCACCGTTGTCTCACCTTCACCAAGGGCACCAGTCTCCCAGTGTGCTCCCAAGGCTAGACTACCGTGAGACCCTCACCAAATCGCCAACCCAATAACCAGCGCCACATCTACACCGGTCTCAGCTTGGTTACTGTATTAGTAATTTTAAGGTTTTTAGCGTAACAAATGAGAACAAAAGGGTGAGTAAAAACAAGGTGAGTAGAAACGAAAAAAGATCATGGAACAAGGTGAGTAGTTTCATTTTTTTTTGTTTTTTCAAATTTTATAATTTTTTTAAGATTTTTTTTTTTTTTCAAAGAACAAAACAACAGGAACAAGTAAGTACCAAAACTTATTGGCAACAAAAGCAAAATAAACCAAACCAAAGGTGAAAGAAATAAAAGGGAAGGGGAAAAAAAACAAAAGGAGAGGGAAAAAAAGATCACTCGGGCCCGGGGTGCGTGACTCCCCCTGAATACCTGAAGAAGGTACCCCCCTGGGGGTATGAAACTTGGGCAATAGGAAAAACTTACAAATTAATTGAGTAAAATAGGTAAAATAAGGTTTAACAGCATATTTTTAAATAAGAATATTGTAATTTATAGTTTCTCAAAGTAAAATTGTCCACGTGAAGTAGCTGGAATTGGAGGATCAAGTTTCCAATTACATTACCAAATGTATAGTGGGCAATGTCAGGGTTTCTTGGCCATTTCCAGTACTTTCCAGATCTAATCATACAAGAGACTTCAATTTCTTCTGTTTTTACAGTTATCACTTCACCAGGATACTTTTCTGCATCATAAGTCACTAGCATCCAATCTCCTTGACTGTAGGTTTCACATTCACTAATTAAAATATCACAGTTATTACTTCGTGCTGACTTGAGAAGTTTAATATTTCCTTCAGAGGAACATTCAATTACATGGACCTGTTTGATGCCTGTTACCTGAGGTACTTCTTCATTCCATAGTGACATTGAAATTGACTTTTCAGTAATTTCTGCTTGCGATATATAAAATACCTGAGTCTTTGGCATTAGTTCCGCAGCTACGTTAGCAAAATCTTGTGCACTCTGAACTACAATTGCTTTATCACAGCAACTCATAACCCGCTGCCGAACTAGAGATTTAGTAGAGCCACCAATTCCATCCACTATTCCTTTTCCATGTGAAGTGGCAAAATACTTCCAATGGAAAGGTCTAGAGTATTTAGCAGAGAGCACTTTTAGTAATTTTACCATAAAGCGATTCTTGAATTCGCTTGATGGCCCATCACTCCATATAACATCCACTTCCGCTTGAATTGAATCTTTTCTTTTCTCCAACTTTTCATACAAGTGGAGCAAGAAGCATGATATGGAATCTTTGTCCTTATTAGGTGCATCTGAACATATTAAGTATGTTTGACATTTACTATCATAGATGACTGCTGCTGTGAACAGTGTAACACTTGCTCTGCTCCACAATGCGGATTGTACTTCATGCTGATATTCTGCTGAATATGACATGGCAAAATCTATCTGCAAGACTCGCTTCCTTTTATCTTTTTGGTCAGCTTGAAATTCACTTGCTTGAATTCTCTTAATATTTGTATGGTCTCGCATTTTGCCAAAATCTTCCAATACTAAATCAATTAGCTGTTCTACACAGCCCTCTTCCAGTACTTTCTTTAGAACTCTCCTCTCTTCACATAACTGTGTTTTCCAATTATACCATTGTACAGGTTTTTCCCTGTCAAATAGAACTTGTTCTGGAAACTTTCTGCCATCTTTGCACTCATTGCACTGGCCTTGCCAGCAAAGTGAATTTTGTTCTGTATCACACAAGATACTTTGCCACCATTCATTGCTGTAATTTATTTTCAAAGCCTTTAATTTAAGAATGAAGTTTTCATGAATCTTGCACTTACATTGATCTGCAGGTGTTTCATGCAAAAGCAAAACGTTTGGCGGTCTTAGGAAGCAGAACTTCGAAAATCCGACTTCCAGGTTATCATTCTCCATTTTAAATAAACTATAGGCTTCTCTCAGATACATCGTTAAGTAATACTTCCTCAGCTTAACTTTCCTACCACTATCATATACAGTAATCTCATCATTCATTCCAGGCATAGTGTACACAACATCACTACGAAAGTAAAAATTTTTAATTTGATTTGCAGTTTCTTCTGCTAAGCTGTTGCCATGAAGTTGTGTTTCTAATTTATTGATTAATTTTAGTCCAACATATTTAGCAAGTCCATGTACAACTGCTTTACGCTTTCTGGGAGAAGAAGGAAGTGCTCTCACAGTTTTTTTAATAGCTTTGCCAAGTGCTTGAGATTTAGAAATGCTAATTTCTGTAGAATCATAATTTTTTACAACCTCATCTTCATTCTTTTTAGCTCTACTTTTCCTCTTGCGCATTGCTGCATTAAGCTTATATGCTTTTTTTTTGTTGTGCATTCATACCCTGTATCCTATTTTTTCTGATTGCTTCAATTCTTTTATTTTCTTTTGTCTGGTATTCAGGATCACTTGCTTTCTTTTTAGCTCTGGATTTTCTTTTTCTTTCTGCTGCTGACATTGGTTTCTTTTCATCCATGATTTTAAAACTCTCAAATTTAATCCAATTTCTTTAAAAGAATAAAACTTTTAAAACATTTAATCAAAATCTTTAATGTGTATGTAGCTGGAGAATAATTTAAACATGTGCTCAGGTAAAATTAGAATTTCTAGTATCAACAACAAGTTAGTGTTGCCAGTTTTAAATTCATAATTTATATCCATTATTTATAAACATAATTTTGTGCAGCCATTTTCACAAATACTTTTTCAAAAAAAAAATTAAAAAATGTGAATGCAATAACTTTAAAGTAATTGCGAAATAGCTAACTAGAAGTTGAGGGAGGGTGTTGCCATTTTTAAAAATAGTTGCCAAATGATGCAGGTTTAAGTAATTTAAAACTATTTTTCAGTATTCTCTGTTTTATATAAACTAATGTATTCTTGTAAGCTTTTTAAGTTGAAAGTCACACGCATCACAATTGTCAACATTTTAAAATTTAATTTTAAAGTGTAAAATATGTAACAAAATTAAAAGTCCTGATAGATTTAGCCATCTTGATGCACACTAATTTATAAACTAAGTTTTTTAGTTAATACTCACACACATTAATGTTTTATATTAACTTTTTAAAGTGAATGTGACGTGTGTGACAATCAAAAAGTGTTTTTTCTTTTCCCACTTAGTAAACATATTTAAAAAACTTTTTTTAATTATAGACCATGTGTTTTACCTTTGAAACATTCCATAATATTATTTTTTAACTCCAGTTTTAATCATTTTAATATATTTATCATCTTAAAGTAAAAAAAATGGTGACTGTTCAAATAATATTAGAAATCGTGAAACAAATAGTGTAATAAAATAGTAAATTTTAGAGTATTAATTAATTTTTTTGATCCAAATCACTTGCAAATTTGAAAAATTCAACTTTTTTTACATTAGAATGAGCCATTATTTTAATCAATTTGTTAGTTTGAAATTTTACCCCCTTGGTATAGCAAATCATGGAATGGGCCATTAACATTTTAATGAAATCTATTCTTTTTGAGTTTTATAGAATAAGACTACATCATTCTGGAAGGCTAATTACACAAGCTCTTCAAAAAGACAAAATTAGAAATTTTAACACAAAAACAGTAATATTCAAAGGCCAGTGATTATATCTTTATATTGTATATTTGAATATATGTTTAATTTTATTTCTGAAGTTTTAATAATACTTTGCATGTCTTATATAATTATATTAATAATATTCATTGAGTATATATATATATATATATATTTTTTATTTTTACTTCTATATTTAATACAATTATACTACCTAATATAACTGAGCATCATTCGCTTCAAATTTGCTTTATATTGTACAGTTACTCTGTTTAGTACATATCTTATATAGGTGTAATATTTTGATTATTTTATTATAATTCTGCTTATGTAGTCCAATGCTTCTATTTTACTGCTGTGTATATCTTCACTTTTATATTGATCTAGTCTTCAAAAGCTGTATAACAACTACTTGCACATCTGAACGTCGTATTGCATTAAAATTGTTGATGATTTTTACGTTGTGCAGAAACATGTTTTTAAATTACTGTAACCTCTGTATGTTTTAATATTTTGATTTCTGCTATACCAATATTATTTCTTATATCATTATATACATAAATTAGTCGTTCTCACCCTGTATATTTTGTTGTACTCATGTTTTCTAGTTTTGTTTTATTCATGTGCTTATTTTCATTAATTTATATTTATCTAATCTTGATATGCTATGTAACAGCTGTTTGCATGTCTGAATATCTTATTGCTTTGAAATTGTTAATAGTTTCAACATTCTGAAGAAAAATGTTTTTAAGTTACTGTAACCGCTATGTGTTTAAAATTGTGATTTCTGCTGTATGAATAATATTACTTATTTCATTATGTACATAAATGAATCATTATACTCATGTACTCTAATTCTTCTGTTTCATTGATGTGATGTGTAACAACTACTTGCGAGTCTGTATGTCTTATTGCTTTGAAATTATTGTTGTTTTCTATGTTGTGAAGAAACATGTTTTTAAGATACTGTAACCTCAATGTTTAATATTTTGATTTTTGCTGTATCAATAATATTACTTATTATATACATAAATTGGTCTGTCTCCCCCTGTATATTTTGTTGTACTCGTGTTTTCTAATTCTGTTTAATCCTTGTGCTTTTTTATATTTATCTATTTTTGATATGTTATGTAACATCTGTTTGCATGTCTGAACATCTGATTGCTTTGAAATTGTTGATATTTTCTACGTTCTGCAAAAACATGTTTTCAAGTTACTGTAACCTCTATATATTTAATATTGTGTTTTCTACTGTACCAATAATATTACTTATTTCATTATGTACATACATTAACATACTCTTAATTGTTCTGTTTCATTGATATGCTGTGTAATAACTACTTGCTAGTTTGACTGTCTTACTACTTTGAAATTTTTTATGCCTTTACATTGTGAAGATACATGTTTTGAAATATTGTAACCTCTGTATATTTAACACTTTGATTTCTGCTGTACCAATATTATTTCTTATATCATTATATACATAAATTAGTCGTTCTCACCCTGTATATTTTGTTGTACTCATGTTTTCTAGTTTTGTTTTATCCATGTGCTTATTTTCACTATTATATATTTATCTAATCTTGATATGCTATGTAACAACTGTTTGCGTATCTGAACATCTTATTACTTTTAAATTGTTCATGTTTTCACTCTGGCCTTTATATATTTAATATTGTGATTTTTGCTGTACCAATAATATTATTTATTTCATTATGTACATAGATTAGTTGTTCTCACCCTGTATGCTTTGTTGTACTCATGTATTCTAATTCTTCTGTTTCATTGATATGCTGTTGTAACACCTACTTGCAAATCGGACAGTTCTTATTGCTTTGAAATTGTTGTGAAGAAACATGTTTTCAAGATACTGTAACCTCCATATATTTAATACTTTGATTTCTGATATACCAATATTATTTCTTTATAGCATTATGGACATAAGTTACTGGTTCGCATCTTGTATATTTTGTTGTACTGATGTTTTCTAATTCTTCTGTTTCATTCATGTGCTTATTTTCAATTTTTTATTTCATGTGATCTTGATATGCTTTGTAACAACTACTTGCACGTCTGACTTTCTTATTGTGTTGAAATTGTTTTCTTAGTTGTGTGTTGTGAAGAAACATGTTTTTAATTTACGGTAACCTCTATATATATTTAATATTTTGATTTCTGCTGTACCAATAATATCACTTATACCATTATGTACATAAATTAGTTCTTCTCCCCATTTGTTTTTTGTTATACTTTTTTTTTCAAATTCTGTTTCACGTATGTGTTTATTTTAACTTTTATTTATATCTGTTCTTGATATGCTGTGTGACAACTATTTGCATGTTCGAACATCTCATTGCTTTGAACTTGCTGGTTTTCGACATTGTAAAGAATACTTTTTGTTAAGTTACTGGCCTCTATATATTTAATATTTTGATTTCTACTGTACCAATAAGATTATTTATATCATTATATACATAAATTAGTCATTCTCACCTTGTATATTTTGTTGTACTCATGTTTCTAATTCTGTTTCACTCATTTGCTTATTTTCGCTTTTTTGTATTTATCTATTCTTGATATTCTGTGTTTGTGTGTCTGAACATATTAAGTTACTCTGGCTTTTATATATTTAATATTGTGATTTTTGCTATACCAATAATAATATTTCATTATGTACATAAATTAATTGTTCTCACCCTGTTATGTTTTGTTGTACTCATGTATTCTAAATTCTTCTGTTTCATTGATATGTTGTGTAACACCTACTTGCAAGTCGAACAGTCTTATTGCTTTGAAATTTTTTATGCTTTTTACATTGTGAAGATACATGTTTTAACATATTGTAATCTCTGTATGTTTAACACTTTGATTTCTGCTGTACCAATATTATTCCTTATATCATTATGTTCATAAGTTACTGGTTCTCACCCTGTATATTTTGTTGTACTCATTTTTTCTAATTTTTCTGTTTCATTCATGTGTGTATTTTTACATTTTTATTTCATGTGCTCTTGATATACTTTGTAATAACTACTTGCACGTCTGACTGTCTTATTGCTTTGAAATTGCTGGTTTTCAACGTTGTGAAGAATCCATTTTGTTAAGTTACTGACCTCCGTATATTTAATATTTTGATTTCTACTGTACCAATAACATTACTTATTTCATTATGTACATAAATTAGTCATTCTCGTCCTGCATATTTTGTTGTAGTCATGTTTTCTAATTGTTCTGTTTCACTGATATGCTGCGTAACAACTACTTGCACATCTAACTGTCTTATTCAGGGTTTAATCTGAGTAAAAATTTTCTTAAGCAAAAAAGCTAAAATCAGAAAAAAAAAAGCTTTAACAAAATGCTAAAATGCCAGAAACCGTAGAAAATTTTTTTGATCAGTTTACATATTATTCTGAACGCCTCAATATGTTTAATTTTCATTTGTAAATTAAACTTAAAAGTTTTTAATCAGGTCTTTAAAAAGTTATACACAGAAGGTAAAAATTTTTTTAATTAGAAATTAAAAACAAAAAAGTAATTAATAATTGTACTTACCACTGTAACCAGATCAATTAGAATATAGTACAAGCATATATTTTAACACATTTATGCAGACATGAAAAATATTAAACTTTTATTACTTTATATTGTAAAAATTTTTAAAGCAGTATGAACATCTTAGATACGACTTATATTATTTTTCTGGTGATATAATTATCACTGTAGCATGCAAAACTACATTAAGTTTATACTGTATATGAAAATAAAATCATAACTTACAAAAAAAAAAAAAGAAAGTAATATAAGTGAAATTTGTTTATTACAATTCAAAGCTTTATGGTTTATAATTTTTCTTTCTTTCATATTAGACCACTTTACAAATGCCTCAAATTTATTTACAAATTGATTTCCTATATGCGATTCTTATGCATAGTTCAGCGTTTGATTTTTCTTATATGAATGAACCAATGGATTTTTCTTGATCAATGTTGCGATTTTTTTCCATGGAAGATTTGTTGTAATATTTTTGCCGAAGATTTTTTTTTTTTTTTTTTCAATTTGTGTTTAGTAAGATGCTTTAGCAAAAAAGCGAAAACATGTTATTTCATTTTCACATTTTGGATAAGTCTTTTAGCATTTCATGAAAAATGCTACAGTAGCGGAAACGCTGCTTATTGCATTTAAATTGTTGATGTTTTCTACGTTGTGAAGAAACATGTTTTTAAGTTACTGTAACTTCTATATATTTAATATTTTGATTTCTGCTGTACCAGTATACTCCAATATACAGGTATACCAGGAAACTTTTACCATTATGTACATAAGTTACTCGTTCTCTCCCTGTATATTTTGTTGTACTCATGTACTGTAATTTTTCTGTTTCGTTGATGTGCTTATTTAGGTAGATTCCTTATAGGAGATCTACCTATTGCAATGGTTCTCATGACACGACTTCTGGAAAATTTCTTCATATCTTCACCGATCATGACCCCTAGAACCCAAAACCACCCTCCGTTCAAAAGTTTATATATATATATATATAACGCTTTTCCCCATGTTAAGTTGTGAACACGATAACTGGAGTAATTTTTATTTAAATTTAACCAGCTCGAGATATGTTGTCAGGACAGTAAAAATCTCGGTCGAGTTCGTAGATGGGTATCCTGCTTAAAGGGGGTGGAAATGGTGGGGGGTGGAAATTTTCATTTGCCCATAATTCCTTTAATATTGAAAATAGGAAAATACTTCAAATCAGGCGAATTACCGCCTTACCCTAAAGAACAACTTTTGTATTTAAACTTTTTCGATAACTTCAATTGCTTAAAAGTTACAAGTTAAAAAGTGATTTTTCTTGTGATGAAGCCGACATTTTCTGTAGCTTTCATTGCAAAAATTTATAATCACGTGCAAATTATAATAAAAAAGATCACTGAAAATATTATAAAATTTTAATCATGTTTTTAAACAATATAATAATCTGATAAAAAAAAAAAAAAAAAAGTTTAATTTAACAGAAAACATGACGTCATAATTACAACAATGTACTGAGAAAAATGAAATAAAATTTCATCCGTGATTTTAAACAAACAAAATAAAAGTTAATAAAAAAAAAAGTAAATAAAATCAACATATATTAGGGCTAAGCAGATTTAGACTTAGCTTTAGGACATAGATGCTATAATGTAAAAGATAAATGTCATCGTAAAAAAAGAAAAGAAAAAAAAAAAATCTTGTAAATCGATGCTAAACGAATTAAACTGGCATGGTAGAAAAGGTAATAAATTTGGGGATATTTAGGTATCCCTTTAACAAATGAACTAGGGACAATTTTAATGAATTTTCCGTTGAAGTTTATTTTCATGAAAATTTAAATTTAAATTAAAGTATTTCATTACTCGAATTCCCTTATTTTGATAAATAAAATTATACCATTTAAAAAAAAAATAAAGAACACTCTTTTATTGAAAAATGAACTAATAAAGGTTTTAGAAAACTATTACATACTTTTAAATCTTTATTAAAAAAAATTAATTGTTGCCACTCGACATTATACAAATACATCCAAATCCTGTGTCACATACGATAGTTTTGTATAAGTATAGATTTTTTGTTTGCCCTTGGAACCTGCCCCTGATGGGAAAAGTGCCTGGAAACACTTGTATCTAGTATTGTCATTGATTATGAAGTCATGTGCAGAATTTCAGGTCCTTTGGAAGACAAGAAGTTGCCGAAAATTGAATTGCAAAATTCCGTTACATACATTAATAGTTGCATCATATCTAGTTAATAAATGTGTGTTAATTAAAAACCTTGTCAAACGCTTTAATTAATCATTTAAAAATATAAATTAAAATAATACGTCAATCTTAATACAAATATCGTTTGTGGTGAATAGCTTAGAATGTCAGTTTAGGCAAGAATTTAAAATTTACGATTGAGAGTAATACGTTACAGCTTCCTTTGACTTTTTATCTTGTCGAAACAAGATATTGGTCTGTGAAGAGATATGAGGTTTTCGCGTGGAAAGAAAATATAATGACACCAAAGCTGCCTTTCTCCATCTCCAAGGTCGCCAAATTTTGTCGCCAAGTCAAAAATTTCGTCGTCAACTATCAACTTTTGCTGCGAAATCACAAATTTCATTGCTAAGTCGCAAGTTTTGTCACCAAAATCTCGCCAAATCATGCAGTTTACTAAATTCATAACAATTAACATTGAAATTCAGCGGTGCCAAATGCTCAAATGTTAACTAATGTTAATGATCCAGCTTATGTGGACCAAAACAGTTTCACTTTACAATTTTTACTCATCTGACAATAAGAATCACAAAAACACAATACAAAACTTTCATTAATTCAATAAAAATTACAATGAAATAACTATTCAAAAACTAATACTACTTATCTGTATTCGACTTGACCATAACAACGCCAGGCTTACTAGAACTAGTGAGATCACAAGTTCATTTTCATGTTTCTATTACTTTTTCTTTTAAAAGAAAGATACTGAACAACAGTTATATGGATTTTAAATAAAAAATATAATTTTGATTAAGCTTGGGTGGGGAGTAGTAGCCCAATAGCCCCTTCCGGGATTCACCATTGCTGGGATTGTATATCTTTAAGGCTTTTATTTGTTGAATGATTATGAGCTTGAATTTTAAAAAATTGAAGCATTTACAAACCAATAAATTTAGCCTAAAATTTTAAGTAGAATGAATAAAACCCTTTTGTAGTTGAAAATTAAATTTCTTGAAAACAGAATAGTGACGCAAATAATGCAGTGTGTGGGAACAAAGCCATTGGCTAGGTATTAATGCATATGTAAAATTTCTTTACAATTGTAACATTAACGTAAAGGAATCTACCTTGGCCTTTAAGCTTGCCGAAAAGGGATTTTTTTTATTTTATCAAAGTTTAATATGTTTTACAAACCACTACTTGCACATCTTATTGCTTTGAATTGTTGATGTTTTAAGTTACTCCTGTACCTGTATATTTAATATTTCAATAATTTTTCTGTATTTCTGTTTTAGTACTCACTCTACTATGTATGTACAATAGATATACTCAACCTTTTTATTCTGCTGTTTTGATGTACATGAGTGCTCCTGTTTTTCTGCTTGTATATTTTGCATTTATATTCATCACTTAATGCTGATGTGCATTGGACCAAAGAGATTTTTCATGTCAACATCTTTTTCAATGGAATCATTAGTGTTTTTAGCATCATGAAGAAACAATATTTTAAATGCTTTATGCATATGCATAACTAATTGCCTTAGGCAACCAGTTGAAGATTTATTAAAAGTCTGAATGTATTAATTAAATTATTGTCAGTGGCACTCAGAAGGGCTTATAAATCATTAATATTAATAAAACTTGTGATATTTTTCTGAAATAAAAAAAGTTTTTTTTTTTTTGGGGGGGGGGGGGAAGGGGGGGGGACAAAGTGAAAAAAATGGCCTTTGGCATTCCATACTTGAACATGCCTGTTTACAGCCATCCTTCTAATAAATCACTATATATTTCTCTCTATAAATCAGAAGACATAAAAGATATTCTTGTTATCAGTGAAATCATTTCTTCGTGTCCTAAACTGCCTGTTGCAGAGAGGATTTAGGCTTAGGCCAGTGAGGCCTGGACCCAAGGTCATTGCTGTTTAAGGGGTGCCAAATTTTTATTTGTGATTAAAATTTGAATGGTGGAAGTAAAGGATATTAAATTTTAAAAGAAAATATGATATAAAAGTTTATTAAAACTGAAAATTATCATCATTCTGACCGATTAGGTTTTCAATAATCAGTATAAACAAATTTGGAACATCCTTGCTACTACTCAAACACGTTTTTTATTTAATGAGTTATTTGAATTATATAAACAATTATTTATTAATTACTGAATTTTCGGGAAGTTAAATTGCTCAAGATTCTTTTAATGTGACATATATATATATTTATGTATCGCATTTCTATCGTATGCTTTTACCAAAAATGGTTGTTGAATGTTAAGACAGGTTATTGACATATTTTAATTACACTAATAATATGGGCTAAAACATCGTGTGTTTTACTTTGATATAAAATATAGAGATTAAAATAATATAGTAGAACCCCGATCCATCATTTTTCATGGGGTTGGTGGAAAAAACAATGAAAGCAGGGAAACGACGAATGTGGGTTAAAGTCAAAACACAAAGAAAACTATGTTTATGAATTAATACATACAATGTATACAATATACTACTAATAAAAACTAATTTGTTCCTTTTTAAACTGTCAAAGAAATAAATCAATGTTGTATAAGTAAAATTAATTTTAAAAAATCAGTAATTTTATTTTCATAAATTTAACATTTACCTTAAATAATGTCCTTAGACCTTTTCTTCACTATACGCATTTCGAGTGCAACCGCACTCATCCTCAGGTGAGATGTGACTCTCTTCATCTTCATCTTTGTTTATTGCTGATGGTTGCCAGTTCGTCATTTCACTTCACTTCGTTTTAGATATATTTATTATTGGATGCCAGTCTTTCGGGATTATTGCGTGTTCTCTCTCGTTAACTGCGTACGGGGGTTAGTAAGGATTTTAAGGCATAACTGTGATTATTATATGGAGCTAGTTTTTTAGTAGAAATTGTGTTAATATTGATAGGGTTGTTATAGTGGACAGATGCAAGCGCGGTGGATTGTCTATTATGTTTTTAATCTGATTTATGTTATTTTTCACGTTCATAGATTTTGCTCATAGGTGCTGCGTTCATATATTACATTGAATCTCTGGAGTTGCAGAAAATCACATCACATTCAGAACTTTTACAAAAATTAAAAATGTTCTTTACCAACACTACTACACAAAACAGCATGAATGATTTTGTGGGTATAACCCTTCTCCCAGGTGAAAATATCAGATCGTTAGCACATCGAATAAGCAAACTTACCTCAATAGTGTATCCCAAAGTTTTGGAAGAGGGTGCCCTGCAACAAATAAAACTTACAAAATTTTTCCAGGCTGTTCCTACCAGTATTAAAATCAAGCTAGTTGAGCAGGCACCTATTAATTTTGATGAAGCTGTAGAAAAAGCTGCAAACTTATACACTCAATATGCTAATCACAACATTCTAAATTTCTTGGCAACAAATCATTCAATGTCTGACACAGATATAAAATTAAACCCTGTAACTGCTCAGATTAATCTAGTAAAAGTCAAGAATGCAAATCCAAGTGATTCTAACAATACATATAACAAGAAAACAAATCAGTCACATTCACCAGAAGTTTCTCATTGGAATCGAAGGTTTTCAAAATATAAATTCAACAACAAATGTAAATTCAATAATAATAGATCATATGAACACAATACAAACCAATTCAATATACATAGAACAAAATGTCAATTTTGTGGCAAATATGGCCATGAACTCAATTTGAAAATCGCTTTGGCAAGGTTTTGCAAAATACTCCCGTTCCTCGTGTTAATAATGTGAACTCTCAATCATCCACTTTACCACCACCTCTACCATTTTCGCAATCACATCTTGTGAACTCTTTGCAACCGACTGCTACTTTTTCACAAACAACTCCTTTTCCTTTTGAACAGTCGTCTGCACCACAACAAATGCAAGCACCTGCTCCACCAAAATTCAATGTTCCGCAGTCTCTGCCTTATGAGTTTCAGAACAATACTTTGCCAATTCCTGGCACTCAACAAATGTTACCAACCCACCCAAACTATAATTGAGAGGCTCTGAAGGTGCCAGGGTTTCTCATACATTCGTTTTTTATAAAATATTAAAAATTATAATTTGTAATTTTCTATTAGGAATGTAAATTCATGCACAATCATTCAAAATTAATACTTTTTTAAATTTTGAAAACTAATATAGCACAGGAAATTTAAATTACTTTTGCATGCGTTCTGCCCTTAAACTTTATTTGTTAATTTTTGAAATTTACAGGTCTATATAAATTATAAAATCAAAAATTATCATGACAACAAATATTTGTGAACTACTGAATTAATTTTAACTAAATTTGGTTTATGAATTCTAAAAGCATAAATTGATAATTAAAATATATATATATATGTTTTCTGGTATTTTTCACTTTGCTTGCGGCTGTAATACTTGGTATTAAACTAAATTTTAAAATTAGTTGATCAGAAATTAAAAATTATTTTTCTTTCTACTGTTTTTTTTTTAGTAGTTTTTTAAATTAAAAAAAAAAAAAAAAAAATACAAACATATTTCAAGTGTTAACTTTTGCGTTTGTATTTATTATGTAAATAATCAACGTTATCCTGTTATGATCCCCCCCCCCTCCTGTCCTAAAAAAAAAGTACCTGAGTAGACCCTTTAGGCAATTAAGGGGGGGGGGAAGTGCCATTGAGGCCTGACTTTCTTTTTTTTTTTTTTTTAAACCCTGAATGCAGGTTTGACTATGAATAAAAATAGATTGAAAAGATACTCTAAAGATTATCTGCACAGAAAAATGAAAAAAGCTGTACATTCTCAACTCATGGCAGTGTATGACAGTACAAGTTTTGATGAAGCAGTTGCTGTTTCAAGCCAATAACTGATGAATTACTTGCTGAAGACCAGATTTTAACAGATGTTTGTGACAGATGTGTGACCTCTTCAGATTTTGAAATGTCTGACTCGTCTATTTCCATTAGTAAAACTTGCGAGCAAAATTTATTTGGTGAAGATTTGAGAGATTGGGCTGTACAGCATAAAATTACACATAGTGCTTTGAGTGACCTTCATATTTGCCAAAATCATGGTATTGGTGACTTGCCGGAAGATGCTAGGACTCTTCTGAAAACTTCCTGTACAGTCAAAGTGTCTAATATTAGTGGTGGAGATTTTATCCATTTCAATATTAATCAAAGCATATGCCATGCTTTAGAAAAAATGGATTTGTCTTCCACCAGTGTAATATATTTACAAGTGAATATTGATGGGCTACCCTTAACAAAAAGTGCTAAGTCAGAACTCTGGCCCATTTTAGTGAAACTACAGGTATCAAAAAATGAGTGCATTATACCAGTGAGTCTTTACCATAGTAAAGAAAAGCCAAAGTCATTAGACTTTTTAGAAATGTTTGTTGAAGAAATAAATTTACTACTTAAGGATGGTATTATATGTAATAATAAACATCTATCAGTTGTTTTAAATGCTTTTATCTGTGATGCACCTGCAAGGGCATTTATCACTTCTACAAAAAACCATAATGGTTACTTTGGCCGTGCAAAATGCACTGTTGAAGGTGATTTTATAAGAAACAGAATGTGTTTTCTTGAAACTAATCTTCCATTGCGCAATGATAGTGAATTTAGAGAACGTAAACAGCCTGACCACCATACTGGAATTTCTCCACTTGAAAAGATTACTGGGCTGAATATGATTTCATCCTTTCCCCTTGATTATATGCATCTCATCTGCTTAGGTGTGGTACGTAAATTGATTAATTTATGGAAACGTGGGGATTTACGCTATCGGTTACCTTCCAGGAAAATAGATATGCTGTCAACTTCTTTGCAGTCACTGAAAATGTATGTTCCTGTTGAATTTTCCAGAAAACCAAGAAGTGTTAAAGAGCTTGACAGATGGAAGGCAACTGAGTTTCGGCAATTTATTCTTTATACAGGAGCAGTAATTTTGAGGAAAATTCTTAGTTCAAAGATTTTCCAAAACTTTATGATTTTACACTGTGCCACGTTCATTTTAGCAAATGAAAAACTTTGTCAGGAGTATAATGATTATGCAGGTCAACTTTTAAAATGCTTTGTTGAATCATTTAGGAAAAATTATGGTGAAGAATTTGTATCGTATAATGTACATAATTTAATACATATTGCCAACGATGTCAAGAATTTTGGTAATTTAAACACCTTCAGTGCTTTTCCGTTTGAGAACTTTTTGTTTAAATTAAAAGAATGTTACGGAAAAGTGAGAAGCCACTACAACAACTTCATAATCGTTTAGCAGAAATTGCCTGTGCAAACAAAGTATATGAAGTGCAATGAAATCAAATTACTGCATTAAGTTTGCTGACGAATATTCAGGGGGTACAGTTATTGAAAGCTGTAGTGGGCCAGAATTTAAAAAAGTGTATATTGGTCATTTTGTTTTAAAAATACATTCCTTTGATAACTGCTGCATGCTGGACAACGGCACAGTTATTTTGATTGAAAACATATATTATACCAATAATGCACCAGATCCTGTTATAATTGGAAAATTATTTGAAAGGAAAAAAGATTTTTATGACTTACCTTGTCCATCATCTTATTTAGATATTTATGATGTCAGTGGACTGTCACCATCATTGCATTACTGGCCCGTCAATAGTATTAAACATAAGTGCTGCTTATTTGAGTATGAAGCAAATGTGTCGTATTTCCTTTAATACATACAAGTCAATAGTAATCTTTATCAGTCGTAATCTGTATTACATAATTTTATTGTTTTGACACACAATATTTTTTCACTATTGCATTTACATATCTTTTATGAATATTTAACAGTGCATAGTTATCTCTAATATCTCGATAAATTTTATTGTGTTATTATTTAAACAGGGGTTGATCCAGGTTTTTGGGGCCCATTTTTGTGAAAAACAAATTATTTTTGTTAAAAAAAGAACTGCTGCTAGAAACCTTTCATTTTATCAGTTACTCTATCTAATGTTTAATATCAAGTTAATAGCATTTTCTTAAACAAGTATAGGCACTTATTAAAAAGAATACTGGAAAAAAAACATGGAAAATTTTACAGAAGTATTATTTTTATAAAACAAAATTTAATGAAAAGGCTGTTTTTATAAATTTGAATTTTGTGAAATGTTTGTCATTGTGTAAATTTTTTGTGTGCAGTTCAGAGTATGATTTTATTTAATTATTATTACTTATTGCATATGCAGTGAAATCTTTTATTTATAAATATATCTTGTATTAAGTCATGGTTAAAACATTAAATGTTTGTTTTATTGCTAAATATTTATTCTATTTGCATAATTTAAATTACACTTAATAAGTATTTAACAGCATACAGTTGTATTAATAGCTGAGATTTATTTATTCTCTTGTTCTTGTATCTTAGTAAATTTTATTACATTATTATTACTGAAAGGATTTGTTTAAGTTCTAAAACGACTGTGTTAAACCCATGAGCCACCTTTCTTTCAATGACTGTAGTCAGATTTGGATAATATACATACACTAACAGTATTTCTAAGAAAATGTCTCATTTGACAATAAGTCTGAAAAAAATAAGTGTTTGGAAACAAGCTGCAAAAAAATGGCGTATTTCAGTAATCAAATATCAAAAAAAGAATATTGCTGAATTATGAGGGCAGATAATTTCATATTTTTAGCAAATAGTTGCAATTATGTAAATCTTTATAATTAGCAATAAATACAATTTTTATATTGTTTTAATAAGACAATTATACTTTTTTTTTTTTTTTGGGGTGGGGGGGGGGGGGGTTCTATACAGCAGTTTGAGCATCTCCAATATTTCTGAAAATTTTTTGTTCATGTTCTAATAATGTATATAATTGTTTTGTTTTATATTTGTATGTTTATTGTAACTTAGACAAAAGTACAATTTTAAACAAGGATTTTGAAAAAACCTGCTTGGGCTTTTTCTTTCTTTTTTTTATTTTTTTAAGTGGGTTTTATTGAAAAAACTTCTGGTTTTTATCGGGTTGAACAAAATCTAGCCAGCTCTGTAATTTGGTCATATTTATATGTATCATTTCATAATAGTAGTAATACTTGAAATATTTATTATGTACATTACTACATTGACCTTTTTGTGAGAGTTACAACAATTATGCATTTTTTTTATAGTTATACCATGTATGCAATCATAAAATTTGTATTGGAAAATACTGTAGATGCTGTCCCATCTAATTGGATTGAAGAAGAGAGTTGGTGTTTGTGGCCACCAAAATCATCTGATGTTGCAACAATGAGAATGAAAAGAAGCCAACCAACTTCAGATTGGAAACGCTATGCAATAAAAGTTCTGGGTTATGCTGGTATGTGATTTTTTATAATTACAAAGTATTTTGGATTTGTAATACTCTATGTGAATAAGTTGTATATATATATTTATTATATATATACAGTAGAACTTGGATAATTCGAAGTTGGAAGGACCAGAAATAATCGAAATATCCAAAAATTCAAATTACATATACTATTTTGTTAAGAGGTGATAAATTAAAACTCTACGATCAGAGATTTAACACATAAACTTTATATCTAAGAATACCGCTACATTACCCCCCCCCCCCCCATTAAATCAATATTTTTTACGAGCTTAATTATTCAACACTTTTTTAAAGATAGTCAAATATTTTTTTTCTTTTTTAAGTAGAATCTTTGTGTCATAGCATATGACCTGATACAAAAACTAGTTGGCATAGGTGGACTCTGCTCAGTTCCCCATCATATATATGTTCTCATAAATTTCTAGTGCGAGACATATTATAATCATGTTAAAAGAAATGAATTTGACCAAAGCTTGATACAGTGACAGAATAAAATCCCTGCCTAATAGGCTATCCACCGTTCGCTTCGATATATTTATCTTATTCTAATCTATTAATTTATTTTATCAGGGTCAATTCCGTTGTTTAGTTTTCATGCGACTATTTCAAATACAATGATCCTCAAAATTCATATTTATATGAAAAATTTACAATTTTGCTGTGTTGATAAAATCGTAAATTACGAATAATTTACGAAAATTTCCTATTAGAATATTTGTATTCAATCATGTTCAAACAAATATCATAAATGTAATTTTGAAGTTGTCTAATGTATTTGTGATCCTCAAAATGGAAGTTTATGCTGAATTTTGTCATATTCTGACACATTAAGTAAATCGTAAATTCCAAATAACTTACGAATTTTTTAAATTGAAAAAATCATAGTCTATGATATTCATGCCAGTATCCTAAATAATATTTTGAAAGTGGTTTGACATCTTTACGATGAAAATATCCCTCAAGATTGACGTTTATGTGAAATTTTGCTCATCTGCCATGTTAAGAAATTCGTAAATTTCCAATAACTTACGAAATTTTTATATTAGAAAATTCATAGTCATAAATATTTATGCCAGTGCCCTAAATAATATTTCAAAAGTAGTCTGACATCTTTAAGATGAAAATATCTCTAAAAATTGACGTTTATGTGAAATTTTGCCCTATACTGCCATGTTAAGAAATTCGTAATTTCCAAAAACTTGCGAAATTTTCAAAGTAGCATGCTTATAGCTACTGATGTTCATTCTGGCATCAAAACCGATATTTTAAAACTGGTCTGACATTTATACAGTAAAAAGTTTCCATTTAATGCACGTTTAAGTAAATTTTTGTCCTATTCTCCCATGTTAAGAAAATTGTAAATTTCTAATAACTTACGAAGTTTTTTAATTCGAATGTTGCAAATTTATAGGGTTCTTGCCAGTATCGAAAGTAATAGTTTACAAATGATATGACCTCTCTGCCTTTCTCAAAACGTAGTTTTTCTTTGCTGATTCGAACAGAATCTCCTACTTTAAATTTTGAGAAGGCACAGCTAATTTTTTTTTTCTGTATAGATTTTTTAAAACAATACTTTGATTTCCTTTCAACATAGCTGCTGGTTCCATCTGAATACTGCAATGCCAGGTATGATTGTAACTTCTAACAAATTTATCAATAATGTCTACATATCAGTAAGTATTCGTTCAGTAAAGTACTTCCACATCCGAACTTTTAGAGTTCTATTGAACCGTTCTTATAGGATGCTTTTGTTCTATTATTCGTTGTAAAGAAAGAAATTTTCCAAAAGTCTTTGCACACGTTCATTACTAAATTCTTGCCCTGCATCTGTTTGCAGTTTACTTGGAATGCGTTCGGAAAACATTTTTTCAAAGCTGATACAATGCTTTCAGCTTTTTTGTCGAATAAAGGTACTGCCCAAGCATATTTAAACAGTACATCGATACACGTTAGCAAGTATTTGTAACCATCATTATATTGTGATAAAGACTGCATATCAACCAAGTCGGCTTGAAATTGCTGGTTAATTTTACAGACCCTTACTCGATTCTTCCTGAATGTTTTTTTTTTTTTTTTTTTTACAGGTTTATACAAAGTGTATGAATCTTACTTTGCAACTATTTTTATACGACTTTGAAAATTGTCCTTTTGTTGCTCGATATAAAGCTTCCAATCTGGGAAAACTTCCTGGATGCTCTGAAGTTTGATACACTTCATTTAAATTCATTACTCTAATAATTTAATGAATTAAAAGATAAGAGTACTTACATGGTTATGTTTCATGCGTTAATGAAAAGAAAATTTAAATCATATTTTTTATAGAAATTTTATCTACTTAGATAACAAATTCATGATTATATTTTTAGTTTATAATTAAAAATAATTTTTAAATAAAATAACTAATAATAATATAGTTTGTAAATATTAATTACGATCAAATAGTGAAAAATACATAAAAATAAATACACAAAATCATAATAACATATAAAACATTTATTTAAAACAATCTGGACAGGGATCAGAATGAATATACATATCTTTTGCACTCTGAATCAAACTTAACGTGTCTAATTTGCTAGAAAATTCCTCAGTAATGTAATTAACAATATGCAAGTTTTGCTACACAAACTCTTGAGCTAAAAGTTCTAAGTCCATAGAAAATATCGCTATATCGCCATATTTACAAAGTCTACGATCATGGTTCATTGTGACGCAATCATGTCCTAATTGGTTACCATTCTCTTCATCACAACCAAAGCACTTGAACACATCACTGAAAATTAGATACCAAATGGGATTTTAAAACTTCTACAATAGAGGTTGTTAGTACCATTTCAGCGTCATCATTTTCAATCTCAGATGTATTTTTAGATGAAGGCGTTTGCTTTTGAATTTCCTTCATTATCATTTTTGGAAAAAATTTACCGAGTTTTAGTCTGATGATATCAGAATTCACAGCTTTATGAATGCTGCGTAAAGTTCCCCATTCATTCTCCGTCACAGACGGTAAAAAAACTAACAAAATCCTTTCGTTAATGATAGTGTTGAAGACTTACATGTGTTTTATCCTTGATGTATACTGTTGAAAGCATTAATTCCTCTTCAATTATTTCACTTTTTGAAGAAAAACATTGCTGGCCTAAACAGTCCATTTTATTTGCAAAAGACTGCCATAGAACTGCTGATAGCGTGACATCAGTCTTCATTGGCATAAGACAACCATACTCGTTTCTCAGAAAAATTTTCTTATCTGATTTTTCGGATGTGATTAGAGTGCATATAATACTACATAATTTTCACCTCCTAAATAAAAAAAGTGATATGGCATCATTGTTTTTAAATCAGATGAAGTATAAGTATCAATACACACCTTTTTACTGCGATTATTCACTTTGTCGATTGCTCGTTTCATTTTGAAAAAATATATGTAAGTATAGTAAATAAAAGATCACAGAATGAGCAAATCGCGACACGATGCTACACAACCGCAAATGAACTTTGCAATATAAAAGTAAACAAGACCTTAGTCCGTGCCCCTCACAAATGCTCCTGAGTACTCTTGACTTTTTAACATTTGTACAGTTCGTATTTACAGTTTTTTCGTGCTTGTTTTCATCCTTAGAGTCGATAGATTTTCCTGCGATTTCTATGGTGTTTGATATTACTCTATTAAAAAAAACGCCATTTTTTCAGGGCCAGCTTACATTATTTAAAGTGATGATAATTTATCTAGTGTTCATGATAATAATTCATAGTTTATTTATGATAACAATTCGTCTTTATCTTCTACTCAAAATATTAATTCGTTTTCTATCTGTGACAATACTTCATCTTTTATGCCTGATAATAATTCAGCTTTAAACATGCCGCCTTTTCAGAGCTAAATAAAAGCACTGGTATAGAGCCTGCTGCTGCTCATATTCAATGTTTTGAATGCAAAAGTATATTTGCATATCGAAAAAATTTGAAAAGTCATTATGTAAAGGCTCATCATGGAAAGCAATTCCCCAAGGAAAAATTAATCACTAAGCAGACCATCATAAAAGAAACAGTTGCTGCTTTTCCGTGTACTGAATGCACAAGTAAATATAGCGAAAGAAAGAATTTAAAACGTCATTATATAAAGGCTCATCCTGAAAAGCAATTACCCCAGGCAAAATTAATCAGTAAGCGGGCCATTAGTAAAGAAACAGTTTGTTTCACCAAAACACATGTTGGGCATAAAAATTAGTCGAGTCATTTGGAATTGACTGCATCTGAAAAAAAAAAAAAAAATATTTAGCGGAAAGAATCTCCATGAAAGTTCCATTAGATGTCATACTAGATAATGTTAGAAGTTGTATTCCTATGTCAAATTTTGATTTAGAGTGATTACATTTACTCATTAAACAAGATTTATATAACATTGAACAAAAATTTCAGCTCAGTTGTGGAACTCAAAAACACATTAATAATGCCATAAGTATTGATTTATGGGTCAACAAAGTAAAGGAATCTTCAGATGATTACATGCTATTAAAACCCGAATAAACTACTACGTCAGAAAACGCCAAAAGAAAAATATTTGCGATGCATAGAGCTGTTTCGGTAACCTTAAGCGTATCGTCTTCAGTGCTGCTTCTTTTTGCACTGAAGATGGTACGCTTAAGGCTACCGAAACAGCTGTATGCATCGCAAATATTTTTCTTTTGGCGTTTTCTGATGTAGTAGTTTATTCGGGTTTTAATATTCCAACGCCAAGTCTCCTGTTGTTATTTGATTGCATTCTATATTATAAATCTCAAGTAGTATTGTCAAATGAGCTAAAATTAAATCAAAAGGAATTTGCACTTATTATTATGAATGATGCACAAAAGGAAATGATAAAACATACAGTGGTGACTGAATTTGTGTTAATGAGACACGTGGGCTAAATTCTTACGGATTTGAGCTCATAACACTGGTTATCAATAACATTTGTGAAGGATTTCCAAGTGCATTTTTTATAAGTAATAGAACTGATGAAAAAGCCCTGTCAGTATTTTTCCAAGATGTAAAATCTGAAGAAGAAAATATTACTCCTAATGTATTTATGTTAGACATGGCTAATGCATTTTACAATACTTGGGTTCAGATAATGGATCAACCGAAGCACTTTCTTCATTGCACATGGCATGTTGACAGGGCATGGAGGAAGAACTTAAGCAAAATTAAAGGACAAAAAAACAAAGTGTATGCGTATAAAATATTGAGAACAATCCTTAAAGTGAGGGGTGAAGCTGCAATGTGGACAATGTTAGAGACTGCTGTCCAACAGTTCTCAGAAAATGTTGACACATCTGCATATGCTGACTATCTTACAGACGTAGATCTACGTACGCTGTTAAAAAAATGCAACTTTGCTGCCAGAAATTCTCTGTAATTTGAGAAAAAAGTCGTAAATTACAGAAAAATTACGTTTATAAAATGTATTTTTCTGTAGCTAGAGAATTTCTGGTAGCAAAGTTGCATTTTTTTAACAGTGTAGAAAATATAACAAGATGAGGCATTTTGTTATCGTCAGCATTGTGGGTTAATACAAATATACATTTAGAATGCATGCGAAATACTATAAAATATATTTACTTAGATGGAAAAGTAGTCAAACATGTAGATAAATCTTTACATACTCTAATACGCTTTTCAAAGGATAGAATTGTGGAAAAAAATAATAGCTTTGGAAAAGGAAAAAATATCTACCAAATTTAAAAATTTAAGAAACGGTTATTGAAATAGTTGTGAATTCCAAACTATTATAGCAAAGAATGTAGAAGGGTGGCACGTACAAGGTGAAGGAAAGAAAGAAATGTGTTTAGTAGAACAAAGTAATAAAAAACGCCCTTCTATATGCAAATTAGTGAGTGTGGACTGCAATGTGTGTATTCAGAAATACATATGCATATGTCCAGATTCTTCAATCAAATGGAATGTGTGTAAGCATATACACAAAGTGTGTATATATTTAAAGGAAAATGCATATTCTTCAACAATTGATGCAAATTTTGCATCATTGAATGTATGTTACGATCACGAAACTCAATTTGTAACAAAACAAATACAAAAAGCACATACATCATCACTAACATTAGCAGAAGAGATTGACAAAGTTAAAATTGAATATGGGGAGTTACTTTAGAACCAGTTTCGACTGTGCCACATAAAAATATTGACCTTCAGCAATGATGGTATTCGACCAAAAGAGCTAAAAAAATAAATTAAATAAAGCTCCTTTTTTGGATGAAAAAAATGATATATAGCAATATCTCTGATATTAAAAAATCAGATTTCCAGTCAGACTATAATGCAAATAATAAAAATCTGAATTTTTTATGGGTTACAAGCATATTGAAGTTGATTGTATGATATATAAATGGGTTAAGATTGTGATTATAAGAGTTATTTTTACAAAACTTTTTGTTTACATCAGAGTTTTTTTTAAACACTTTATAAAATTTACTTGGTAAAAAAAAATATTTTGTTGATATGGCTTTCAGTGTAATATGTTCAAATTGCTAAAAATTTTAAGTATTTAAATTTTCCTATTTTTGTTTCCCACCAGGGGGATACCTTCTTCAGGTATTCAGGGAGAGTCACACACCCCGGGCTCGAGTGATCTTTTTCTCTTCTCCTTTTTGTTTGTTTGTTTCTCCTTTTTTCTTTTTCTTTACCAATGAGTTTTTTGGTACTTACACGTGCTTATTGCTTTGTTTTCTTTTACTTTGTGGTTGTTCACTTTTTTTGTTGCCAATAAGTTCTTGGTCTATTCTAGATTTGTTTAAAAAAAAAAAAATGGAATTACTAACTTTGTCTCTCACATGTTTTCTTTTGTGTTCATGCTCAATTTTCTTTGTTTGTGTGTTATTTGATTAAAAAATTGAAAACTGTAAAAAAAAGTATATTAACAATTAATACATTAACACAGTTAAGTCCGGTTTAGATGTGGTGCTGGCTATTGGACAAAGATTTTGTTGAGTGTGCCACGAAGTCTAGCCTTAGGGTCACACTACCAGACTGGTGCCCTTGGTGAAGGTGAGACAACGGTGACTACTCGAACGAGAAACACCAGACTAACACGACTACTACATGTGATGACTGAACTGGGATGGCGGCCTAGTAGCTGGTGAATGGTTATGAGTGTCCCAGAGAGGATTCTTAAAAACCCTTTGAGTTTGTGTGTTGGAAGAAACACTCACCCCATTTTCCCTTTTATCTCTTACTATGGCTTCAAGTGAAGGAAATTCGATTAATTTGTCCCGCTCGGGCCAAGCTTTAAAAGCTCAAATGCTAAATCTTGGGCTGATAGAATGGAAGAATTTTCTTCCACTCTTAATGAAAATAATATTTTTGTTAGATGTGAAGCTAAATTTTTTGTAGTGAAAAAGAAATGGTAATTTCACAAAAACATCTCCCTTTCTTATACAGAAATCATTGGAGGCAATAATGGGTGAAACTAAATCCGTAAAAAAACTTAGATCTGGAGAACTGCTTACTGAAGTGGAAAATGACAAACAAGCTATTAAATTTTAAAAATGTACCTAATTTGCTAATATTCCTGTTACAGTAAGTACACATAGAATGTTAAACATTTGTCGTGGTGTGATCTCTGAACCTGATCTTCAATTTATACTAGAGAGCGAAATCCTTGAGAACCTCAAAGACCAAAACGTTAATGCAGTTAAACGCATTTCAGTTTACAATACATTATCTTTATTTAAAAAAGGATTAATTTCAACTTATTATAGTTAACTTTACGTTACATTAAAATCCTTAGAAAGTTGTATACTGCCCAGCTGTAGTCATCATATGAGCTCTGAAGATGGCTCCGTTTGAAATCATGTACTAATGAGCCGCCAAACAGGTGGAGGCTGAGTAATGGCTTGGGCTAGTTTTTCTGCTCAAGGGAAACCGGATATTGTGTTTGTGCATTCAAGAATGAGTTAGAAAATTATAAGAATCTTCTTAAAGATCAACTAGCCATATACGGTGAACTTCTTTGTGGCGAAAACTACACTTTCCAGGACGATAACGCGCCGATTCATGCATCACACGAAACAAGAAAGTGACTTTCAGAGCGAAGTATCAGTGTTCTCCCGTGGCCTTCTAGCTCCCCAGACTTAAATCCCATCCAAAAATTGGGGGGGGGGGGGATCTTAGCTCGTGCGGTTTACCGAAATGAGAGGCAGTTTATATGTGTCGAAGACCTAAAGAATGCTATAAAATGTGCTTGGGAAGAACTGTCTTGTGATATTTTGTTAGAATTGATATATTCGATGCCGAAGCACATCTTTCATGTTATAAAAAACAATGGCGGCTCCACCAAATATTGAATAACCATGTTAGAGGATTTTCTTTTAGACCATTAGTGTCTGCTAATTATGTTGACCACTGCATTTGGAAAAAACGGTTGGTGTCTTATAATTTTTGTCCATTATGTTTTTAAGGTTTTTCATTAGATTGTATGAAAATATCATTATTATAAAATAATTATATATGATAACAGAATAAATTTATGTTTTTGACGTATTCGATAAAACATTTTTAAGCTCTGAATCTTTTCTTTCACTATTTGTCAAATTAGATACCGTATATTTCCGAATACAAGCCGATCCGTATATAAGCCGAGTATACGTTTTTCCCTGCAGAAATTTGCCTAAAATTGAAAACCCGTGTATAAGCCGAATTGAAAAAAATATTCTTTTAAAGTTCGAGTATATCGCTAACACGGCGAAAATATTGCCAATCTATAAAACTTTCAAGATAATCTAAATGTAAATAAAAAGAATTTTTGTTTTGTTACACGGAGCGCGGGCATATTTTGAACTCAAATCAGCAAAGAAATCACCATGCTTAAAGAAATAAAATGTCTTATTACTTACCTTAGAGAGTATATTTTAAGTTAAGTTTGAGTAAAGTATTGTTATATTTAGTTTAATAATATTTACACAAATCATTTACTTTTAAAATATATTAAGTTATTAAAAAACAATATAAATTCATATTTTTGTTATAAAAATCTTTAAACATTTCTAGTTATGTTTTTTGTTTTAATTTAGGTTTCTGTGCAATTGCAATGACATTAACTCATGTTCAGTGATAAAGTTTCTTTGTTTAAATCTTTTTATTTTATTATCTAATGCAGCAATTAAATTTTCAGTAGAAATTTTGTTGTTTTCAATAATTTCCGATTAATTTTCAAAATCACTCTCGTTGTCTCGTTATTTACATTTTTCTGAATCGCTCAAGTAAAAATTGATTGGTACAGCCATCTATCGGCAGAAATTAGAAATAAAATATAGGAATTAGCTTATATGCATTTCGATAATTTCACAAAAATCCTGTATTAAAATACGCTTAAAAAAAAAAAATTAGAATTGAAATTATTCATGGTAGTAGAAAAAATTGTTTGGTGCTGCCATCTATCATCGAAACAGAAAAACAAAAATGGCCGTAAATGTGACCTTTGAGTGCTTCATCGTGGAAAAAAAAAAAAAGAAATAAACACGTGATTACATCGAGTTGCTCTAGAAATAAATTTAAAATTGTTAATTTAAGAGTTTATGTGTGATAATTATTTTAAAATAAGGTTTAATATCACTATTTTACTTTATACATAGTTTTTAAGCTTAAAATATATGTATTCAATCATCATTTCTAACATACGTTTTTTGCTAGAAATGTGGATCCGTGTATTAGCCGACCCCCATAATTCAGCTTCCGAAAAATTTCCAAAAATTCTCGGCTTATACACGGAAATATACGGTAGGTGTCTTATAATTATGTCCACCACTGTATACTGACATGCACAAGGGATTGCCCGAAATTGAGAGAAGGTGCAGTACCAATAATATTTCCTGACTGTCTCAAATATTTGACGAAATAAAATAAAATAAAAATAAATGAACAGGAAAATCATCTTTTTAAATAAGAAAATATTTTTGATTCATTTGATGAACTTAAAATTTTAATTTCTTTCTTAATAAATCCTTATGAAAAACAGGAGTGGCATATAATAATTTCAGAAAATGATATTTTAATTGCTGAGATAATTGATAATGAAGCAGCACCCAATATAAAAGCTTCTTTAAAAATTGATAAACATCTTCGTCCAGTTATATATTATATGAATAACATTGTTCATCTCATATCCTTAAAAAATATTTCTAATTTAAATTTGTTTGGTCAAAAAAATAGTTGTTTAGATGAACTCTGTTTTCACAATCCCAAATTGACAATGATATATTAAAATCAATTATAAATGGAATATGTGATACTCTTACATACATAATTAAAGAAGATATAATTTTGAATGATAACATGAAAAAATTGCATTTTAAAAAGAGCAATTAGAATTGCTAATTCAAAAAAAATTTCGTATCGGTATAGTAATCAAACTTTATTATTGTGCTTGAAATTAATCATGCCGGATTCTAGACATTTGCAAAGAATAATTAATCAAAGATCAATTAATAATATCTGAGCGAATTCCCTGAAATACATTCAGATAAATTTGTCTCATTTGAAAGAACATGAAAAACTAGTTGTTTTACAAATGGATGAAATTCATATAAATTCAATGTATAAAGGAGAGAGTGTCATAGGAGGATACAAGATAGATGTTTGCCAGAAAGCTACATCTGTGCACACATTATTAATATCAAGCTTGCTATCATCTTATAGAGATGTTGTTAGACTTGTGCCAGTAGCAACTGTCACTGCAGAAGCTCTATATGAAATTGGTAAGCAAACAATAATAGCACTTGAACATCTGGGTTTTGAAGTTTTTGCCTTAATAACGGATAATAACTCAATAAATCGGAAAGTTTTTGAATTACTTTTTGATGGTGAAAATTTGATTGTATCTGTTCCTAACCCTGCATACCCTGAAAGAGTATTATTTTTTATGTTAGATCCAGTCCATATAATAAAATTATTGTGAAATAATTGATAAATCAAACAGATAATTTGATATCATTTACATTTCCCGACTGCAATGAATATTCAAATACAGCTACTACATCTTTTAAAATTCTTTGCTCTTTATACGCATCAGTCAACGAAAATTTAGTAAATGTGCCTATAAATTATCATTAAAATCTCTTTACCCATCGAATATCAAAAAGCAAAATGTAAATCTTGCCTTGAAAATATTTAATGAAACGAATGTAGTTGCTTTACGTTAAATGATAGTAGCATGCCTGAAACAGAACTTTCAATGAAACATATGATTTCTGATTTTATTGAACTTTTCGTTAAGTAGTGGAAAATTTAAAACGTCAAATCTCCGAGTAAAGGTATCCGATTAAATGACATTGTAAATTTTTGTTAGATTGTTATCTAATGCGGATTTTTATATGGGAATAATATTTTTATCTAACTTTCAATCCACGTCCATGTTATTTTGTGATTCGTTGAAAATTTAGTTTATTCAGTGTTAATTAAGTAAAAACTTGCCATCCAGTTTCATTAATATTGTGAATATGGATAACAAAACAGATGATAGAAATATGCAATCTCTTCAATCGACGCGCCAAACCCACATTGCAGAAAATTCAGATCAGTGGGAACCAAATTCGACCAGTAATTCATGCATTTAACCATTATGATAAAAACGCTTCTAAATATCTTCTTCCAGCACAACAGTTATTTAATTTCAAATGGCCAGGTTATTTCTACAACAACAAATTTTACAACTCTGTAGAGAGTTATGAAGAATTTTATTGCGACTGCACAATGAGAATATTTAATATTCCAGAATTTGAAGGGGAAGATCTTATCACACTGGTTATTGAAGCGATCAATAAATTAAAATGGAAAGTTATAAGCAAATGCGACATTGCCGATTGTAAGAGGTTTCTTAGAAAACCACCAAACGATAGTTATCCTAAATCAGTAATAGTAACATGTTATTCGACCTACTTGTGTCAGGAAATCAAACAAGTCAGAAACAAAACTCGTGAATTTAAAATATACGGGGAACTTACGTCCGAACAAAATAAATTTCGGCGATTTGCCAATATGAAATTAGGATCAAGGAATTTTCACTTTGTTGATGGTAAGGTACAAGTTATCGATAATTCAGGCGAAACATTATATCTTCAAACTTTCATTGACGTTAGGATGTATTCGGAGAAACTATAAAACACATATAACATAGAGGTGGACATGTAGTTTTTATATTTTTCTCATTTTAATCACTTTATTCATTTCATGTGCTCACGTTTAAATTTAAACACGTTTAAATTTAAAGGCCTTTTACTTCATGTGATGATGATAGACTGAGTTTTTTGAAAAAATATTGCAACTAGATAGAAATATGGAAAAATTCAGACAATTTATCAGGTTTAATAAAAGAAACATTTACTGCTTTATCTCTTACCACAAATGCTTTGATTGAAATTATTCAGTATCTACTAAAGTTATATTTTGAAATTTAAATATGCATTAACGGGTAAGTTTCAGACTGATATACACTGGGTTTTACCCATCCAGTTGGTCATTAAAAAACACATTGAAAGTTAAAACAATAGTTAAAATAATAAAATATAAAAAGATAAATATTTAAAAATAATAGAGGACAGAGTATATAGTGTATAAAATAAAATGATGTAAAAGGAGATGAACAGTGTATATATTAAAAAGATGAACAGTGTAAAATATAAAATCAGATGTTGTAATAAAATCCAGCTTTTGTTAAAAAAATTTTCAAGAGATGATGAGGATTCATACCTAGAAGGCTAGTCAGATTTGGTGAAGATGAATTAAAATAGCTCCTATATAAATGTCTAAGGCAAGGGCAATCGGTGAGTACATGGCGAATGGTAAGTATATCAGGGTGGCAGTTGGGAAAAGTAGGCTGCTGTTGCCCAAGTAATAAGCTTTTATGTGTGAGTCTGGAATGGCCAATTCTCAGACGAGTTACGATAACATCATACTTTCTAGGACTGAGGGTAGGCCGAATGGCAATCTGAGGTTTAATTTCTTTTAATTTGTTATTGTTTTGAGTGTTCCATTCATTTTGCCATATATTTCTCAAAAAGTTTCTAAGTGTATGCTTAAAGTCATCATAAGGAACAGGGCTGTTTAAGAAAATTGATGCCTGCCTTGCAGCTTTGTCTGCTGCTTCATTGCCTTTGATGCCAACATGTCCAGGTACCCAACAGAATAAAATGTCAAGTCCCTTTATTACTAGTCTTGGAGCCGTCAGTAAATATATCTACATAGTCCTTAAAATGAGAGCGATGAGAGGAGTAAAGGGCATGAAAAATAGAACCATCTGTATTAGATTTGTCAAATCCATTAAACGGATTAAGAAAAAAAATACCCTGGAAGTTCCAAGGTGTCATGTTTAAGAGAGATCGAGAACGGACTTTGGTATGAATATGAGAGGTGCCAGACAGAAAGTTCTTAATTTTAACAGCAAAATGTGGGATGCAAGATAAGCGATTCACATAAAGTTTATGATTGTTACAGTTTAAATGAGTGAAGTGGATGACTAGGATGTGAAAGGATGCGATAGTACAATTCACATGAAAGTCTTTGTCTGATGTCAGTGAGAGAAGGCTCCACACAGTCAGCATATAAACTGAATACAGGAGTAGTACGGAAGGCTCCTGAAGAAATTCTCAGTGCACTATGATGTGTTGTGTCAAGTCACTTCAGGTAAGAATCGGGTGCTGATCCATAAACATGGCAGGCATAATCAATTTTAGAGCGAATAGCAGCTCTATATATTTTCAGGAGAGATAGACGATCGGCACCCCAAGAAGTATTAGAAAGGACTTTAAGAATATTAAGAGCTTTGTCACACTTAATTCTTAAGTGTAAAATATGTGGTTTAAAATTCAATTTTCTGTCAAAAATAACACCCAAAAAGAGAGCAGTGTCAACAACTGAGATTGGCCTGTTATTCATTAAAATTTCTGGGTCAGGATGAAGCCCTTGTTTGCGGCAAAAATACACACAAGTTGTTTTGTCGGTAGAAAAAGTAAAACCGTTTTTATTTGTCCAGTTGATGATATTTTTGATGGCAAGTTGCAATTGGCATTCAATGAAGCGCATGTCATTTCCCTGGCAAGAAATTTGCAGGTCGTCAACATATAAACTTCCATTTACACATTGTGGCAATTGTTTTAGAATATCATTTATTTTCAAAGAAAAAGTGTGACGCTCAGAACACTGCCTTGAGGCACACCCTCCTCCTGAAAATAGAAATCTGAATAAACTGATCCTATTCGAACCTGAAAGCATCTGACTCTTAAAAAGTTTTGAATGAAAATGGGGAGATTTCCTCGAAAGTTCAGATTAAAAAGATCTTTAAAATACCATAGCGCCATGTCTTATCATAAGCTTTTTCTATATCGAAAAAAATTGACACCAAATGGTTACGTCTCACATTAGCTTTGCGAATATTTGTCTCTAATAATAAAATATTGTCAACCGTAGAACGGCCCCGTCGAAAACCACTTTGCCATGGAGAAATCAAATTATTTCTTTCAAGAATGAAAACTAATCTAGTATTAACCATTTTTTCGAGTAGTTTACATAGACAGCTTGTAAGAGCAATGGGCCTGTAATTCTTTGGATCAGTAGTATCTTTGCCAGGTTTAGGAAAAGGAATAACTATAGCATCGTGCCAAGCAACAGGGAATATATTTTCAGTCCAGATCCTATTGAAAGATGGAGATTTTTAAGAGACTGTTTTGATAAATGTTTAATCATAATGTAGGTAACACCATCGGGTCCGGGAGCAGAGTTACGGCAATGTTTCAAACTATTTTTTATTTATTTTCTGTAAAAGGTCTATTGTAGTCTAGTGAAATAGCGGGAGTAAAAATTGATTGATGATTGTTCAGAATTACGTTTATGAGACAAAAAAGGTTCAGAATATGAATTAGAACTGGAGATGTGAGATAAAGTGTTACCAATGGTGTTTGCAATATTTTTAGTAGAAGTTATAGTTTGGCCATTATCTTTTAAAAATGAAATACTTTGACTCGAATATATTCCCATTGCTTTCTTGACACGACGCCACAGCTGTTAACTGCTTACATTGGAGGTAATGCTGGACACATATTTAATCCAGGAATTTTTTTGGGAGTTTCTGCGGATTCTTCGTGCGGCTGCACTTGCTTTTTTGAATGCGATATAATTAGCAGTAGTCGGGTACCTCCTAAAAATTCCCCAAGCTTTTTGTTGCTGTCTTTTTGCAGTATTGCATTCATCATTCCACCATGGCTTTGAATGTTTACTGAGACGTCCAGAGGATTTTGGAATAGTAATGTCAGCTGCATTTATAATACAGATTGTGACGTCAGTGATTGCTCTGTTGATATCACCCTGAGTCATTTCGTATGTGATAGTTGCCTTTATAGTGAAAGTAGTCCAGTTGGCCTTGTCATAAATATAATGTGGATTTCTAGGATGATGATCATTAAAAGTATAAAAAGATAAAAATAAAGGAAAATGGTCACTATTATGAAGGTCGTTACTAACAAAGAAATTAAAATATGGATAAAGAATGGGAGAGCAAATGGCCAGGTCTGTTGCATGAAAAATTCTTGAAGGTTCATGAAAATATGTATTGTCACCATTATTTAAAATACATAAATTATGGTCAGTAATTAGGTCTTCAATGATTTGTCCCCGAGGGTTAATATCAGGACTACCCCAAAGTAAATTGTGTCCATTGAAATCACCAAGAATTAAAAAAGGGGTCGGCAGTTGCAAAATAAGCCTATTGAGGTCATATTGGCAAAGAGTCATATTTGGCGGCAAATAAACAGTGCAGATGGTGATAGGTACATGTATATGGATCTGAACAGCAATAGCCTGGATGTTTGTATTTAAAATATTAGAATGTGGAACATTATTAGAAATTAAAAGAGCTGCACCACCTGTAGCTCTGTCAGAATGTATAAAATCATTTCTAAAACACTAATAGCCACGGATTTTAACATTATCCTGTTGTCTTAAGTATGTTTCTTGGAAAGCGAAGCATAGAGGTCGATGATCCGAGATTATTTCTCTTATTTCATCTTGTTTATTAATAAAACTTCGGCAATTCCATGAGATGAAATTAGTCATGATTTTTTTTTTTTTTTTAGATTAAAACATTTACGTCATTATCTTCTGATGCGGTAGACATACCTTCCCCATCAGAAGGATGGAGGCTTATTGAATCTGCTTGTTTAACCGGATTTATTTTTGTAGTTTTATTTAATTTTTGGTTAGGCAATTTCAATATTTTCTTTTTCTTAACAATACGGTGACGGGAAGGTGAGTTAGACTGTTTTATTGAGACAGAGGTATGTGCTCGATCAGGCAAAAAGCTTTTTGCAGCATGTGCAAATTTCTTTAATGCAGCTTGTTCGGAAGATAAAGACTGTGTGGAATTTGAAGCCAGATTAGGCTTAGGTTGCATTTTACGAGAATTATTTAAAACAGTTTCAACTGGAGAGCTGGTATTGTTTAGAGAGTCTGTTTGTGCAACTATTGTTTTACAAGTTCTTTTGGTGCAAGTAGCAGCAGCATATGATTTTCCAATGATGGGTGTTCTTGATTCTACTATTTTCCTTGCTTCTGGGTATGATATATTTTGTTTTGTTTTACTGGTTTGAATCCCTTTCTCTATTTTCCATTTTTCACAAGACTTGGAGTATGATGGGTGATCTTTTTTACAATTAACGCAAGAGACTGGAGCTTCACAATTTTGACTGTCATGGCCAACTGCACTGCAACGGGTTTAGTTTACCACTGCAAGAGGTCTTTGAGTGGCCAAAACGTTGGCAATTAAAACATCTTAGAGGGTTAGGGATGTATGGCCTTATAGGGCATTCAAGGTATCCAGCTTTGATTGATTGGGGAAGTTTAGGAGAATCTATGGTCAAAATAATGTGTTTAGTTGGAACAGGCTTATTATCACGGAAGACTGAAATTCGTTTAACGGCAATAACTTTTTGGTCTTTTAAATTCTCTAGTATTTCACTTTCTGGAATATATTGTAGATCTGGTTCAAAAATCACACCACGACAGATGTTCAGTGTTCTATGTGTACTTACTGTGACTGGTATATTGGCAAATTGGGTACATTTTTTTAAGTTATTAGCTTGCTTGTTATTTTCAACCTCAATTAGCAGTTCACCTGATCTAAGCTTTTTGACAGATTTTGGATCAACGATTATTGATTGTATTGATTTCTGAATTAGAAAACGAGAGGTCTTAAAGAAATCTCCTTCATTTCTCTACACTACAAAAAATCGAGCTTTGCAATTTACAAATACATTACTCTCATTAAGGGTGGAAGAAAACTCTTCCATTCTTTTCAGCCCAAGATTTCTCATTTAAATTTTTGATTGCTTGGCCCGAGCCAGACGCATTAATCAAATCTCCTTTACTTGTAGCCATAATAAGATATAAGAGGAAAAAAAGGGGTGAGTGTTTCTTCCAACACACAAACGCAAAGGGTTTTTAAGAATCCTCTCTGGGACACCCATAACCACTCACCAGCTACCAGGTCGCCGACCCAGTTCAGGCATCACATGTGGTAGTCGTGTTAGTCCGGTGTTTCTCGTTCTAGTAGTCACCGTTGTCTCACCTTCACCAAGGGCACCAGTCATTTCCTCACCGACTGCCCTTGCCTTCGTCATCTTTATCGAAAAAATTTTAATTAATCTTCACCCACTCTTACGAGCCTTTTAGGTAAAAATCCTCATTATCATCTGACAAACTTCTTGAAGGAGGCTGGTTTTTACTTCGACATCTGATTTTATTCTTTACATTGTTCATCCTGTTTTACATCTGTTTTATTAGATACACTGTTTTTATTATTTTTGATTTTATCTTGTTTGTTTTGCTTCATTGTTTTACTGTGATTTTTTAATGGCTTTCTGGATGGGTAAACCCATCCAGAAGCTACTTTCTCTTTTACCCATTTGTTTGGCGCAGCATGTCCTACTTTGGACCTTGCGCCAAAAAAAGCTATTCAACCAACCAACCAAGGGCACCAGTCTCCCAGTGTGACCCCAAGGCTAGACTACCGTGACACCCTCACCAAAATCTTTGCCCCGATAGCCACATCTACACCTGACTTAACTCGGTTAGTGTATTAATTGTTAGTATATATATTTTTTTGTTGCATTTTACAGTTTTATATAATTTTTTTTTTTTTTTATAACCGCCAACAAAGAAAAAAAGTGAGAACAGACTGAAAAACAAGTAAGTGTAACAAGGTGAATGGTATATATATATATATATATATATATATTTTTTTTTTTTCAAAAATCTTTTTTATTTTATTTTTTTAACAAGAGAAGACCAATAGCTAACTGGCATCGGAAAAACGTAAAATAAAAACCGAACAGACCAATACCTTATTGGGGAAAAAATAAAAAAATTAAAAATTTAAAAAAAATTTTTTTTAAAGGAAAAGAAATAAAAAATACATAAATTAAAAATTAAAAAAAATAAAAAAAAGAAGGGGAAAAGAAAAGATCACTCAGGCCCAGGGTTCGTGACACTCCCCCTGAATACCTAAAGGAGGTATTTTCCTTGGGGGGGAAAAAAGAAAAAAAAGGAGGGAAAAGAAAAGATCACTCGGGCCCGGGGTACGTGACACCCCCTGAATACCTAAAGGTATCCCCTTGGGGGGGGGGGGGGGGCAGGGCCACAGAAAATACAATATTCCTCATGCAACTATATATGGTAAAGCAAAAGGAAGGACATAAATACTGGCACCTAGGATTATCGGCTGAATAAAAGTACAACCTGCAACTTTCAAAGGTAAATGAATTTTTCATTTTGCTTTCTTTTAACCTATATATATGGTAGAGAAAGTATTGCTTTTGGGTCAAATTTCCAAAATTGAGTTTTTGTTATAATTACACATTTTGAGGCTCCCTGAATTAGAAAATCATGTTTTTAGCGATTGGTCTATATGTGTGTGTCTGTTATCAGCATATCTCAAAAACATAGAAAGTATTGTATGGAAACCATTCTTCATTTGTTTACAGGTTTTTTTTTATTCAGATATATTGAGATTAAACATGGATATTGCTGGAATTTTTATTCATTTTGTGTTACATGTTTTTCAAGTAAGACACAACATTATTTACAGACAATATACAGGGCTGGCCAATTTTCTATTTAATGTAATTGATGGAAGTGCTTTGCTGCATTTTATTGTGTCAATAGCCACATATCTATATGTGATAAAAACAGTATTACATGAAAAAAATTGCACTTTTAAAATTACCCTCGTGCACAACATATTCTCTAGCCCCTTGACGTTTCATTATTTAGGTTATTTAAAGCTGCATGGCAAAAAAATGTTGATAAATATCAAAGTTCAAGTCACAGAAAGCTCATGAGAAAAACTTGTTTCCTGGAAGAAATTGGCAATGTGTGGAGCATGTTATCAATCAGCACATGCCAATCTGAATTAAGAAAGTCTGGTATTTTTTCACTGAACCGTTTCGTAATACCTGATTTTTTTTATCCTACTTCTCTTCAGCACTACAAAAAATTCCAGGTTAAGAAAGAAGAATCAGAGGAATGAGGATAAATGTGTGTAGTTTAAATATACACACCAATGATAATACAGCTAAAATAACTGGTAATGGCAATATAGAGGTACACAGTAAAATTCTTCAATGCTTAATGCTTAGCGGCTGCCCTGATACTTTCTTCAGTCTTTCCAGTAAGTTTGCTCCTGTTTTAGCCGCACAATTGACAAAAAAGAGTTGTGTTTTGTAAAATGTTAATGGCGATGGCAAAAGCAGAGGTGGAAGTGCCGATAAGCTAATTTTAATTGAGTTTGAAAAATATCACTACTGTTTTGTTAGATATATGAAAATAGATTATAATATTTTTTTTTTAATCTGCCAAACCAGATTATTTATTTGTTTTTCTCTTTAACATTTACACCATATTTTCCTTTGAAAATTGTTAAACTAATTTAAAAAATGGCTATTGAATATACAGTTGATCATAAATATGTAAAATGAAACAAACAGAATTTTTTATTTTCGAAGCACATTTGGATTGAAACATCTGTATGTTAACACGATTAAATTGAAATAACAATTAATTTAATTAATGAATTATTTGTAACTGAACACTATAAACTGAAAAAACTAACAACAGCTGTTTTAGGCCAAAAAAAATTAATAGAACTGTCCTTCGTAAAACAAAAAATAAGCAAAAAGGGTAAGAGAGCGTTTTGCAAGCAATAATAAGCACTCGCGGCTACTGAAAGACTTCTGCATTTAGTTTCCATTGAAACTTCATTTGTTATTTTTCAGAGTAGTGCTACTATCTACCGAACAAAGAAGAAACATCAGTTAAAACAAAGGGATAATATTGAAAAGTTTTTGCATAAAAAAAACGTTAAATGATCTCAAGTTTTTGGTTCCAGTACGGAATCAATGAACATTATAGTGTTAAAGGCTGGATTATCTAAATATTTTATTTTGTCACAGATTTAAAGTTACAATAATAATAATTATTATCGTAAATAGAAAATAAGTGGCAATTATTTTTATTCCTAAAAACTAATTACGGTTTCTTTTTTATATAAAACCACAAAATTATTTAAGGAGATTGTATCAAAGCGAGCATATTTGAGCTACTTTTGACTTAATATTTTTAAAACATCTAGTGAACTGAAACTTGCATTATATATAACTTTATTATATTTCACTTATATATAAACGCCATTTAGAGAAAAATTGAAAACACCATTGAACTTATTTTTATTCCACTCTCCATGCTTTGAATTTAATTCACTTTCAGAAATTCATTTTGGAAATAATCAAAAATGTGTCCAAGAATTTCACGTCATTCAATGACAAATTTTCAACAACTTGAAAATTATGAAATGAAAGGAAGATGACAGTCATTGTTCATTTCGTAAAATACAAATCTGGTGAAAAAGCAGAAATCAGAGAACATTTTTTAGGTTTTTTACCTGTTAATGATACCAGTGGAGAAGCTTTAACTAATGCCCTTCTGAGACACTTAAGAGAAGCTTCATATTCCATTAAAAAATCTTAGAGGACAAGGCTATGACAATGGGGCTAATATGAAAGAGAAAAAAATCAAGAGTACAAAAGAGAATACTAGAAATAAATCCAGGTGCTTTTTTCGTGCCTTGTGGAGCACATTCTCTGAATCTGGTCGTTAATGATGCTGCATTTTGTAGCAAAGAAGCAGTATCCTTTTTTGGAATAATACAAGAAATTTATAATTTCTTTGCGGCTTCGCCCCATCGATAGGAGGTTCTGCAAAAGCACATAACAAATCTAACAGTAAAGGCACTGAGCCAGACTAGATGGGAAAGCTGCATTGAAGCGGTCGCACCATTTATATTTCAGTTAGGTGAAATTTACGATTCTATGTTTGAACTTACACAAGACGAAAGATTGGACCAATATGCACAAAATACCGCCTCAAATTTGGGAAAACAAATACAAAACTACAAATTTGTTTGTTGCCTAACCATATGGCATTTGATTTTATTTAGAATAAACATCATCAGCAAAAAACTACAAGAAGTAGAAATGGATATTGCCAAAACTCTTGAAATCATTTCTTCTACTAAAAAGTTTTTTGAAGAAATACGGACAAATGAGGGATATGAAAGTATTTTAGTGGATTCTAGGGAGATAGCAGAATCTATTGATATAGAACCAAACGTTTCACAGGAAGTTCAATTGCGGCCTAGGAAAATAAAAAACAATTTTCCTATGAATCAGATGATCAACAAATCATGGATCCTAAAGCTGCGTTCAGAAATAATTGTTTTTATGTTGTTTTGGACCAATGTATTTCTGAGCGATTTCAGCAGCTTGAGAAATACAATAATATCTTTGGATTTCTCTATCCTACGTCCAAAATCAATGAGGACTGTGAAATTTTAAAATGCTGCAAAGATTTGCATCAATCATTAAGTGATAAAGAGGAGAGTGATATAGATTTAATTCAGCTATATCACAAACTCAAAGTGTTTAAAAGCATTTTATCAGGAGAAGAAAAAGAAAAAAAAACAAAAGTCCTTTTGAACTTTTAAATTTTATTAATGAAAATGGATACGTAGAAAATTTTTTTAACTTTACAGTAGCATTCAGAATACTTCTTACTCTTCCCGTTTCCGTAGCAACAGGAGAACGAAATTTTTCGAAGTTAAAAATTATAAAGAATTATCTAAGGTCATCGATGTCACAAGAACGCTTAGTAGGGCTTTCTTTAATGTCAATAGAATTTTCTTGTTTTGAAGAAATCGATATTGAATCAGTAATTACAGAATTTGCAAATAAGAAAGCTCGTAAAGTAAATTTATTTGATAGATAGATAGATAATGTATACTACACCCATACCACTGTTTATAATTAAATTGGTCTTATTTAGCCCTTTCTCATTTTGCTATTAAAAAAAAAAAAAAAAATTGTATAACTTTAATAGTTTCTTTTATTTTTGTCTTCTACCTCAGAAAAATAAAGTATGTTTCATTTCTGAATCACATTGTTGCATTTTAAAGTTTATGTTTATCATATCAATACAAAAAGCCCTTAACGGGTTAACAGTTTGTGACGCAGCACTGCACTTTATGGCTATAAGAATTAGAAATATGGGTCTTAAAAATAATGATATCAAATTTTCAGTGACGCTTTGCTATTAATTAAAAAATACAGAGATTTTCTTATTTGAATTTGTTTTTTTCTTATATTTATTTTTACAGTGTAAACGTTATTTTCAACATAAAATAATATATAACATTTACTTACCGATACCTTTTCATTCACATCTCTTATAATATCAAAATATGTGTTTTAAAAGAAATATGAAATTCCAGCAACGCAGTGTTGTTACATTAAGTGATTTGTTTTTAAATTCCACTGCAATTATTTTATTTTGCATATTAAAGCATATTTGCACATTGAAATATTGCTTTTAATTTTCAAATACGCAGTCAAATATATCACTTTCATTAAGTTTATATTATGTACTGAAATGTAATTATTTTATCTTTTGCGTCACGCCATCCAAAACTACAACTAAAAATTTCGCTTTTTTTTTTTTTTTTTTTTTCAGCACACTATCTACTTGCATGCTTTTTGAATTAATTTGGATAAGATGGCACAAAATAAACATTTCCATAAATTTTATTATCACCTTATAAATGTCATGGTTGTTAATGCCTGGATTCTATGGAAATCACAAAACACCTAAAGTTTAGACCCGCTAAAATTCAAAAGTTCATTTGCAACCAGTTTGATATATAAAGATACGGCTGAACTAAATAAAAAGAAAAGAGGTCAACCATCTCCAAGAGAACCAGCGATAAAACGTAGAAATACACACACTGTGCCCCAAACTTTGCGTTTAGATGGAGGAATGCATTATCCAAAGAAAACTGAAGCGAAGTTGCCAGTCACTGTAGAGATAAAGCTTGCAAAAGCAAAACACAATATATTTGTGGAGTATGCACTGTTGTACCAATGTGTCCAGAGTGCGTGGAATCATTTCATTCCAAATAAATCATATAAAACTTATGCAGATATGTGGCAATATGTGAACATTGAACCATATTGTCTCCATAAAATTACTTCATGATAATGGGCTGTTATTTATTTTAAAAAAATAACAGTAATAATAACTATTTGATTTTTTTTACTGGGTAAAAATAATTCATGCATGAGAGGGTTAAATGTTTTCCCTTCCCACTCTCATTGTTATTGGGTATCTAATGCAGTGTTTCCTAATGAAGATAAAAATCTTATTGAATCACAAACTAGTGTACCAGAATCAAAGGAAGACAGGGCTGATAAAATTAGGAAAAATGATGTTGGATTATATATAGATGAAGAAGCTTCGGATTTCATTAAAGAAAACCTTTTAAAAAATCTATGGATGCCGGTTGACAAATATCAATTTCATGAACAAAAGCAGGGAAACAAAAGAACCTTTCAAATGAATTGGATGAAATGCTTTCCTTGGTTGGTATATTCTGATGCGTTACAAGGTGCTTTATGCAAGGTATGCATACTGTTTGAAAAAAAAATCAGGAGTGGAAAAAAGTGCACACCAGAATTCATCATGCCTTGCAAAAAGGTGTTTCAAAAGTTGGAAATATCTGATAGAAGTTTTTGAAAATCACAATAAATCAAATTATCCCAAATATTAATTTTTTTTTATTTGAGAATTTTTTTCAGATATGCAATGGAAAGACATATTCAAGACATTCAAGGGCAACTTAATAATGATTTCTCGAAGCAAATGAATGAAAATCAGGAAATGTTAGCAGCGATAATCCAGACAATTTTTTTCTTTTTTTGTCAGCAAGAACTAGCCTTAAGAGGAACAGACGATTATGGTCGTATTTCTTTAGAGGATCCTAAATCAAATTATGGTAATTTCAGATCCTTACTTCGATATCAGGCTAACTGTGGTGATGAATTCTTGAAAAATCATATAATATCATCAAGTAATAATGCATTATATAAAAGTCATTTGTATTTGTTCGATGAAACGTTATTGTTACAATTGCTTGCCATTTGTCTTGCATCAACCGCTTCCGTTGAGAGATCATTCTCAACTCTGAAAAGATTGAAAACACACCTTAGGAATAACACAGTGGAAAGCAAGTTGACTGCCTCATCCCTTAAGTTAGTTCATAGAGAAATTACATTAAATGAAAAAGCAGTAATTGATAAATATGCTTCTAAATCCAGAAGAATAAAATTTCTTTAAATTAGCTTGCCTAAATTATTTTTATTTATTTTTATTCTTTTATTTATTTAAATTTGTACATTAATTTAATTATCATATAGCACATTTTTATTTATAGATAAATTTTAAAAATATAACTGATGATGCATACTTTGTTTAAAACAAAAAAAAAAATAAATAAATAAAAATAAATAGACCAATTTAATTATTTAATATTGCATTGAAAATTTTAATTTGATGGCTGTAATCTTGTGTAATACAATTTATCATGTTTATTTGTATTTAAACATTTTGCAGAAGAGTTCCTTCGAGAAATATCCTTTAAAAAATACATAATATAAAATATGCAATGCGAAAAACTGAGGCTCTAAATAATGAAATACAGAAACATATAAAAAGAATGCCCTATTTTAAAATCAGATTGTGCTAAAAGACAAAGTACTATAATATTCAAAAATATTTTCCTATTTTTGGCTAAAATTGTAAAGAATGGGCTAAAATAGGAAGTAAAAGGTAAATAGGAAGTATAAAAAATTATTTCTCATTTAAATGAGAGTTATATGAAATAATTTAAAAGGAAAATAGTATATATATACAGTAGAGAGTCAAAAATCTGCACACTATGGGACCAGAGGTTGTGCGGATTTCAGGATTTTGCAGATTTCGGGGCCCATAAAAAAATGATTTTCACGTTGAATAATAAAAGCAGAATATTATCCAAACTAAACACATACTAGTGAATAATAACACTGAATTTTAAATTACTATGTACATAAGAATAATAATGAAAACAATAAATAAAAATGAAAAAAAAATGTCAAATTTAGTTGGTTGGTTGAATGGTTTTTCCTTGGCGCAAGGTCCAAAGTAAGACATGCTGCGCCAAACAAACAGGTAAAAGAAAAAGTATCTTCTGGATGGGTTTACCCATCCAGAATGACATTAAAAAAACGCAGTAGAAAAATGAAGCAAAACATACAAGATAAAATCAAAAATAATAAAAAACAGTGTGTACATAAAAAAACAGATGTAAAATAGGATGAACATTGTAAACAATAAAATCAGATGTTGAAGTAAAAACCAGCCTCCTTCAAAAAATTTGTCAAGTGATAATGAGGGTTTGCACCTAAAAAGCTTGTCAGATTGTGTGAAGATGAATTAAAATGATGTCGATACAGATGACGAAGGCAAGGGCAGTCGGTGAGAATATGGCGAATGGTTAGTGCATTATAATGACATTTCGGACAAGCATGTTGTTGTTCTCCAAGCAATAAATATTTATGTGTGAGTCTTGAATGCCCGATTCTTAGTCTAATAATAATGGTTGGTTGGTTGGTTGGTTGTTGTTTAATGGCGCAAGGTCCGCAATGGGACATACTGCGCCAAACAAAAGGATAAAAAAAGGACGCTTCTGGATGGGTTTACCCATCCGGATGGTCAGTAAAAAACACATTGAAAATTAAAACAATAGGTAAAATAATAAAATAACAAGACAAATATTGAAATAATAGAGAGCAGAGTAAAAAGTGTATAAAATAAAATGATGCAAAAAGTTATGAACAGTGTATATATAAAAACTGAAGTAAAAGGAGATGAACAGTGTATATAATAAAAAGATGAACAGTGTAAAATATAAAATCAAATGTCATGATAAAAACCAGCTTCTTTTATGAATTGGTCATGCGATGATGAGGGTTCACACCTAAAAGGTTCGTCAGATTGGGTGAAGATGAATTAAAATGTGTTCGATAGAGATGACGAAGGCAAGGACAGTCTGTGAGGACATGACGAATGGTTAAAGCACTGAAATGACACTTTGGACACTCAGGTTGTTGTTCTCCAAGTAATAAGTATTTATGTGTGAGTCTGGAATGCCCAATTCGTAGTCGAGTAATAATAACATCGTATTTTCTAGGGGAAATTGTAGGCCAGACTGAAATTTGAGGCTTTATTTCTCGCAATTTATTATTATTTTTGTTATTCCACTCCCTTTGCCACATATTTTTAAGATAGCTTTTAAGTGTGTGCTTAACGTCTTCATAAGGAACAGGACAGTTTAAAAGTATGGAAGCCTGCCTTGCGGCTTTGTCTGCTGCTTCATTGCCTTTAATGCCTACATGGCCAGGAACCCAGCAAAACAAAATATCAAATCCTTTTTTCAAAAGGTCGTTGTAAGTTTTTAAAATTGAAATGAAAGTCAGGTTACAAGAGCTAGAAGAGAGAGAATCTAGTAATAATGACATCACATTTTCTGGGGGTGAGTGTAGGCCAGATTAAAATTTCAGGTTTTATTTCTTGCAATTTGTTATTGGTTTGGTTATTCCACTCCCTTTGCCAAATATTTTTTAAATAGGTTTTAAGTGTGTGCTTCATGTCATCGTATGGTACAGGACAATTTAAAAGAATAGAAGCCTGCCTTGCGGCTATGTCTGCTGCTTCATTGCCTTTGATGCCAACATGACCAGGAACCCAGCAAAACAAGATGTCAAATCCCTTTTTCAGAAGGTCATTGTAAGTTTTTAAAATTGAAGTGAAAGATGGATTACAAGATTGTCAAATTTAGATAAAATCTGTTCACATGCAGCTAGTTGGTTGGTTGGTTGGCTTTTATTGGCGCAAAATCCACAGTGGGATATGCTGCGCCAAACAATTAAATAAAAAACAAGAAGCAGCTTCTGGATGGGTTCACCCATCCAGATTGTCTAAAGAACAGCTAAAAGGGAAAATCAAAAAACATAAAATACAGTGTAGAATAACAGATGTAAAATATAATGAAAGTGTAGATAAAAAAAACAGATGTAAAATATAATGAGAGGTAGATGTAAAATGTAAAAAAGAGTGTAAATACTAAAATTAGAGGTCGTAATAAAAACCAGCATTTTTTAAAAAATTTGTCAATTGATGATGAGGAGTAATACCTAAAAGGCTCGTCAGGTTTGGTGAGGATGAATTAAAGTGATGTCTGTAAAGATGACGAAGACAAGGGCAGTCGATGAGCAAATGGCGAATAGTCAGCACAGAGAAATGACACTTCGGACAATCAGGTTCCTCTTCCCCAAGTAGTAAATATTTATGTGTAATCCTTGAATGCCCTATTCTAAGACGAGTAATTATAACATCAGATTTTCGATTGATAAGGGTAGGCCAGATTGCAATTTGAGGTTTTATTTCTCGTAATTTATTATTATGTTGATTATCCCACTCCCGTTGCCAAATAGTTTTAAAAGTGCTTCTAAGTGTGTGCTTAATGTCATCGTATGGTACAGGACAATTTAGGAGAATAGACGCCTGCCTTGCGGCTTTGTCCGCTGCCTCATTTCCCTTAATGCCAACATGACCGGGAACCCAGCAAAACAAAATGTGAAATCCCTTTTTTAGAAGGTCGTTATAAGTTTTTAAAATTGAGATAAAAGAGAGGTTACAAGAGCTGGATGAAAGAGAATCAAGAACACTCTTTGAGTCAGTATAGATTATGAATTTTCGATTGGAATGAGATGAAATATAGTTAAGGGCAACCTCAATAGCAAAAACTCTGCAGAGAAAATAGAATAAGAGTTAGGAAGTTCATAGCTAAAAGTAATGTTATCAGAAACGACACTACAACCAACCTTATCAACAGTCTTAGAGCCAGCAGTAAAAATTTCTGTATAATCCATATAGTTGTTACGATGTGCTGTGAAAAGGGTCTTAAAGATGGAAGCATCTGTGTTAGCCTTGTCAAAACCTTTAAAAGGATAAATGCAAGAAATAACTTGGAAATTCCAAGGCGTCATATTTAAAAGATCTCTAGGACGAACTTTGGTGGGAAGATGGGAAATGCTTGGAAGATAGTTTTTTATTCTGAGACCAAAATGTGGGATGCATGATGGACGATTTAAAAAGAGGTTGTCATTATTACTACGGATATGAGGATGAAGCAGATGATTAGGATGTGAAAGAATTCGATAGTATAGTTGCAAAGATAGCTGTTGTCTAATATTAGTGAGGGATGGCTCTACACAGTCTGCATATAAACTGAGAATTGGAGAAGTTCGAAAAGCCCCTGAGCAAATCTTAAGAGCACTGTGATGCACTGTGTCAATCTTTTTCAGATAAGAAAAAGGAGCTGACCCATAAATTTCACAGGCATAATCTAGCTTTGAGCGAATAACAGAACGGTAGATTATAAGTAAGGAATTGCGATCTGCACCCCAAGATGTGTTCGAGAGTACTTTTAAAATGTTTAAAGTTTTGTCACATTTCGTCCTTAAATATGATATATGTGGCTTAAAATTAAGTTTTTTGTCAAAAATTACACCCAAAAAGCGGGCAGAGTCAACAACCAAAATAGGTCTGTCATTTATAAAAATCTGTGGATCAGGATGGAGACCCCGTTTGCGACAAAAGTGCACACACTGTGTTTTGTCAATAGAAACAGTAAAACCATTCTTATTAGTCCATTTTATTATGTTTTTTACAGCAAGTTGTAGTTGGCGCTCAATGAAGCGCATGTCATTCCCCTGGCAAGAGATTTGCAGGTCGTCAACATAAAGACTACCATGGACACTTTGTGGTAGTTGTTCTAGGATATTATTGATTTTTAAAGAGAAAAGTGTGACACTCAGGACACTGCCTTGAGGTACACCTTCTTCCTGAAAGTAAAAAGTTGAAAAAACTGAACCAATACGAACTTGGAAGCGTCTGACTCTCAAAAAATTCTTAATAAAAATAGGAAGATTCCCCCGAAAGTTCAAATTAAAAAGGTCTTTTAAAATGCCATGGTGCCATGTCTTGTCATAGGCCTTTTCCATATCAAAAAAAATTGACACCAAATGGTTACGTCTTGCAATTGCTTTCCGAATATTTGTCTCCAATAATAAAATATTGTCAACCGTAGAACGGCCCCGTCGAAAACTTTCCAAGGAATTGTCCTGTACCATACGATGACATTAAGCACACACTTAGAAGCACTTTTAAAACTATTTGGCAACGGGAGTGGGATAATCAACATAATAATAAATTACGAGAAATAAAACCTCAAATTGCAATCTGGCCTACCCTTATCAATCGAAAATCTGATGTTATAATTACTCGTCTTAGAATAGGGCATTCAAGGATTACACATAAATATTTACTACTTGGGGAAGAGGAACCTGATTGTCCGAAGTGTCATTTCTCTGTGCTGACTATTCGCCATTTGCTCATCGACTGCCCTTGTCTTCGTCATCTTTACAGACATCACTTTAATTCATCCTCACGAAACCTGACGAGCCTTTTAGGTATTACTCCTCATCATCAATTGACAAATTTTTTAAAAAATGCTGGTTTTTATTATGACCTCTAATTTTAGTATTTACACTCTTTTTTACATTTTACATCTGTTTTTATTATCTACCTTTCATTATATTTTACATCTGTTTTTATTATCTACACTTTCATTATATTTTACATCTGTTATTCTACAGTGTATTTTATGTTTCTTGATTTTCCCTTTTAGCTGTTCTTTAGACAATCTGGATTTGCCAAGGGGAAATTAAATTATGCTTTTCAAGAATATAAACCAGTCTAGCATTTACATTTTCTCAAGCAATTTACATAGGCAGCTAGTTAGAGCAATGGGTCTATAATTTTTTGGATCGGTAGCATCTTTGCCAGGCTTTGGAAAAGGAATAACAATAGCATCGTGCCAAGCAGCAGGAAATATATGCTCAGTCCAGATTCTATTATAGAGAAGAAGCAGGTTATTAAGGGACGCTTTGGATAAATGGTTGATCATAATGTAAGTAATTCCATCAGGCCCAGGAGCAGAGTTATGGCAACGTTTTAAACTGTCTCTCAGTTCTCTTCCTGTAAATAAAGTATTGTAATTTGGTGATGAGCGGGACATGAAGTTTATTGTTGAGCGTTCAGAATTACGTTTGAAAGACAGAAAGGGTTCAAAATAGGAATTTGTACTAGAGATGTTAGATAATGTTCTACCAATGGTATCTGCAATATTTTTGGTTGAGGTAATAGTTTGGCCATTTTCTTTTAAAAAAGAGATGCTATGATTAGTATAAATACACATTGCTTTCTTGACACGATGCCACAATTTTTTGCTGCTAATATTCTAGATAATACTTGAAACGTAATTAACCCAGGAATCTTTCTGAGCTTTCCTGCGTATTCTCTGTGCACTGGCCTTCACTTGTTTGAATGCAATATAGTTTGTAGTTGTTGGGTAACGCCTAAAAATGTCCCATGCTTTTTGTTGCTTTCTCTTTGCAATGTTACATTCTTCATTCCACCAAGGCTTTGGGTATTTAGCAAGACGACCAGACGATTTTGGAATTGAGATGTTAGCAGAGTTGATGATGCAGTTAGTGACATCAGCAACTGCTTTGTCAATATCACCCTCAATCATTGATTGCGTAATAGTAGCTTTCATAGTAAAGGAGGTCCAGTGGGCCCTGTCATAAATAAAACGTGGATTACCAGGATGATGGTCGTTAAAATTATAAAAGGATAAAAATAAAGGAAAGTGGTCACTACTATGTAGATCGTTACTCACAAAAAAATTAAAATATGGATATAGATTGGGAGAGCAGATGGCAAGGTCAATTGCATGGAAAGTCCTAGAAGGCTCGTGAAAGTAAGTATTGTCCCCGTTATTTAAGATACACAAGGAGTTGTCAGTAATAATATTTTCAATGATTTGACCACGGGGGTTATTATTAGGGCTTCCTCATAGCGAATTATGTCCATTGAAATCTCCTAGTATTAAGAAGGGAGTTGGAAGTTGAGAAATAAGGCTATTGAGGTCATGCTGGTTTATGGATGCATTTGGTGAAGATAGAGGGTGCAAACAGTTGGTTGGTTGGTTAAATGACTTTTTCTGGCGCAAGGTCCAAAGTAGGACATGATGCGCCAAACAAGAAGGTAAAAGAAAAAAGGAGCCCCATCCAGAAAGTCATTAAGAAAACACAGTAGAAAAAAGAAGTAAAACTACATACAAGATAAAATCAAAAATAATAAAAACAGTATACAATAAAAAACAGATGTAAAATAGGATGAATTTGTAAACAATAAAATCAGATCTCAAAGTAAAAACAGATGTAAAAAGGGATGAACATTGTAAAGAATAAAATCAAATGTCGAAATAAAAACCAGCCTCTTTCAAAAAATTTGTCACGTGATGATGAGAATTTGCACCTAAAAGGCTTGTCAAATTGGGTGAAGATGAATTAAAATAATGTCGATACAAATGACGAAGGCAAGGGCAGTCGGTGAGAATATGGCGAATGGTTAGTGCACTAAAATGACATTTTGGACAATCAGGTTGTTGTTCTCCAAGCAATAAGTATTTATGTGTGAGTCTTGAATGCCCAATTCTTAGTCTAGTAATAATGACATATTTTCTAGGGGTGAGTGTTGGCCAGATTAAAATTTCAGGTTTTATTTCTTGCAATTTGTTATTGTTTTGGTTATTCCACTCCCTTTGCCAAATATTTTTAAAATAGCTTTTAAGTGTGTGCTTCATGTCATCGTAAGGTACAGGACAATTTAAAAGTAGAGAAGCCTGCCTTGCGGCTTTGTCTGCTGCTTCATTTCCTTTAATGCCAACATGGCCAGGAACCCAGCAAAACAAAATGTTGAATCCCTTTTTAAGAAGGTCGTTGTAAGTTTTGAGAATTGAAATGAAGGACAGGTTACAGGAGTTAGAAGAGAGAGAGTCAAGAACACTCTTCGAGTCGGTATAGATAATAAATTTCCTCCTCCGATGAGATGAAATAATGTTAAGAGCAACCTCAACCGCAAAAAACTCTGCAGAGAAAATGGAAAATGAATTAGGGAGTTGATAGCTAAATGTAGAGTTATCAATGATGATACCACAACCGACTTTATTAGTTGTCTTGGAGCCGTCAGTAAAAATCTCGACATAGTCCTTATACTCAGAACGATGAGAAGAGAAAAGTGCTTGAAAAATGGAAGCATCTGTGTTAGATTTCTCAAACCCCTTAAATGGATGAAGAAAAGAAATAACTTGGAAATTCCAAGGCGTCATGTTTAAAAGTGACCGAGGACGAATTTTGGTATGAATGTGAGAGGTGCCAGCAAGAAAGTTTTTAATTCTAAGAGCAAAATGTGGGATGCAAGATGGGCGATTCACATAAAGATTATGATTGTTACTATTTAAAAGTGAATGAAGTGGATGATTAGGATGTGAAATGATGCGAAAATACAATTCACACGAAAGTCTTTGTCTAATATCAGTGAGAGAAGGCTCCACACAGTCAGCATATAAACTAAGGACTGGAGTCGTGCGGAAAGCACCTGAGCAAATTCTGAGTGCACTATGATGTGTTGTGTCAAGTTTTTTAATATAAGAGTGAGGGGCTGAACCATAAACCTGACATGCATAATCAAGTTTGGAGCGAATAGTAGCACGGTAAATTTTGAGTAAAGATGGGCGGTCTGCTCCCCAAGAAGTGTTAGCAAGCACTTTTAAAATATTAAGTGCTCTGTCACATTTAGTTCTCAAGTGCAAAATATGTGGCATAAAGTTCAGTTTTCTGTCGAAAATAACACCCAGAAACCGAGCAGTGTCAACAACTGAGATTGGCCTGTTGTTTATTAAAATCTCTGGATCAGGATGAAGACCTCGTTTGCGACAAAAATGCACACATTGTGTTTTGTCAGTAGAAAATTTAAAACCATTTTTATTCGTCCAATTAATTATGTTTTTTATAGCAAGTTGTAATTGACGTTCTATGAAACGCATGTCATTTCCCTGGCAAGAAATTTGCAGGTCGTCTACATATAAACTTCCATGGACACTTGGAGGCAATTGTTTAAGAATATTGTTTATTTTTAAAGAAAAAAGTGTAACGCTCAAAACACTGCCTTGAGGCACACCTTCCTCTTGAAAATAAAAATCTGAATAAACTGATCCTATACGAATTTGGAAGCGTCTGACTCTTAAAAAATTTTGAATGAAAATGGGGAGATTTCCTCTTAAGTCCAAATTAAAAAGATCTTTTAAAATACCATATCACCATGTCTTGTCATAAGCTTTTTCTATATCGAAAAAAATTGACACCAAATGGTTACGTCTCACATTAGCTTTGCGGATATTTGTCTCTAATAATAAAATATTGTCAACCGTAGAACGGCCTCGTCGGAAACCACTTTGCCATGGAGAAATCAAATTATTTTTTTCAAGAATAAAAACCAATCTAGTATTAACCATTTTTTCTAGTAGTTTACATAGACAGCTTGTAAGAGCAATGGGCCTGTAATTCTTTGGGTCAGTAGCATCTTTACCTGGTTTAGAAAAAGGAATAACAATAGCATCGTGCCAAGCAACAGGGAAAATATTTTCAGTCCAGATCCTATTGTAAAGATGGAGGAGATTTTTAAGAGACAGTTTTGATAAATGTTTAATCATAATATAGGTAACACCATCGGGTCCAGGAGCAGAGTTACGGCAATTTTTTAAACTGTTTTTTAACTCATTTTCAGTAAAAGGTCTATTGTACTCTGGTGAAGAACGGGAGTGAAAATTAATTGTTGAACGTTCAGAATTATGTTTATATGACAAAAAAGGTTCGGAGTAGGAATTAGAGCTGGATATGTCAGATAATGTTCTACCTATGGTGTTTGCTATATTTTTAGTTGAAGTTATAGTTTGGCCATTATAATTTAAAAAGGAAATACTTTGATTAGAATAAATTCCCATTGCTTTCTTGACACGATGCCAAAGTTGTTTGCTGCTTATATTGGAGGTAATGCTGGAAACATATTTAACCCAGGACTCTTTTTGTGATTTTCTGCGGATTCTTCGAGCATTTGCTCTTTCTTTCTTGAATGCAATATAATTGGCAGTGGTAGGGTACCGCCTAAAAATCCCCCACGCTTTTTGTTGCTTTCTTTTTGCAGCATTACATTCTTCATTTCACCAGGGCTTTGAGTGTTTATTGTGGCAGCCAGAAGATTTTGGAATAGAAATGTTAGCAGAGTTTATGATACAATTAGTCACATCAGTAACAGCCTTGTTAATATCACCTCCAATCATGTCATGTGTAATTACAGCATTAGTAGTGAAGGCAGCCCAATCGGCCTTGTCATAAATATAATGCGGGTTTCCAGGTGGATGTTCATTAAAATTATAAAATGATAAAAATAGAGGAAAATAATCACTATTATGTAGATTGTTACTTACGAAGAAATTAAAATATGGATACAGAGTGGGTGAGCAAATGGCTAGGTCTATTGCATGGAATGTTCTGGAAGGTTCATGAAAGTATGTGTTGTCACCATTATTTAGAATACATAAATTATTATCTGTGACAAAATCCTCAATAACCTGACCACGCTGATTAGTGTCGGGACTACCCCAAAGTGGATTGTGCCCATTAAAGTCACCAAGAAAGACAAAAGGAGTTGGCAACTGCAAAACAAGGTTATTGAGATCATGAGGGCTGAGAGTCATATTTGGAGGTACATAGATATTGCAAACAGTGACAAGCATGTGAATATGGACCTGGACTGCTACAGCTTGGATATTAGTATTTAAAGAAATATTACTGTGAGGTACATTATTAGAAATAAGAAGAGCTACACCACCTGTAGCCCTGTCAGAATGAATAAAGTCTTTTCTAAAACAGTTATAGCCACGAATTTTTACATTATCATTTTGTTTTAAGTAGGTCTCTTGAAAGGCAAAGAAAATGGGTCGATGATCAGAAATGATCTCTCTGATTTCATCTCGTTTATTTGTAAAACCTCGGCAATTCCATGAAATGAAATTAGTCATTATGATTTTTTGTTTTAGATTAAAACATCCACGTCATTATCCTCTGATGCGGTAGACATACCTTCCCCATCAGAAGGATGAAGGCTTATTGAGTCCTGTTGTTTAGTAAGATTTATTTTTTTTGTTTTGTTTGAATTTGGAGTGGGCAATTTTGCAATTCTCTTTTTCTTAATGGTATGGGGTGCAAGGGTGAATTAGATTTTTTTAGGGAGACTGAGGAATGTCCCCTGTCAGACAAAACACTTTTTGGTATTAATGGAGATTTTTTAGAAGATGTTGGTTTAGGTAAAGAAGACTGTGTGGAGGTAGCTGTCTGACTTGGTTTGGTTTGTATATTTGAGGGATTGATTTGTACGTTTTCCATAGGAGTACCATTGGAAGACTGTGTGGAATTTGAGGCCTGATTAGGCTTAGGTTGCAATTTTTGAGGAATAATTAAAGCAGTTTCAACTGGAGAGCTGGTATTGTTTAGAGAGCCAGTTTGTGTAGCTATTGTTCTAGAAGTTTTTTTGATGGAAGTAGCAGAATCATATGATTTTCAAATGATGGGTGTTCTTGATTCAACTATTTTTCTAGCCTCAGGGTACGATATATTTTCTTTAGTTTTAATGGTCTGAATCTCTTTTTCTATTTTCCACTTTTCACAAGACTTGGAGTAGGATGGGTGATCATTTTTACAGTTAATGCAACAGACTGGGGCTTCACAATTTTGACTGTCATGGCCGATGGCACTGCAACGGGCACACGTCAGTTTTCCTCTGCATGAAGTTTTAGAGTGTCCAAAGCGTTGGCAGTTGAAACAGCGCAGTGGATTCGGAATATATGGCCTAATGGGGCATTCGAGATAACCGGCTTTTATAGAGCGTGGAAGTTTAGGAGAGTCTATCGTTAAAATAATATGCTTGGTAGGTATTTGTTTGTCATCTCGGAAAACGGAAATGCGTTTAACTGCTATAACTTTTTGTTCTTTAAGGTTCTCAAGGATTTCTGATTCTGGTATGAACTGCAAGTCAGATTCGGAGATAACACCACGACAAATATTCAAAGTTCTATGAGGAGTAACAATGACAGGTATGTCTGCAAAAAAGGAACATCTTTTTAAACTCTGAGCTTGCTTGTTATTTTCAACTTCTATTAATAATTCCCCTGATCTAAGTTTTTTGACTGATTTTGGATCACCCATTATAGATTGCAGTGCCTTTTGTATTAAGAAAGGAGATGTTTTTGAGAAATCTCCTTCTTTCCTCTTTACAACAAAAAATCTAACTTCACAATTAACAAACACATTTGTCTCATTAAGGGTGGAAGAAAACTCTTCCACTCTATCTCCCCAAGATTTCTCATTTGAGTTTTTAATAGCTTGGCCCGAGCCAGACGCATTATTCGTATTTCCTTTGTTTGTCACCATATTGAGATAAGAGAAAAGGGGCGAGGGTTTCCTTAGTCCCCGTCCTTAGTCAGCCCGTTTCTTGAACAGACGGAAAAGCAAAGGGTTTTCAGAATCGCTCCCTGGGACACCCATAACCACTCACCAACTACCAGATTAGTGACCCAGCTCAGGAATCACATGTGGTAGTCGTGTTAGTCCGGTGTTTCTCGTTCGAGTAGTCACCGTTGTCTCACCTTCACCAAGGGCACCAGTCTCCCAGTGTGCTCCCAAGGCTAGACTACCGTGAGACCCTCACCAAAACACCAACCCAATAGCCAGCGCCACACCTACACTGGACTTAGCTTAATTAAGATATTAGTAGTTTTATGGTTTTAGTTTAACAAATGAGAACAAGAACAACAAAAGGTAGGTAAAAACAAGGTGAGGAGTGAACAAAAAGGTGAGTAAACAAGGTGAGTAGTTTCAATTTTTTTGATTTTTTCAAATTTTATAATTTTTTTTTTTTTAATATTTTTATTTTTATCAAAAACACAAAACAACAGGAACAAGCAAGTACCAAAAACTTATTGGCAACAAAAGCAAAATAAACTGAACCAAAAGTGAAAGAAATAAAAGGGAAGGGGAATAAAACAAAAGAAGGAGAGGAAAAAAAAGATCACTCGGGCCCAGGGTGCGTGACTCCCCCTGAATACCTGAAGAAGGTACCCCCCTGGGGGGAGGGTGCAAACGGTCATTAATAGATGAGAGTGTAATTGAATGGCAACAGCTTGAATGTTTCGTATTTAAAGGTATATTGGAGTGTGGTACATTATTAGAAATCAGAAGGGCTACCCCACCTGTAGCTCGGTCAGACTGTGTAAAATCTTTCCTGAAACAGGTATAGCCACGAATTTTGACTTTATCGTGTTGTCTTAAGTATGTTTCTTGGAAAGCGAAGCATATAGGCCGATGATCAGAGATGATATCTCTGATTTCATCACGTTTATTTATAAAACCTCGGCAATTCCATGAAATGAAATTGGTCTTTTTTTTTTTTAGATTATAACATCTACGTCATTGTCCTCTGATGCAGTAGACATTCCGTCCTCCCCATCAGAAGGATGGAGGCTGATCGTATCTTCTTGTTTTGGAACGTTGACTTTATTATTTTATTTGTAGTGAGAGTGGGCAATTTTGTTAGTTTCTTTTTCTTGATATTGAGATGAGAGGGTGAATTTGAATATTTTACAGAGGTAGAGTTAAGACATTTTTCAGACAATAATGTTTTAGTAGTTTGTGGCGTTTTCTTTAAGCTTCTTGATTTGGATGAAGATGACTGTGAAGAGCTAGAAGTCTGATTTGGATTGGATTGTAAGTTTGGGGAAGTCTTTAATTCAGTTACAACTGGAGAGCTAGTATTATGAACAGCGTCAGTTTGGATTGCAATAGACTGATATGTTTTTTTGGTAACTATGGCAGCAGCATATGATTTTCCAACAATGGGTGTCCTTGATTCCACAATTTTCCGTGCTTCGGGATATGATATGTTTTGTTGTAATAGTTTGTATCTCCTTTTCCGTTTTCCATTTTTCACAAGATTTTGAGTAAGATGGGTGATCCTTTTTGCAATTAACACAACAGACAGGAGCTCACAATTTTCACTGTCATGGCCAATTGCACTGCAACGGGCACATGTTAGTTTACCACTGCAAGAGGTCTTTGAGTGGCCAAAACGTTGGCAATTGAAACATCTTAGAGGGTTAGGGATGTATGGCCTTATAGGGCATTCAAGGTATCCAGCTTTGATTGATTGGGGAAGTTTAGGAGAATCTATTGTCAAAATAATGTGTTTGGTGGGAACAGGCTTCTTATCACGAAAGATTGAAATTCGTTTAACGGCAATAACTTTTTGGTCTTTCAAATTATCGAGTATTTCACTTTCTGGAATATACTGTAGATCTGGTTCAGAAATCACACCACGGCAGATATTCAATGTTCTATGTACACTTACTGTGACTGGTATATTGGCAAATTGGGTACATTTTTGTAAGTTATTAGCTTGCTTGTTATTTTCGACCTCAATTAGCAGTTCACCTGATCTAAGCTTTTTAACAGATTTTGGATCACCCATTATCGTTTGAATTGATTTCTGAATTAGAAAAGGAGAAGTCTTAACGAAATCTCCTTCCTTTCTCTTCACTACAAAAAATCGAGCTTTGCAATTTATGAATACATTACTCTCATTAAGGGTGGAAGAAAACTCTTCCATTCTTTCAGCCCAAGATTTCTCATTTGAATTTTGAATAGCTTGGCCCGAGCCAGACGCATTAATCGAATTTCCTTTACTTGTAGCCATATTGAGATAAGAAAAAAGGGTCGAGGGTTTCCTTAGTCCCACAAGTCAGCCCGTTTCTTGAACAGACGGAAAAGCAAAGGGTTTTCAGAATCGCTCCCTGGGACACCCATAACCACTCACCAGCTACCAGACTGTCGACCCAGATTGGGAATTACATGTGGTAGTCGTGGTAGTCCGGTGTTTCTCGTTCGAGTAGTCACCGTTGTCTCACCTTCACCAAGGGCACCAGTCTCCCAGTGTGCTCCCAAGGCTAGACTACCGTGAGACCCTCACCAAATCGCCAACCCAATAACCAGCGCCACACCTACACCGGTCTCAGCTTGGTTAATGTTTTAGAAGTTAAGTATTTTTAGTATAACCAAAAAGAACAAGGCCAAAAAATAAAGGTGAGTGAAAACCGAAAAGGTGAGTAGAACAAGGTAAGTACTTTCATTTTCTTTTTTTTTTTTTTTTTTTTTTTTTTTTTAAGTTTTTTAAATTTTTAAATTTTTTTTTTTTATTTTATTTTTTTTTTTTTTTTACAAGAACAATAAACAAGAACACATACCAAACACTTATTGGCAGTAAAAAAAAAAAAAAAAAACTAACAAGAACGCAAAAACTAACAAGAATGAAAAAACAAGAAAAAAATGCTTATTAAAAAAAACTTATTAAAAAAAAATAAAATAAATAAATAAATAAATAAAAATAAAATAAAATAGTTAAAGAAATAAAAAAGAGAGGAAGGAAGGGGAGGGGAAAAAAAAAAAACGGAGAAGAAAAGATCACTCGGGCCCGGGGTGTGTGACTCCCCCTGAATACCTGAAGAAGGTACCCCCCTGGGGGCACATGCAGCTAGTTTTAAACTAAACTTGAATCAGCATGATTTTTTTATTTATTGTAAATAGTAGTAACACATGTATTTTTCTATGAATTTTATTCAGTTCTTCCTTACAAATTATGCCTTCATCAGAAAGCATTTAAAAAAATTAGTTTGTTATTATTTACCTGATTGATATCATCATATCACAATAACCATTATTTTCTTTTGATGAATTTAATATACTGTCAATTTCATTACCAGCAACTTGGTTCTTGCAGTCTTTCATATTATCATTTTGTTTTCTTTTTTGTAACCATAAAATGCAAACATAAAATCTGTATTCAAGATCTTTTCCAAAATTCTAATTTGCAGTTTTGTAATTTATTAATAGTGAATTTCATTGTTTGTATCTGACAAGCTATGCAGATTTCAGACTTTGGCAGATTTTAGGACGGCAGATTTCTGGCTCTCTACTGTATATATATATATACAGTCAAACCTGTCTATCTCGAATCTTTTGGGAGTAAAAAAAAAAATTCGAGATAAACAGGTTTCGAGATACACAGGTTTTATGAAAGTAGAAAATTTCTTTACACAATACAAAAGATTGAAAATTTGAAGTACTTTTAGTTTTATTTACATACCTCACAATAAGTAATCCGTTAGGAGTTTTTGATTCAAAACTTTTTTAGACTGGACAATTTTTTGCAGTTTTGACACAGTGCAGAAGCAATCTGATCAATATTTTCTTAGACTTCAAGAAAAATTCTTAATGTTTCAATGGCTTTTTCTGCTTCTTTTGGTGTAACAACTCTTTCTATATTGATGCTGTCCTCTTTATCATCATCCTCTTCATCATCCGAAGTTCCACGAACGTTTTCTAAAATTTCGGAATCAGTTAATAATTTTCCATTCGTTACCACTGATTCATCTACTTCTATAAAATCTTTAAATGAAGTGTCAATATTCAGTTTCTCTCTGATAATCATCCATCCCTTCGGGTTTTCATCAGTTTCCTCGGCCGGTTGCTCTTCAATTTCTTTTCCGACTGTGCATGATTGCTCGAATCCAGCTTTTTTAAAACAATTTTTTATAGTTTTTTCCGTGACACAGCTCCAAGCATAGTCTACCATCCTCATTGCATCCAAAACAGTTATGCTTGGAAGTTTTTCTCCGTCCTCAATCGCACTGATGAGTTTTCGAACAAGTTCTTTACGACATTCTGCTTTAAAACTCCGAATAATGCCTTGATCTAAAGGCTGAAGTTTCGAAGTTGTATTCGGGGGTAGGAATTCTACTGTAACATTTTTCGTTGTAGGAAGATTCTTGTGTGAGCCGCAGTTATCAATGAAGAGGAGAATTTTTCTTTTTTACAATCCCATGGATTTATCGACTTTCTTCAACCACTCACTAAAAATTTCGCTGGTCATCCAAGATTTTCTGTTTGATTTATAAACAAATGGAAAAGATTTCACTTTTGAAAAACATCTTGGTTTGGCTGAACGACCAATCATTACTGGCGAAAGTTTTTCAGTGCCATTTTGATTCGCAGCTAGAAGTATAGTGACACGCAATTTACTCTGTTTGCCCCCTTTGCATTAGTCTCCTTTAAAAATTGCCGTTTTATTCGGCAAACACTGAAAAAAAAGGCCAGTTTCATCGGCGTTAAAAATATCAGCTGGATCATATCCTTGCAACAAAGATGGGAGTTTTTTAAGCCAATTGTCGCTGGCACTTATTGGTACAGATCCGCTTTCTCCACGAAGTTTTCGGAAGACAATGCCATTTCTCATTTTAAAGCTTTCAAGCCAACCATTACTTGCTTTGAAACCATCAAATCCGAGTTCTTTAGCAAAGTCTTCAGCTTTTTTTTGAAGCATTAAACCGCTGATAGGAACTCCTTCTCCACAATATTGTTCGAACCATTTTTTAACGCATTTGTCCACATCAGGAAAAGAGCATGCACAGCTTTTTTTCATTGTTTTGCAGCCGTTTTCGAAATTCTTTTGTATGATATTTTCGTTTTTCATGATGGTGGAAAGAGTACTGGGTGGAATTCCAAATTTAGCGGCGACTACGCTTTTCTTCATAGAATGGTTTTCCTTCAAAAAAGACAGAATTTCCATCTTTTTTTCGATGGTTAAAACGTTCAATTTTCTTTTCACACCTGCCATTTTTAGCTCTAAAATCGAGACAGCAAAATGCGAGATGATACTTTAGTCGTTAGGCTAAGACAAGACTGAGAAACAGTTCTACAAAATTTCTTCTCCTGTCTCCTATTCCCCCATCCCTTATCATTCCAGAGAAGAAAACCCGTTTTTAGTACAATTCCCACACAGTCCCTGACCAAAGCACCCCCGATGTCCTCACGTATTTCGCGGAAATGGGGGCTGGTGATATTGTCAAGGTCAATAAGGCTTTAAACTGGAATGTTGTGCTTCTTACGAAAATTTGAGATTGATAACAGGCTTGGGAAGAAAATATTTTGAGATAGGTTTGGAAAATGCGTTAAAATTTTATTGAAAATGTAGGGAAATTGAAAAAAATCGACTACGAAAATTCGAGATTGACAGGTTTGAGAAGAAAATAATTCGAGATAGATTTGGAAAATATATTAAATTTTTATTGAAAATGTAGGGAAATTTTAAAAAATCGACATAGACAGGTTTTCGAGATAAGCAGGTTTCGAGATAGACAGGTTTGACTGTATATATATATATATATATTAACTTACTCATGATGTTTATATCGAAATGTACTGAATAAAGCATATAATTTGACTTTCTTTTTAGTATGACAGAAATGTTTCTTTCAATCTGCCATTTTGCGTCATTACCAATTTATAGTGTTCTACTTCGAAAATGCCTGCCAATATCCAATTTTACCATTTAATTTCTTACTCTATCTTTAAATGTTTTGTGAAATCCCTAAAAACTTATTACATATATATGTAACTGTTTTGTTTTTTTCCCACTTCCCATCGGTGCGGATCGAACTCACAACCTTCGGGTTTGTAGTTGTGTACTCTGACCATGGAGCCAACATGTCTTGGCTGAATTTTTTCTGATTATTTATACTAATGTTTTCAGATATTTTTAGACTAAAACTGTGAAATTCATTTAAAATGTGTGTTATTTTCCGATTTATAAAATGAGCATATTGATATTATGTTTTTGAGAAATTAATGGATAATATTAATTAATCTGTAATGAATTTTGAGTATAATTTAAATACCAAATATTTGGTTTATAGTTTTTTTTTTAATATGTTTTGTTGTGTAGAAATTGAAACTGTCAATTACACTGGTCTACAATGGTTCGGTAACAACGGTCGAATTATTAGTTTTATTATTAATTCCAATCTTATTTCAATCCAAAGAGCCACTAATTCATAAAGTTTACGATGAGCAGAAGCAGCTGTTTTTAGATTTTTATCATGCTTTGTAAGTCTGAGCTATTAACACAAGCAAAAAACTCAATAGATATATTAATGTTTAATAATATTTCTAACTCAAATTATTTAGATTTGAATAAAATGTTTATTGGAGCTGGAACCCAATCTGTTATTTCAAAAGGCTCTAATGATAAAATAAAATAAGAATTTCTGTTATTCATCAAAAAAGGAGTAAATTACATTTTAAATAATCAAAATACCTTATAAACATTCCTTTGTTGTGAGCATTTATATTTCAAACCATTTCTGGTTCATCCTCAGTGCTTGAATGTAATAATTCCCATCAGTTTGCCTTAAAATGCGAAGCCTTGAGATCCTAACAACTAACGATACCATCAACGATAAAGATTGGCAACACCTGATTGAAAATCTGAAGCGAAGTGAAGAAGTTCAGCAGAGCAAAAACAGTGAAGGAGAAAAACAGAAGCAGGCAACTACTAATCATTCGAGCACTGAGGATGATGAGCCACACATGGTTTGAAATATATATGCTCACAACAAAGGAATGTTTATAAGGTATTTTGATTATTTAAAATAAGAATTTCTAATAAAAGTTAAAGAGGTGTATGCTAATTGATATATCTTTAAAAAAATATACCTCTATCCTGTCCCCTACTAAAGTGTATTTCTTCCTTCGACCCAACTTCAAGAGGACAAACTATAATATTTCAAAATTCACAAAAACTGCTTTTTTTAACAAATGCCTTCACTAGAAGCACCAGAGCAGTCATTTTGACTGTTTTTACTTTTTGTTTGTATTTTTAAAAAAATCCTGTAATCTTTCGAACTCAGAACTTTTTGTATTTGCCTAAAATAACCTGAAAATATACGGTACAAAATATGAAATGAATTGAATTAAAATTAACAGAGATATGCTTAGCTATAACTAAAAGCGCCACGAACAGTCAAATTGACTGCCATTAAAAATGAGTCGATTGAGTTTTTCTTTTCAGATTTTTCAGATTTCTATTTTCAGAAAAACATACTTCCTACACATTCCTTTCATTTATTGTTGCTAAAGCAGAAATTCCCCCCCCCCCCCCCTCATTCCAGATACCTGTCTACTGTTCGTTTTTTTCTTCGAAATATATCGAAAGATAATACGCTTTGTTCATTCGCTGAAAAAGGAAATGCGTCACAACTTTTTCTTTCTCTTATTCTTTCACACCTGCTCTTTTGCGACTTGTAATAGACATCATTTTGAATTTTGCATTTGTTCACTGAGTTGTGAAATTTTGTTCTTTCAATGACGGTATGATGGCTGCTCGAAGACGAAAATATCTCAGTCCAGATGAGTATTTACGAGTTTTACAGGAGATATCCGACGATGATTCCGAAGTTGAAGAATGCAATTTAGATGAAATCAGTTATGAATGTTTAGGAAATATTGAGAAAAACAGTTCTAGTGGTTCTGAGGAAAGTGTAGATGAGCAGGCAACGGACCTGGACATTCAGCCTGGTCGAATTTCTTCATCTGCTGAAACAGGTAAAAAAATATATTTCTTTACTCTTTTCTTTTCTTTCATGTTTTGATTTTGAAGTACTTGATTTTTTGAAAAATATTAATGATAAAAATGTACGTATAATAATTTATATATTTTTTATTATAGGTTCCAGTACTACAAAACATACAGGATCAAAAAGAAAACTTGATTTTTCAAAATCAGGAAACAGAACCGGATGTAATATCAAAAACCATGTAAAAGGATCTACATATATCGCAAAAGACGGAACTTCCTGGACAGTAATATCTGACTTAGAAAGAAAATCTGGGAAATATGGATCCCAAAATGTGCTGAAAGAGGTACCAGGTCCAACATCCTATGCAAAAAGAAAAGTCGGTAAAAATGTGACCAGTGCATGGAGACTGTTTGTAGATGAGTCGATGTTGTTCCATATAAAAAGATGCACTGAAGCAAATGCAGTTTCACATAATGAAGAAAATTGGAGTTTATCTTTAGAAGAACTTGATGCTTTTATTGCTATCATATATGCTAGAGGAGCATACGGATCCAATGATATGGATTATGATTTTCTCTGGAATAATACGTGGGGCCCACCTTTTTTTCGTGAAACATTGCCTCATAATCGTTTTCGAGATACAATGAAATATCTAAGGTTTGACATGAAATCAACGAGGTCTGAATGCTTAAAAGTTATAAATTTGCTTTGTTTCCAGATTTGGAACAAATTTATAGAAAACTGTGGTAGTTCCTATAACCCGGGTGAATATTTAGTTGTGGATGAACAACTGTTTCCATCGAAAACTAGATGCAAGTTCACACAATACATGCAAAACAAACCGGGCAAATTCGGGATCAAATTTTGGACACTAGTTGATGTAAACTCAAAGTTTATGCGCAATGCTTTTCCGTATCTTGGAAGAGATGAATCAAGAAATGAAAACGAAAGTCTTCCTGAAAGTGTAGTTATGCGCCTTCTAAGCCCTTACTTGAACACAGGCCGAAATGTGACGGCTGATAACTATTTTTCATCATTATCTCTAGCTAAAAAACTCGAAAAGAAAAAAACGAGTTTCGTAGGCACAGTAAGGAGACATCGAAAAGAAATTACTCTCGAAGTAAGGAATTCTAAAACTGCACTGTATGAATCTGTATTACTAAAGAATGGAGAATCTACACTCACAGTTTATCAAGGCAAAAAAAAATAAAAATGTTCTGTTGCTAAGTACCTTGCATCCAGATGTAAAAATTGATTGGGAACATTAAAGGAAACTTCCAGAAACTGTAGAATTCTACAATAAAACTAAATGCGGTGTTGATATTGTCGACCAGATGGCACGAAAATATTCTGTTCGGGCTGCTTCGAGAAGGTGGCCAGTACATACTTTCTATAATGTACTAGACTTAGCAGCAATTAATGCTTTTGTCATCTATAAAAAATTGATAAAAACATTCCAGGGCAGAACTTCCTATTTCAGTTAGCGTAGGAATTAAGAGAAATTCATTTAAATAGAAAAACGAGCTCAAAATTACCTGTGGAAATTCCCAGCCCCAGCATAAGACTCTCAAAGAAAAGACGTCAGTGCCAGATAGGACATTGTAACAACAACAAAACAAGTGATACGTGTAAAAAATGTTCGTATTATGTGTGTGGGAAATGTACGTCTGAAGTAGATAAAGTTGTGCTGTGTAAAAATCGTAAAGAGCAATAAAATGTTTTTTCTTTATAGAAGGTAAGTGGAAATTTACATAAAATAATTGTATATTTTTATAAAAATTAATATGTTTTTCACCATAGAAGTTCTTAAAAATATTCTATAAAGTAATTAAAAATAGTGTAAAGTTTTATTAAACATATGTTATTTCAAATCTGCATTTAATTCACGGAGCAGTCAAATTGACTGCCGTTGGCGTTTCTAGGTAGGGAGAAATCTTGGCGCTTCTAGTGTTAACAGATGAAGAAAAGAAGCCAATATAATCAAAGAATCAATATCAAATGCATCTAAATTTACCATCTCCTGTTGATGATTCCCACAAACCTATTCCATTATACATTCGGTGGTGTGCAATATTTAATAGGCCAAAATACTCCAATCTTACAAGTAAATTTTCTCTCCTTTAATAAGTTTGCCTGAAAGCTTATATCACAAGTAGAAAAACTGAAATCTTAGGGGCAGAAGGACAAGCATCTACGAGCTATAAGACCCATAAAGTATCAGTAAAGTGTGTATAGATGGACAGATTCCTGTAATGACTTTTCTATTTCTTGCATGTTCCTGTCAAGTACTAACTTTTTTTATGTCTTCTTCTTACATTGCAGATGGATCCTAAAGTCGTTGTGACAGCCTTAGTCTCCTGATTCGGAACAAGCAATTGGTCTCCAAACATCCAGAAATTGGAGATGATAAAACACATAACTACTCTCCTGGAAAATGATATGGAGATTGAGGAAGAGATCCAAACATTAGAATTTGCTGGAGGTGATGGAGAAGAATGGGACAAGGAAATGGACTTCAGAGATGATGGTGTCGATAAGGAACAGCAATGCTCATTGCAACAGACGCCATCCTCTACTTTGATTCATCAGAATCCGAGTATGTGCCTTCGCCCAAAAGATGAAAGCATGACGGTCTAGCAGGTATGATAGAGGAGGACTGGACTGCTTACAAGCAGTGCACTTTAGTGTACTGGACCACAGATCCTACAACAGGTGAACCTTGGACAAAACATATGTCGCATGCATCAGTAATGAATCAGTTAAAAAAATTAAAAACATGAACATTCTGTAAAAAAACAAATTAATTGGGATGTCCTGCAGAAATTACAAGAGAAAGAAACAGAAAGAGCAATTATTCACAACTGGATGTTGCGACTGTGGACCATGCAACTTAAGATAGCGGTGGATCTCCAAAATACTATCGATTTTAAAGCTTTTGATTAGTGTATCGCTGCAAGAAGAAGAATAACATTGTTGACAGAGCAATAACCCACATAGTCGGCAGGAATTGGCAGGATAAGGAGGCAAATTTGTCAAAAATGTGACGATTTTGTTACAAAGATTCATAACTTCATCGTTACAGAAAACTTTCCTCCAATGCATGTCTTCAATGCTGACCAGAGCAGATTTGACAAAGAGTTACATGGCCATCAAATAACACAATTTAATTATTATGCCTGAGATTTCAATGGAAGGCGAAATACTGATGCCAATGTATGTGTTTGTATCCGAGTCATATAGATGATAATGGCTCCAAGACAAGTTATAAAGTCTGTTGTGGTGTGGTCATTGGTAACACAACTTTTAGCTATCAACTGCCTAATTCTTTTTCCATCTTCTCTGCAGAGTTTTTTGCTGTTGAGGTTGCTGTTAACATTATTTCATCTCATTAGAGTAGAAATTTCATAATATACACAGACTCAGAGTGTTCTTGATTCTATCTCTTTTAGCTCTTGTAACCTGTCTTTTATTTCAATTTAAAAAACTTACAACGACCTTCTGAAAAAGGGATTTGATATTTTATTCTGTTGAGTTCCTGGCCACATAGGCATTAAAGGCAATGAAGCAGCTGACAAAGCCCCAAGGCAGGCATCTGTTATTTTAAACTGTCCTGTTCCTTATAATGGCATGAAGCATACACTTAAAAGATATTTTAAAAATATTTGGCAAAGGGAGTGAAATAACCAAAACAATAATAAATTTCAAGAAATAAAACCTCAAATTTCCCCAATCTGGCCTATACTCACCCCTAGAAAATATGTGATTATTACTCGAATAAGAATTGGGCATTCACGACTGACACATAAATACTTATTGCTTGGACAACAAGAACCTGATTGTCTGAAATGTCATTATAGTGCACTAATTGTTTGCCCATATTCTCATCACCTGCCCTTGCCTTCGTCATCTGTATCAGCAACTTTTTAATTCGTCTACACCAAATCTGACTAGCCTTTTAGGTATGAATCCTCATCATCTCTTGACAAATTTTTTAAAAGAAGCTGATTTTTGTTATGACATCTGATTTTATTATTTAGCTGTTCATCTGTTTTTTATTATATACACTGATCATAACCTTTTAATCATTTTATTTTATATACTGTGTACTCTATTTTCTATTATTTTTAACACTATGTCAGGTGCAGCCTGCCTGAGAGGCCAGGTAAATTTTTTATTAAAATACTTGTACATTTCTACAATCAATAAATTCATACTTATGCATTAAATTTACCACCATATGGATGTTTTGAATTAAAAATCATGTGTAGGGTATTTAGAGAATACAAACCAGAACTGGCCTCATAGGCAGTGTGCGCCTGATGAAGGGTTAAATTTTGTCTTTTTTTATATTTTAACATTTTGCCTCTTCTTGTTTTAACTTTCAATGTGCTTTTTTAATACCCATCCAGAAACTTCACTTTAGTCTTCATTTTTAAACAACTGTTTGGCGCATTATGTCTCAATGTGGACCTTGTGCCATTAAAAGGCAACCAACCAAGTCATATGGAAAATTCCCGCAGTCAAAGCCAGCAGATCTGAATATAAGATCATAAGCTGGAAAAATAGAGAACATGTCAAAAGCAGACCTCAGACGGCTCTATCGTGACGTACTTTGGCCAATTTTGCCTGATGACAGGAAGAAAATTCTGCTTTAGTGGATTCATGGTATTCTAACAAAAATCCCCCCAGGGGGTTACCTTCTTCAGGTATTCAGGGGGAGTCACGCATCCCGGGCCAGAGTGATCTTTTTATCTCTTCATTTTTTTTTATTTTTTTTTACCTTTTTTTACCTTCTTTTCTTTTATTTCTTTCATTTTTTTTTTTTTTTTTTTTTTTTTTCTCTCTCTCTCTCTCTCTCTCTAAGTTTTTGACATTTTTCTTGCTTTTTCGCCCTTGTTTGTTTTTTTGGTTTTTACTGCCAATAAGGTTTTGGTACTTGTTCTTGTTCATTGTTCTTGAAAAAAAAAATTGTAAAAAAAAAAATTGAAACTACTTACCTTGTTTTACTCACCTTTTTGTTTTCTACTTACCTTATTTGTTTTCACTCACCTTTTTTTTTTTTTTTTGGTCTTGTTGGTTATACTAAAATTACGTAACTTCTAAAACATTAACCAAGCTGAAAACGGTGTTGATGAGGCGCTGGTTATTGGGTTGGCGATTTGGTGAGGGTCTCACGGTAGTCTAGCCTTGGGAGCACACTGGGAGACTGGTGCCCTTGGTGAAGGTGAGACAACGGTGACTACTCGAACGAGAAACACCGGACTAACACGACTACCACATGTGATTCCCAATCTGGGTCGACGGTCTGGTAGCTGGTGAGTGGTTATGGGTGTCCCAGGGAGTGATTCTGAAAACCCTTTGCTTTCCGTCCGTTCAAGAAATGGGCTGACTTGTGGGACTAAGGAAACTGTCGACCCTTTTTATTTAATTTAATTATGGCGACAAACAAAGGTTGGTTGGTTGGTTGAATAATTTTTATTGGCGCAAGGTCCATATTTGGACATGCTGCGCCACACAAAAATGTAAAAGGATAAAAAGCAGCTTCTGGATGGGTTCACCCATCCAGATTGTCATTTAAAAAACACATTAAAAATAAGAAAAAAGATAATAAAAACAGTGTATACAATAAAAAACAGATGTAAAATAGAATGAACAATGTAAACAATAAAATCAGATGTTGAAGTAAAAACCAGCCTCCTTTAAAAAATTTGTCAAGTTATAATGAGGATTTGCACCTAAAAGGGTTGTCAAATTGGGTGAAGATGAATTAAAATAATGTCGATACAGATGACGAAGGCAAGGGCAGTCGGTTAGAATATGGCGAATGGTTAGTGCACTAAAATGACATTTTGGACAATCAGGTTGTTGTTCTCCAAGTAATAAGTATTTATGTGTGAGTCTTGAATGGCCGATTCTTAGTCTAGTAATAATGACATCACATTTTCTGGCGGTGAGTGTAGGCCAGATTAAAATTTCAGGTTTCATTTCTTGCAATTTGTTATTGGTTTGGCTATTCCACTCCCTTTGCCAAATATTTTTAAAATAGGTTTTAAGTGTGTGCTTCATGTCATCGTATGGTACAGGACAGTTTAAAAGAATAGAAGCCTGCCTTGCGGCTTTGTCTGCTGCTTCATTGCCTATGATGCCAACATGACCAGGAACCCAGCAAAACAAAATGTCAAATCCCTTTTTTTGAAGGTCGTTGTAAGTTTTTAAAATTGAAGTGAAAGATGGATTACAAGAGGTAGATGAAAGAGAATCAAGAACACTCTTTGAGTCTGTATATATAATGAATTTACGATTTGGATGAGATGAAATAAAATTAAGCGCAACCTCAATAGCTAAAAACTCTGCAGAGAAAATGGAAAAGGAGTTAGGCAGTTGATAGCTAAAAGTGGTGTTACCAATGACAACACCACAGCCGACTTTATTAGTGGTCTTTGATCCATCGGTAAAAATCTCGACGTAGTCCTTATAATGGGAGCGATGAGATAAGTAAAGGGACTGAAAAATAGAAGCATCTGTGTTAGATTTGTCAAACCCATTGAACAGATGAAGACATGAAATAACCTGGAAATTCCAAGGTGTCATGTTTAAAAGAGACCGAGGACGAATTTTGGTATGAATATGAGAGGTGCCAGCAAGAAAGTTCTTAATTCTAACAGCAAAATGAGGGATGCAAGATGGGCGATTCACATAAAGATTATGATCGTTACTATTTAAAAGTGAATGAAGTGGATGATTAGGATGCGAGAGGATGCGAAAGTACAATTCACATGAAAGTCTTTGTCTGATGTAAGTGAGAGAAGGCTCCACACAGTCAGCATATAAACTAAAGATGGGAGTAGTACGGAAGGCTCCTGAACAAATTCTTAGTGCACTATGATGTGTTGTGTCAAGTCTCTTCAGGTAAGAATCGGGTGCTGATCCATAAACATGGCAGGCATAATCAATTTTAGACCAAATAGCAGCTCTATATATTTTCAGGAGAGATGGACGATCGGCACCCCAAGAAGTATTAGAAAGGACTTTTAGAATATTAAGAGCTTTGTCACACTTAATTCGTAAGTGTAAAATATGTGGTTTAAAATTCAATTTACTGTCAAAAATAACACCCAAAAAGCGAGCAGTGTCAACAACCGAAATTGGCCTGTTGTTCATAAGAATTTCTGGGTCAGGATGAAGCCCTCGTTTGCCGCAAAAATGCACACACTGTGTTTTGTCAGTAGAAAATGTAAAACCATTTCTATTTGTCCAGTTGATGATATTCTTGATGGCAAGTTGCAATTGGCGTTCAATGAAACGCATGTCATTCCCCTGGCAAGAAATTTGCAGGTCGTCAACATATAAACTTCCATTTACAGATAGTGGTAATTGTTTTAGAATATCATTTATTTTCAAAGAAAAAAGTGTGACGCTCAGAACACTGCCTTGAGGCACACCCTCCTCCTGGAAATAGAAATCTGAATAAGCTGATCCTATTCGAACCCTAAAGCGTCTGACTCTTAAGAAGTTTTGAATGAAAATGGGGAGATTTCCTCGAAAGTCCAGATTAAAAAGATCTTTTAAAACACCATAGCGCCATGTTTTGTCGTAAGCTTTTTCTATATCGAAAAAAATTGACACCAAATGGTTACGTCTCACATTAGCTTTGCGAATATTTGTCTCTAATAATAAAATATTGTCAACCGTAGAACGGCCCCGTCGAAAACCACTTTGCCATGGAGAAATCAAATTATTTCTTTCGAGAATAAAAACTAATCTAGTATTTACCATTTTTTCAAGTAGTTTACATAGACAGCTTGTAAGAGCAATGGGCCTGTAATTTTTTGGGTCAGTAGCATCTTTGCCTGGCTTAGGAAAAGGAATAACAATAGCATCGTGCCAAGCAACAGGGAATATATTTTCAGTCCAGATTCTATTGTAAAGATGAAGGAGATTTTTAAGAGACTGTTTAGATAAATGTTTAATCATAATGTAGGTAACACCATCGGGTCCGGGAGCAGAGTTATGGCAATGTTTCAAACTATTTTTTAATTCATTTTCTGTAAAAGGTCTATTGTAGTCTGGTGAAGAGCGGGAGTGAAAATTGATTGATGATCGTTTAGAATTATGTTTATGAGACAAAAAAGGTTCGGAATATGAATTAGAACTGGAGATGTGAGATAAGGTTTTACCAATGGTGTTTGCAATATTTTTAGTAGAAGTTATAGTTTGGCCATTATCTTTTAAAAACGAAATACTTTGATTAGAATATATTCCCATTGCTTTCTTGACACGATGCCAAAGCTGTTTACTGCTTACATTGGAGGTAATACTGGACACATATTTTATCCAGGAATTTCTTTGGGAGATTCTGCGGATTCTTCGTGCGGCTGCCCTTGCTTTTTTGAATGCGATATAATTCGCAGTAGTTGGGTACCTCCTAAAAATTCCCCTAGCTTTTTGTTGCTGTCTTTTCGCATTGTTGCATTCATCATTCCACCATGGCTTTGAATGTTTACTGAGACGTCCAGAGGATTTTGGAATAGCAATATCGGCTGCACTTATAATACAATTTGTGACTTCAGTGATTGCTCTGTTGATATCACCCTCTATCATTTCATATGTGATAGTTGCATTTATAGTGAAAGTAATCCAGTTGGCCTTGTCATAAATATAATGTGGATTTCTAGGATGATGATCATTAAAATTATAACAAGATAAAAATAAAGGAAAATGGTCACTATTATGAAGGTCGTTACTAACAAAGAAATTAAAATATAGATAAAGAATGGGAGAGCAAATGGCCAGGTCTATTGCATGAAAAGTTCTGGTAGGTTCATGAAAATAAGTATTGTCACCATTATTTAAAATGCATAAGTTATTGTCAGTGATTAAGTCTTCAATGATTTGTCCCCGAGGATTAATATCAGGACTACCCCAAAGTAAATTGTGCCCGTTAAAATCACCAAGAATTAAAAAAGGGGTCGGCAGTTGTGAAATAAGCCTATTGAGGTCACATTGGCGAACAGTCATATTTGGCGGTAAATAAACAGTGCAGATGGTGATAAGTATGTGTATATGGATCTGGACTGCAATAGCCTGGATATTGGTATTTAAAGTGATACTAGAATGTGGAATATTATTAGAAATTAAAAGGGCTACGCCACCTGTAGCTCTGTCAGAATGTGTAAAATCTTTCCTAAAACACTGATAGCCACGGATTTTAACATTATCGTAGTGTCTTAAGTATGTTTCTTGGAAGGCAAAGCATATAGGTCGATGATCAGAGATTATTTCTCGTATTTCATCTCGTTTATTAATAAAACCTCGGCAATTCCATGAAATGAGATTGGTCATTATTTTATTTTATTTTATATTAAAACATTCACGTCATCATCCTCTGAAGCGGTAGACATACAATCCTCCCCATCGGAAGGATGAAGGCTGATTAAATCATCTTGCTTTGCACTGTTTGTTTTATTAGTTTTATTTAAAGCTGGAGTGGGCAATTTTGTTATTTTCTTTTTCTTTATCATGTTGAGACGGGAGGGTGAGTTGGAATGTTTTTTGGAGGCAGAGTTATGAACTCTGTCAAGCAACTTGCTTTTAACAGTTTGTTGAGGTTTATTAAAGTTTGGTGGTTTAGAGGTAGAAGACTGTGAGGAGTTTGAAGCCCGATTTGGGTTGGATTGTAATTTAGGGGGATTGACTATTGTAGTTTCGACTGGAGAGCTAGGTTTAAGAAGACTGTCAGTTTGTGTTGCTATAGTCTGATAGGTTTTTTTGTTAACTATGACGGAGGCATATGATTTTCCAACGGTAGGGGTTCTTGATTCAACTATTTTTCTTGCTTCGGGATACGATATGTTTTGTTTTGTTTTAGTTGTTTGTATCTCCTTTTCCATTTTCCATTTTTCACACGATTTTGAATAGGATGGGTGATCCTTTTTGCAATTCACACAACAGATTGGGGCTTTGCAATTTTCGCTATCATGGCCAATAGCACTGCAGCGGGCACATGTTAATTTTCCTCGGCATGAATTTTTAGAGTGGCCAAAACGTTGGCAATTGAAACAGCGTAGAGGATTTGGAATGTATTGTCTTATGGGGCATTCAAGGTAACCAGCTTTTATGGAGCGTGGTAATTTAGGGGAGTCTATTGTTAAAATAATGTGTTTTGTTGGAATAGGCTTATTGTCACGGAAAATAGAAATACGTTTGACAGCAATAACTCTTTGGTCTTTAAGGTTTTCTAAAATTTCGGATTCGGGGACAAATTGAAGATCAGATTCTGAGATGACGCCGCGGCAAATATTTAATGTTCTATGTGGACTAACGGTAACTGGTATGTTTGCAAATTGTGAACATTTCTTAAGGTTGTTTGCTTGTTTCTCATTTTCTACTTCAATCAATAGTTCGCCTGTTCTAAGTTTCTTTACTGACTTCGGATCACCCATAATCGACTGCAGTGCTTTCTGTACCAAAAAAGGAGAAGTGTGTGAGAAGTCTCCTTCTTTTCTTTTCACCACGAAAAATCTAGCATCACTATTCACAAATACATTACTCTCACTTAAAGTTGAAGAAAACTCTTCAACTCTCTCTGCCCATGATTTACCATTTTCGCTTTTATTAGCTTGGCCCGAGCCAGACGCATTATTCGTATTTCCTTTAATTGTAGCCATATTGAGATAAGAAAAAAAGGTTCGAGGGTTTCCTTAGTCCCACAAGTCAGCCCGTTTCTTGAACAGACGGAAAAGCAAAGGGTTTTCAGAATCGCTCCCTGGGACACCCATAACCACTCACCAGCTACCAGACTGTCGACCCAGATTGGGAATCACATGTGGTAGTCGTGTTAGTCCGGTGTTTCTCGTTCGAGTAGTCACCGTTGTCTCACCTTCACCAAGGGCACCAGTCTCCCAGTGTGCTCCCAAGGCTAGACTACCGTGAGACCCTCACCAAATCGCCAACCCAATAACCAGCGCCACATCTACACCGGGCTCAGCTTGGTTACTGTATTAGTAATTTAAAGGTTTTTAGCGTAACAAATGAGAACAAAAGGGTGAGTAAAAACAAGGTGAGTAGAAACGAAAAAAGATCATGGAACAAGGTGAGTAGTTTCATTTTTTTTTTGTTTTTTCAAATTTTATAATTTTTTTAAGATTTTTTTTTTTTTTTCAAAGAACAAAACAACAGGAACAAGTAAGTACCAAAAACTTATTGGCAACAAAAGCAAAATAAACCAAACCAAAGGTGAAAGAAATAAAAGGGAAGGGGGAAAAAAACAAAAGGAGAGGGAAAAAAAGATCACTCGGGCCCGGGGTGCGTGACTCCCCCTGAATACCTGAAGAAGGTACCCCCCTGGGGGGACAAACAAAGGAAATACGAATAATGCGTCTGGCTCGGGCCAAGCTATTAAAAATTCAAATGAGAAATCTTGGGCTGAAAGAATAGAAGAGTTTTCTTCCACGCTTAATGAGAGTAATGTGTTTATAAATTACGAAGCTGGATTTTTTGTAGTAAAGAGTAATGAAGGAGATTTCTTTAAGACTTCTCCTTTTCTAATTCAGAAGTCAATTCAATCAATTATGGGGGATCCAAAATCTGTTAAAAAGTTTAGATCAGGTGAACTGCTAATTGAGGTCAACAATAACAAGCAAGCTAATAACCTAAAAAAATGTACCCAATTTGCCAATATACCAGTCACAGTAAGTACACATAGAACACTGAACATCTGTCGTGGTGTGATTTCTGAACCAGACCTACAACATATTCCAGAAAGTGAAATACTCGATAATTTGAAAGACCAAAAAGTTATTGCCGTTAAACGAATTTCAATCTTTCGTGATAAGAAGCCTGTTCCCACAAAACACATCATTTTGACAATAGATTCTCCTAAACTTCCACAATCAATCAAAGCTGGTTACCTTGAATGCCCTATAAGGCCATACATCCCTAACCCTCTAAGATGTTTCAATTGCCAACGTTTTGGCCATTCAAAGACCTCTTGCCGTGGTAAACTAACATGTGCCCGTTGCAGTGCAACAGGCCATGACAGTGAAAATTGTGAAGCCCCTGTCTGTTGTGTTAATTGCAAAAAAGGATCACCCATCTTACTCAAAATCTTGTGAAAAATGGAAAACGGAAAAGGAGATACAAACTATTAAAACAAAACAAAACATATCATATCCCGAAGCACGGAAAATTGTGGAATCAAGGACACCCATTGTTGGAAAATCATATGCTGCTGCCATAGTTACCAAAAAAACATATCAGTCTATTGCAAACCAAACTGACACTGTTCATAATACTAGTGTTCATAATGCAAGGGCAGCTCTCCAGTTGTAACTGAATTAAAGAATTCCCCAAACTTACAATCCAATCCAAATCAGGCTTCTAGCTCTTCACAGTCATCTTCATCCAAATCAAGAAACTTAAAGAAAACGCCACAAACTACTAAAACATTATTGTCTGAAAAATGTCTTAACTCTACCTCTGTAAAATATTCAAATTCACCCTCTCATCTCAATATCAAGAAAAAGAAACTAACAAAATTGCCCACTCTCACTACAAATAAAAATAATAAAGTCAACGTTCCAAAACAAGAAGATACGATCAGCCTCCATCCTTCTGATGGGGAGGACGGAATGTCTACTGCATCAGAGGACAATGACGTAGATGTTATAATCGAAAAAAAGAAATGACCAATTTCATTTCATGGAATTGCCGGGGTTTTATTAATAAACGTGATGAAATCAGAGATATCATCTCTGATCATCAACCTATGTGCTTTGCTTTCCAAGAAACATACTTAAGACAACACGATAAAGTGAAAATTCGTGGCTATACCTGTTTCAGGAAAGATTTTACTCAGTCTGACCGAGCTACAGGTGGGGTAGCCTTTCTGATTTCTAATAATGTACCACACTCCAATATACCTTTAAATACGAACATTCAGGCTCTTGCCATTCAGGTACACTCTCATCTATTAATGACCATTTGCACTCTCTATCTTCCACAAACCAGCATGACCTCAATAGCCTTATTTCTCAACTTCCAACTCCATTCTTAATTTTTGGAGATTTCAATGGACATAATTTGCTGTGGGGAAGCCCTAATAATAACTCCCGTGGTCAAATCATTGAAAATATTATTTCTGACTATTCTTTGTGTATCTTAAATAATGGGGACAATACTTACTTTCACGAACCTTCTAGGACTTTCCATGCCATTGACCTTGCCATCTGCTCTCCCAATCTATATCCATATTTTAATTTTTTTGTGAGTAACGATCTACATAGTAGTGACCACTTTCCTTTATTTTTATCTTTTTATAATTTTAATGAACGTCATCCGGGTAATCCACATTATATATATGACAAGGCCAACTGGACTGCTTTCACTATCAATGCAACTATAACCCATGATATGATTGAAGGTGATATCAACAAAGCAATAATTGATGTCACTATTTGTATAATAAATGCAGCTAATCTTACTATTCCAAAATCTTCTGGGCGTCTCCATAAACAAGCCATGGTGGAATTATGAATGCAATATTGCAAAAAGACAGCAGCAAAAAGCATGGGGAATTTTTAGGAGGTACCCAACTACTGCTAATTATATCTCATTCAAAAAAGCAAGGGCAGCCGCACGGAGAATTCGCAGAAAATCCCAAAAGGATTCCTGGATTAAATATGTGTCCAGCATTTCCTCCAATATAAGTAGCAAACAGCTTTGGCATCGCGTAAAAAAAGCAATGGGAATTTACTCTAATCATAGTATTTCTTTTTTGAAGGATAATGGCCAAACGATTACTTCAATGAAAAATATTGCAGATACCATTGGTAGAACTTTATCTAATGTCTCTAGTTCGAACTCCTACAGTGAGCCTTTTCTATCTTATAAATACAATTCTGAACGCTCAAATATAAATTTTAGGTCCAGCTGATCACACGGTTACAATAGCCCATTTACTGAAAATGAATTAAACAATAGTTTGAAACATAGTCATAACTCTGCCCTTGGTCCTGATGGCATTACTTACCTCATGATCAAACACTTATTGATACAGTCTCTTAAAAATCTCTTTCATCTTTATAATAGAATCTGGACCGAAAATACCTTTCCTATTGCTTGGCATGATGATATCATTCATTTTCCTAAGCCCGGCAAAGATGCAACCGATCCAAAAAAACTACAGGCCAATTGCTTTAACTAGCTGCTTATGTAAACTGCTCGAGAAAATGGTAAATACTAGGCTGGTTTATATTCTTGAAAAGAAAAGGTTAATATCCCCATGGCAAAGTGGTTTTAGGCGTGGCCGCTCTACTATTGACAATGTTTTACTTCTAGAGACAAATATTCGGAAAACTAATGTTAGATGTAACCATTTGGTGTCAATCTTTTTTGATATGGAAAAGGCATATGACAGGACATGGCATCTTGAAGGATCTATTTAATTTGGACTTTCGTGGTAACCTTCCCATTTTTATTAAAAATTTTTTGAGAGTCAGACGCTTCCAAGTTCGAATTGGTTCAGTTTATTCAGACTTTTACTTTCAGGACGAAGGTGTACCTCAAGGCAGTGTCTTGAGTGTTACACTCTTCTCATTAAAAATCAATGATATTTTAAAAGAACTTCCACAAACTGTTCACGGCTGTCTATACGTTGACGACCTGAACATTTCTTGTCAGGGAAATGATATGCGCTTCATTGAACGACAGTTACAACTTGCTGTTAAAAACATTCTTAAATGGACTAATAAAAATGGTTTTACTTTTTCCAGCGACAAAACACAGTGTGTGCATTTTTGCCGCAAACATGGTCTTCATCCTGATCCACAAATCTTTATTAATGACATACCTATTTCGGTAATTGACTCTGCCCTTTTTTGGGTGCAATTTTTGACAAAAAACTCAATTTTAAAGACCATATTTCTTATTTAAGGACGAAATGTGAAAAAACTTTAAATATTTTAAAAGTACTTGCAAACACATTTTGGGGTGCTGATCGCATTTCTCTACTAAAAATCTACCGCTCCTTAATTCGATCAAAATTAGACTATGCCTGTGAAATTTATGGGTCTGCTCCAAACTCTTACCTTAAACTTGACACAGTTCATCACAGTGCGCTCAGGATCTGCTCAGGGGCCTTTCGAACTTCTCCAGTCGCCAGTTTATATGCTGACTGCGTAGAGCCTTCCCTTACTAATATTAGACAGCAGTTATCTTTACAACTGTACCATAGGATACTTTCTCATCCTAATCATCCAATTCATCCTCATATCAATAACAGTAATGAAAATCTCTTTTTAAACCGTCCATCTTGCATCCCACATTTTGGTCTCAGAATTAAGAATAATCTTGCCGGCATCCCACATCTTCATACCAAAATTCGTCCTAGTTGGTTTTTAAATATGACTCCATGGAACTTCCAGGGTATTTCATGTCTTCATCCTTTCAAAGGTTTTGACAAAGGTAACACTGATGCCTCTATCTTTCAGACCCTCTACAAAGCTCATCGGAGCAGTTATAAAGACTATACCGAAATTTTTACTGACGGTTCTAAAACAAGCAATAAGGTTGGTTGTGCGATTATCTCTGACAATACTACTCTAAGCTATGAGCTTCCAAACGCTTTTTCTATTTTCTCTGCAGAGTTTTTAGCTATTGAGGTTGCCCTTAATTTTATTTCATCTCATCCAAATCGTAAATTCATTATGTATACAGACTCAAAGAGTGTTCTTGATTCTCTTTCATCTACCTCTTGTAATCCATCTTTCACTTCAATTTTAAAAATTTACCGTGACCTTCTGAAAAAGGGATTTGACATCTTGTTTAGCCGGGTTCCTGGTCATGTTGGCATCAAGGGCAATGAAGCAGCAGACAAAGCCGCAAGGCAGGCTTCTATTATATTGAACTGTCCTATACCTTATGATGACATCAAGCACACACTAAAAAATAGTTTCAGAAATAATTGGCAAATGGAGTGGAATAATCAGCAAAATAATAAATTACTTGAAATAAAACCTCAAATTGCAGTCTGGCCTACACTGAGTCCTAGAAAACATGTCATAATTACTCGTTTAAGAATTGGGCATTCAAGGATCACGCATAAATACTTACTACTTGGACAACAGGAACCTGACTGTCCGAAATGTCATTTCTGTGTGCTTCCATCTGCTCACTGACTGTCCTTGTCTTCGTCACCTGTATAGGCATTATTTTAATTCATCTTCACCCAATCTGACAAGCCTTTTAGGTGCAAATCCTCATCATCAGTTGACAAATTTTTTAAAGGAGGCTGGGGTTTACTTCGACATCTGATTTTATTGTTTACAATGTTCATCCTATTTTACATCTGTTTTTTATTGTATACTGTTTTTATTATTTTTGATTTTATCATCTTGTATGTAGTTTTTACTTCTTTTTTCTACTGTGTTTTCTTAATGACTTTCGGGTTGCTCCTTTTTTCTTTTACCTTTTTGTTTGGCGCATCATGTCCTACTTTGGACCTTGCGCCAGAAAAAGTCATTCAACCAACCAATCTAACAAAAATCATGCATTGTCTGTGAGGAAATCTGGGATTGTGTTAGCAGTGGAAGAAAACTTATCCTTGCCTATACATAAGCCTGTGAATACCTCAAAAGAAAATTCTTATTTTAAGTAATGAAAGATTTAAAAAGAAAAATATCTGCATATTTATAACTGAGTTTGTGATAATGCAACTTATGTAAACCTGTATGCTTAAATCTGTTCAAATAAATTAAATACGACAATATGAAATTTAAGTAATTGAACGAAATAGGTTTAAATTAATTCAAATGTTTCAATATAATAAACTTTAAATATGACTAGTTTTAATTAGGATAAACGACAAACACAGAAAAAAAAAATCAAATTAGATTTATTAGGTATCACTCATAGCATATTGAAATAAAACAAATAAGTAGGAAAACTTGATAGAAATTCTTCTCTCTCTTTTATTACATTAAGCAGTACTGACAAGCGGATTAACAAGACCAGAGATTCAACTTTACAAGAGATTCAACTAAAACATCTCTAAAAAAAACACGGCAAAGAAAAGCATGTCACGCTGGCAAACAGCCGACAGGCCGTGACATCGCAGTTACAGTAACATCGCTGCCTCTCGAAGCTTCAGTATAGCATGAGTTATGGTGAGTGAAAGTTGCAAAGGAGTAAAAAGCCAGACATTGTTCAATGTTTACATTAACAGAAAAGATATGTCGGTAAGTTTAAGGATTGAAATGATTTAAAAGTTTTAATGAAAAATGTTTAATGAGGAAGATTATTTATAAACGACTAGTTAATATCCGTAAAAATTTGGCAGATGATGTGCAACTAAAATTCAATGCCTAGGCAGATAAGTGCTGTTATTGCTCACAGAGGTCGCTGCTTTATGTACTGTTTTCTCAGTACATATTACTCCAAATTTCCTGAAATTTTAATCAATTGTTCTTCCTACTATAATGTATGTGTCCAATAAATTTCATTCCGTTATTATTATTCCTTCTTGGTGTAGCAATTTTAATGGCCAGTAGTATATATCATTAATTCTAATTTGCCGAAACAATAACTGCATTTTAAGTGTAAACAATAGTTTTGATTCTGATTTTTCCTTCCCATATTTTAAAACCACTTGGATATAATCCAAAATATTAATTCATTGTATTCTAAAAATAAACTGCAAATTGGAATCAAGTTAAAATTTGTTTTTACTGGAATAGTATTATAACACTTTATTCTATCAAAATAATATATTTCAACAAAAGTATACTGTTAAAAAAAAATAAATAAATAAGAATGAATTTAATACTTCAGTAAATTAATTTGTTCATCAAATTTTTAATAATAAATTATATTATGTTATGTTAATTTTTACTCTATAAAATATCAATATTTTATTCTTTTTAAATTATTTTTACTGTAATCTGGTATCAAAATGAAGTATCAGAGATATAGATTATAATAATCAGAATAAAAAATAAATAAATAAATCTTCGATTTTAAATATCTACCTCCATCTTTTCTAAACAAAGTTTTCAACTGATAAAAATTAACTTTTAAAGAACAATAAACTCTGACAATTTATTAATTTTAAAAGTTTTTTCTTTTAAGAAGTATAATATATTTACATGGCGACAGATGGCACCACATCATGTATAAAGAAATTTTCAGCGAAAATGTACACTGATCACAGATAAACGTAATCGATAAATATTCGAGAATTGCTTTGTTTTTAATATACTTCCTTAGAAAGTATGAATCAGTGAATTAATCGTGTGAATTATTTTTATGATCGAGCTTTAATTAGGCATCTGCCATAGAATAAACATATGAAATATCAATGTCGTCTGCTCGATCTTTATCATCAGTATTCGTATTGCACTGCATAAAGAGAAAGGAATATTCCCGTTCCGAATTGGTTCAAAATTTTCTCGCACATGCCCAGATCGTTCAATTTTGGTCTTACAGAAAATGCTTTGTGTTTTAATTTTATAGATGATTTAATCATTAAAACTAGTAGGATTATGCAATTTAATAAACATGTAATTTAATTGAAAAAATTAAATTGCCGGTAAGGCCAAAAACTCAAATAGATGACAAGATGATGTTGGAGGGGTAAAAGAACTATCTATACCTAACATCTCCCCCTCTTGACATCTATGTAAAAACAAACTTTCACCTAACATTTACAACTGAAACTTTTAGTAGTCAAACAGAAAATATTTAACCCGATCAGGTTATTGTGGGTCATTGGAGCCCCAAGCCATTTTTCTTATGTCTAATTCGTCAGAATCCACGTATAGAAGCAATATCTATCCTGCCCATGCCTTTTTTCTTAAAAATACCATTCTTAAACTTTATTATGCAATTTGAATTTTATTTCAATTTATTTAAAAGTTATAAATTTTTAATAAATGCTTACATTTTATAGAAATGGGCATATTTCTGATGAAAAATAAAACATTTGTTTAAATTTCTCTTGCAATATTCATTGTTTGCCCTTAAATTAGAAGTCTTCAGGAGTGTTGAAAAATTTTATCACATATTTTTCATTAAAAATTACGCGTTCTAACATTGCTTGGGTCTTCAGTGACCCAAGATAAACTGACAAAGTGCCAAAAAATACGATAACCTGATGGGGTTAAAATTGATAAATGTTTTCTACAAAGTGCCAAGTCACTGTTAAGGGGCATTTTGGTGCTGTTGTCATGTAGGCACTGTAAAATTTGCACATATTGCATGTGGTCCTATTTCTTTCAGCTGATAACAGCAAAATTAATAGAAGCGTGTATAAAATAATTGGAAATGGACAAGTAATTTCTTCAATTCCCAGTCCAAATGGGGCAGACCTAAGCATATATCTTCTATTTGATACGGTTCACCTTCTAAAAACAGTTAGAAATAACTGGTTAAATCAACATATAACCAGAAAAACTTTCTTCATACCTATATTAAAAAGCTTGTGGACAGAGGATATTGCACCTAATAAAAACTATGTGCCTGCCAGCCTTTTCATTCAGAAAATTTGCATTTCACTGAAAAAGATGAAATTGTTAAGCTAGCACACACATTATTCAGAAAAACATTGTATCCAAGTAGTTTAGAAAGGCAAAATATTGAGCATGCAGTTAAACTGCTCGATGACAAAATTGTATGTACACTAGATGCATCAAAAAGAAAATTCGGTGAAGATGTTAAAGGCGCACAGTCCATTTCTTAAAAATATCAGAATTGTGGAAAATTATAAATGTGAGGACTCCACATGGCCACATAAGAATGAATGATACCTGTCGTCAACCAATATCTAATGTTGATAATGACAACACAAAATTTCTTCGTGAGTTTTGCACCTGACTAGAAGAGTGGAATAGTACTGATCTTCCTGTGCTGTCTGGTAACGTAAGGTGTTACAAGCTATCAGCTGAAATGCACCAGGCATTATTTCATACTATAAAAACTTTAATCAAAATATGTGATTTTTTATTAAATGAATGGATACCTCCACCAAAATACATCCTTATAGGAAAATTTTAATCAGACTGTTTAGAAGCATAATTTGGGCAATACCGAACAATGAGCAGATGTAATTACAATGTTACTGCTCTACAGATTCTCAAGTCTGAGAAAAAACTGTCGTTATTAAGCTTAGTAAAATTAAATTCATCAAAAGAAGGAGACTGAGATAAAAAAAAATATCTTGAATGCATACAAAAAGGAAGAAGCATCTGAATTCTAGAAATTTGATAGCTTTTTCTTAGTTTTAGAAGAATCTGTATCTAACTGTCACAGAAGAAAATCGAAAGACATTGATTTTTATTGAAGGATATGTTGCTCGGGGTGCTGTCAAAAATTGTGCTGAATGTAAAAATAAGCTTCCACTCAATGATAAGATGGAAGTGGAAAGTAGTAACAATTTGAGGTCTTATCTCGAGGAACTAGATAGAGGGGGTTTATTTTGGCCCAATGAAACACCATATATAATCTGTGAAAACATGTATAAACTATTTCAGGTTTGTATTGCAGAAAAATTTGAAGAATTTTTAACTGTAAACAATCAAAAATTGTTGCTTATTGAAATGAGTACTGAGAAATTTCAAGATATATCTACAGATTCTTCTGTATGTAGCAGCTGTCAAAGGTCATTCAAAAATATAGTTTAGGTGTGAAAACTATGTCAAACATTTGATTAAATAACTATTGTAAGAAATGTAATGACAAAAGAAATAGTGAACAATGCAAGAAAATTAATTACTTTAAAGTAATTATGCATAAATTAGACTCATATATATAAGCAAAGCAATTGAAAATTGTTTATGTAAATAATCTTAAAATGCAAATTCTGCAAAAACATTTCTAATTGATTTTTTGAGTGTTAATATAAAATCACATCAATTTTTGTTGCAATAGTCTAATTAAATTTTTTTTATGATATCAGTTGAATTGTGTACTAAGAGTTATCAAATGTAATTCAAATTTATTTATTATATGCTTTGCTGCAATTTCTGTAATTTTAATACTCTTAAATATATTTAATATTTATCGTGTCTTTTGATAAACTGATAAAATGGAAATTTTTACCACATATGTTTCAGAAATCATCTTTCATGAATTTTTACAATAATGAAAGGGTTAATTTCAATAAAAAACATTTTAAGGTCTTTGAAATACATTTATGGCAGGCATTTTGTAGTGATGTGACTATGATGACATCGGACATTTAAAATTTATCTGCGGCTTTGTACGTATTCAGTGAATTTTTTCGTGTGCCCATAATTTTATTCATCAGATATTTTATCTTCGTAATTAATTTTTTTTAATCATTGTAATTCAAGTTATGAAATATAGTTTAAATTTACGTCTTTATTTATACTTTGCTGCAAAATCTGCTTATTTTTTTTAGTATATACATTATTGAATTTGTGAAATGTGATTAAAATTTCATGCACAAATGCTTCAGTGCGGATGGAAAAGGGAGAAAAACAAGTTGTGTCACGTCTGCGTTTCCAGAGGCATGTCGCATATGCCACTGTCACTTGCCTCTTTGGTTCGTGGCCTGCCTTGTCCAAATAGTACAACATAAACTGAAAAAGTAGCTTTTAGTTCTGAAAATGTCGATAGAAGGCACCGCTACACAATATTATAAAACTGATAATTTTATTTTTCTGGAAAGGGTTGGATTAAGTGGAGGTAATTGGTCCTGTACTGAATTTTTTATTTTATTATTATTTTATTTACCTATTTATTATGGAGAAGGTGACAATTAAAAATCAAATAACCTTTAAAAATTTATGAATATTTTGCACTTTTATGGACATTAAAAACAATAATTTTCATACGAAATAAAAAGAAAATCCTGTAAAATCAGGTCTTAATTTTCTAATCCTTAGTAATATTCAATGTTTTAATATCATTGTTAAAAAAAAAACTTGGATTTGGGAGATTTTGACTTATATGAAGAAAAATTAATACGTTTCAAAGATTTTTTTTTTTTTTTCACATTTTAAATTTTGAATAATATTTTATGTTATTTTAAATGAGAATCATATGCATTCTAAAATTCTGTTTAATGAGGACTGCTTTGATGAGCAACCAGTTACCCAGAATAGTCTTGTAAAAACTCTACTAATAATTGGTTCCTTACTGTATTTAAAATGGGTGTAACAGATAATGATGGTGAGTCTCTGAATGGGAATAGGCAGCACCCTGCTGATGGCAGCAATGCTCAGTTACCGGTTTTCACGTCGCTTATGGTGCAGGACCCAGATGCAGCGATAATCCATGGGCAACCAAGGCCAAGTTGCCATTCTCCAAGATATACGATCCAAAATTTTCATTGAGAGATTTTTTAGAAATCTTTAATGAATTTTCTAACTTCCTTAACCCCTTGGGTACGGATTTATTTGAGAAAATATTTGCATGTGGAACAGATATAATTTTTGGTTGCTTGGACTAGTATGTAAAAGCAGTACATTTTACGTAAGAATTTATTTATTTCTAAAATATTGGTGACATATGTAGTATTAAGATGTCTTCAAGTAATTAGAATTGCAAAACAAAAATAAAAAACAAAAAAAGTGAATGACGTGTCTCAGACGTCAAACGTACCCAAGGGGTTAAATGAAATTCCGAAGATTCCTTTTCCCCGGCAAAACATAGGTTGGCTGGAGCAACCCAACAAGTATTTTTGAATCATACAACATCAATAACTACCTTTGAACAGCTTGAAAAACTACTCCCAGAACATTTCTTGAAACAAAAAGATTTGCAACAAACAGTTATCAACTTCTGGAATGCCACGCATGAAAAAAATGAGTCAGTGGTCAATTTTATCGCTAGAGCACGTCAAAGTGTGAGGCAAGTTATTATGACAAAAGTAAACTTTCTTGTTAAAAACTCATATTGCAGAGCATGATTGCACAGTGGAATCTATTTAGCCTCGCTTTCATAAGTAATTTAAAATTTAATATAGTAGCTCAATAAAAATGATCAAACAAACAAACATCTTATTTTAACAGTCAAATTTAACAATAATTTAACAGAGAAAAAAACAATTTGAATTTTGAACTGGGATTGCTGGCAACTGATCTGAATTAAATTGCTTTAAATAACTGGAGGATAATTTACAAAAGAGATTTTTAAATCTTGAAGTAATTTGGGAAAATAGCTATATATGCACAGAATAAAACATAAATGCTGGCCTGACATGCTTAAATAAATACATGTTACTTTAAGCTAAATAAGCATGACTTCCAAAATTATAAGGACGATTGTGAACGAAACATATTAGAGATAGAATATACTTTTCCTACCGTATTTATATCTTTTACACAGGATTACAAAAAATTTACTCAAACAGCTTCACGCTTTAGTGATTCACAATTCACTCAGCATCACCTCTCACGTGATCTGTTGCCATAGTAGCAAATAAACAGATCCTCTGGCACCATCTATCGACTCAAATTTCGCCATTACTCTGCTACTTACCAAATACGATGTGTAATGATGCTGGTAAAACATAAACAAAGATATAATTGAATTTTTATAGGCAAAAAGTTAACTTAGTACTCAAAAGAAATAACTAGATGAAAAAGGTAAGTTTTTTTCAAAACAATAATAATGATTCATTTATAATTAAAAACACAAATTAAACTTATTTTAAAATATTCATTATATTTATATTTTAACTTAGAATTCTACTTTAACTCTTTCATTCCCATTACGCCTGAAAGCTCTCAATCCCATTCCGGCCCAAAAACGCCTAACACAGTTCTTTCCTCCTTTTCTCTCTTTTATCTTTGCGATGGTCATTTTTCCTTGGTTAGTTGTCAGTACAGATGACAAGTGGGCGGATTAACATGACAAGAAGGGGATAAGCGAGGGGAGTTTTATTGTCCTAAAGATTTTGAAGTGAAAGATAAAATTTTCTAATCGCAGTTCGTTAGCTGAAATGATCCTGTATGCTCTTATTCCTTTTTATTTATAATGGCTTTTCGACATATAAAAATGTTAACACAAGACAAATTAATGCGATTTTATTTGCATCTTCTGAAGATGAAATTAACAAATCGAATGATAGCAGTGATAATGATGAAAACTCAGAAGAAATGGAATCTTCTATATTATTTCCAAATGCCAAAATTGTTTCTGATTTGGATCTAGATGAAAGTAATGGTAATTTTGATATTCCATTTACATGGACTTTCAACACTTTAATAATCAAAAGAAATTTTTCGGATTTCGAGACCCAGTACACAGTTTGAATCTAGGAGCAGAAGCTCTAGGTTATTTTAATTTATTATTTTTGGTTGATTTATATATCGAACTCAGAATTAATAACAATAAATATGCTGAATTTTGTGAAAACAAATCCCAGAAAGATAAGAATTGGAGTCCAATTAACAACATTACAGGAATCAGAGCATTTTTTCTGCATAATTATGATTATGAGCCTTGTAAAAATGTCCCGATTGAGGGATTATTGGAGCACAAATCAGGTATACTTGGGCATGAAATTTTGAAAATACTCATGCCTAGAAATCGATTTTTTAAACTGCTTCAGTATTAATATATCTGACAGATCAGAAGCACTGAGTAAAAATTGAGTAAAAAAATAAAATATAACTAACTAACAACGTAAAAAAAATAAAATATAACTAACTAACTAACTAACAATAAAATATAACTAACTTAATGTTCAGTGAGTAGTAACAGTAACAAGAATATTAGCGAAATGTGTGCATTTTTTAAGGTTACTTGCTTGATTGCTATTTTCTACTTCGATTAAAAGTTCTCTTGATTTGATTTTCTTAATAGACTTTGGTTCAGCCACAACAGATTGAATAGCTTTATGAATTAGAAATGGTGACGTTTTGAAAAAGTCACCTTCATTACGCTTGATTACAAAAAAATCTTGCCTCATTATAAGTGAAAATTACTTTTTCAGGTAAGCTGGAAGAAATTTCTTCTGTTCTATCTGCCCATGCAGTATTATTAGAGTTAGCATTGAGGGATAGGCCCGAGCCAAATGCATTATTTGTATTTCCTTTATTTGTCGCCATATTGAGATAAAAAAAAAGGGTCGAGGGTTTCCTTAGTCCCACAAGTCAGCCCGTTTCTTGAACAGACAAAAAAGCAAAGGGTTTTCAGAATTGCTCCCTGGGACACCATAACCACTCACCAGCTACCAGGTTCCCAACCCAGTTCAGGCATCACATGTGGTAGTTGTGTTAGTCTGGTGTTTCTCGTTCGAGTAGTCACCGTTGTCTCACCTTCACCAAGGGCACCAGTCTCCCAGTGTGATCCCAAGACTAGACTACCATGAGACCCTCACCAAATCACCAACCCAATAACCAGTGCCACACTTACATCGGTCTCAGCTTGGTTAATGTTTTAGAAGTTAATTATTTTTAGTATAACCAACAAGATGGTTGGTTGGCTTTTAGTGGCGCAAGGTCCACTATGGGACATACTGCGCTAAACAGTTAAATTGAGAAATAAAAAAACAAACTACAGCTTCTGGATAGGTTTACTCATCCAGACTGTCGTTTATAAAATACACATTAAAATACAAAACAAGAAAAGATAAAAAGTTAGAATAATATAAAAAGTAAAAAACTACATAAAATCAAAAAATAACTAATGTATATCGTAAAATCAACTGTAAAAAGTTAAAACCAGTGTATATATATAATAACAGATGTAAAATGTGGTAAATAATAAAATCAGATGTCAAAATAAAAACCTATCTCTTTTAAAAAGTTGGTCAAATTAATGTGTGGATTAATGCCCAAAAGGTTTGTCATATCTGGTGATGATGAATTAAAATAATACTGATACAGGTGGCGAAGGCAGGGGCAGTTGGTGAGCAAATGATGAACAGTAAGTAAATCAAAGTGACAATTAGGGCATGAAGGCTCCGGTTCCCCAAGAAGTAAATGCTTATGTGTGAGCCTAGTGTGTCCAATCCTAAGGCGAGTAATAGTTACTTCATAATTTCTAGGAGTAAGTGTGGGCCAGACTGCAATGTTTGGTTTGATCAGATGTAACTTATTATTAGTTTGATAATCCCACTCTCTTTACCATATGTCTTTCAAAAAATTCTTTATTGAGTGCTTAATATCCTTATAAGGAATTGGACAATTTATAGTAACTAAAGCCTGCCTAGCTGCTTTATCTGCTAATTTGTTGTCTTTTATACCAACATGACCTGGAACCCAACAGAATAAAATGTTAAATCCTTTTCTCAGAAGGTCGTTATAAGCTTTTAGAACAGAGATAAAAGAAGGGTTGCAAGAAGTGGATGAAAGTGAATCGATGACACTCTTTGAGTCTGTATAAATTATGAATTTTTTATAATGATGAGATGAGATAAAATTAAGTGCAACTTCAACTGCAAAAAACTCTGCAGAGTAAATGGACAATGAATTAGGGAGTCTATAGCTAAAAACTGTATTACCACATATGACACCAAAACCAACCCGGTCACTTGTCTTTGAACCATCTGTAAAAACCTGCACATATTCCTTATAACTACCGCGATGACCAGCATAAAGTGTCTTAAAAATTGAGGCATCGGTGTTAGATTTGTCAAAGTTTTTAAATGGATAAATACAAGAAACGACTTGAAAGTCCCAAGGAGTCATTTTCAAAACAGGCTGAGGACGAACTTTGGTGTGAGCGTGAGAAGTGCCTGCAAGGAGATTTTTAATTCTAATGGCAAAATGTGGGATGCATGATGGACGATTAAGGAATTACTGTTGTTGAAATGAGATTTGAGTGGGTGATTAGGATATGAAAGAGTACAAAAGTAAAATTGTATAGACAGTTGTTGTCTATAACCAACAAGAACAAGACCAAAAAATGAAGATGAGTGAAAACAAACAAGGTAAGTAGAAACCAAAAAGGTGAGTAAAACAAGGTAAGTAGTTGCATTTCTTTTTTTCTTTTGTAAGTTTTTCAAATTTTATTTTATTTTATTTTTTTTATATAAGAACAATAAACAAGAACAAGTACCAAAACCTTATTGGCCAACAAAAAATACTAAAAAGAACGAAAAAGCAAGAAAAAATGCCAAAAACTTATTAGAAAGAAAAAACTAAACCAAAAGTGAAAGAAATAAAAGAGAGGAAGGTAGAAGGTAAAAAAAAAAAATAAGAGGAGAAAAAAAAAAAAAAGATAACTCGGGCCCGGGTTGCATGACTCCTCCTGAATACCTGAAGAAGGTACCCCCCTGGGGGATTGGTTGGTTGGTTGATTAACTTTTATTGGTGCGAGGTCCATATTTGGACACCCCCCTGGGGGATTTGTTGTTTAAGATAAACATTGCTAAAATGGGTCGAAAAACTTTTATAATCTATTTCAACTCGAACACAATTTATCTTTCAAGAATCTTGAAATTGCAATTTTAAGTTCACTTAACAAAACTAAATACTTGTTTTCAAGTGTGTATTTATGTCAGGGAGTCTAAAAATTGAAAATTATGCTGCAAATATTCTTTTATTTGTACCTGTACGCAAACTTTTTCTGGTAATTTTTTGTTATTTTTACAATTAATATTTAATAAATTGTTCAAGAAAGACCTTAAATAAAAATTAAATGAATATTGTCACTATAATGTGCTTTTGTTCCCTATTGAATGTTTACTGTGCATTTGTACGCAAACTTTTTCTGCCAAGTATACATGATAACATTATAAGAATTGTAGTTACAGAGAAAATATATAGGTATTTATTGTAATTTTTATTAAATTTAATTTTTAATAACTTTAAATATTAAAATATGTTATTCTTCGTACTTTTTAAATAAGAATTTTAGTTATAAAAAAAAATGTATATTTATTACAATTTTCATTAAGGGAAGTGTTCCTTGAAACCTTCAAAAAATTGAATTTTCAGTTTTTGCATATTCATAATATTTTGAAGCAACCAGTGATAATTAAATAATGTTGCAAGTAAAATTTTTACTTTAAACTCATTTTTCCCAAAACTATTTTTCTGGATGGCACACAGTGTATACAGAAATATTTTGAACATAATATCCTTTTGAAATTTTCAGAGTAAGTATATAATGTTATTAACCTACAAATTCCACCTAATTTTACATAAAAAGCTAATTTGTAAATTTTGCATACAGTGTTTGAAATGAATTTTTTTGTGTGATATTTCCTAATATTTAAACTTATAGTAGTTTGGAGAAAATATATCTTAATGTACGGTAAAAGTAATAGGTGTAGATTCATATATGATGTATTTATATTCTGAAAATGCCAAAATTTTAACTAAATATTAATTTTTATGCTTGTAAGACTGTGCAGAGTAATTCAATAGAAATTTGAAATTTCCAAAAAGGTGTGTTACATTTAATAACTGAAAATAAAGTTTTTCTTTTTTGATAATAAAATAAATTTATAGACACAATACAAAAACTAAGACAAAGTAACTCTGAAAATTTCGCTTAAAATGGATAATATTTAAAGAAACTGTTGCGAATCGAAAACAGAGTAAAACATGCTGGATTTTAGTACCTCAAAGGTGAACACTCCCCTTTAACTTAATTTTCAATTTTTGAATATGTTTAAAACTTGTTATTCTTCATAGATGTACTATATTAAGACTATATATAACTTCTTTTAATATTTTAAACATGAAGCACTTGTACTAATTTAAGAAATAATTTTAATGGAGCTAGAATCGAAGCTACCATCTTAAAATTCAATATAGGATTTATATTTCCACAACATATCCCCTTGTCAAAATTTTTTGATCCGATTCCACAGCTCTTTTCCGATTCCAAAAGATTACGATATGTTCGTTCTAGTGGTTTTCGGGGTTTATCAGAAAAGTGATGTCATATCAAAATATTTCTGCCAAGGTCAGCATTCTGATGGGATCTTTCTAGACCAACAGGGTCGTCCCTTGGTACATTTTACGGACAGACGTAATTCAGATTATTATATAAAACGTATTCAATTAAACAATAGCAAAGGGTCTAAATCCACTAAGAATTTTTTTTTATTCTATTGATACTGACCAAAACTCATCTAATAGTAGACCACTTCTGTCTATCTCCAGCTCAAGTGAAAATGTCATTGAAGATAGAAATGTCATTCCCAGTCCCACCGCTGATATGATTTCCAATTTGGTTGGTTGGTTAGCTTTTTTTGGCACAAGGTCCAAGGTAGGACATGCTGCGCCAAACAAAAGGGTAAAAGAGAAAGTAGCTTCTGGATGGGTAAACCCATCCAGAAAGTCAAAAATCACAGTAAAAAAATGAAGCAAAACATACAAGATAAAATCAAAAATAATAAAAACAGTGTATATAATAAAACAGATGTAAAACAGGATGAACAATGTAAAGAATAAAATCAGATGTCGAAGTAAAAACCAGCCTCCTTCAAGAAGTTTGTCAGATGATAATGAGGATTTATACCTAAAAGTCTCGTCAGAGTGGGTGAAGATGAATTAAAATTTTGTTGATAAAGATGACGAAGGCAAGGGCAGTCAGTGAGGACATGACAAATGGTTAAAGCACTATTATGACATTTTGGACACTCAGGTTCCTGTTGTCCAAGTAGTAAGTATTTATGGGTAAATCTTGAATGCCCGTTTCGTAGTCGTGTAATAATAACATCATATTTTCTAGTAAGTGTAGGCCAGACTGAAATTTGAGGTTTTATTTCATGCAATTTATTATTATTTTGGTTATTCCACTCCCTTTGCCACATGTTTTTAAGATAGCTTTTAAGTGTGTGCTTAATGTCCTCATAAGGAACGGGACAGTTTAAAAGTATGGAAGCCTGCCTTGCGGATTTGTCTGCTGCTTCATTGCCTTTAATGCCTAAGTGGCCAGGAACCCAACAAAACAAAATGTCAAATCCCTTTTTCAAAAGGTCGTTGTAAGTTTTTAAAATAGAAATGAAAGTCAGGTTACAAGAGCTAGAAGAGAGAGAATCAAGAACACTCTTTGAGTCTGTATATATAATGAATTTTCTACTGTGCTGAGATGAAATAATGTTAAGGGCAACCTCAACAGCAAAAAAACTCTGCAGAGAAGATGGAAAATGAATTAGGCAGTTGATAGCTAAACTGGTGTTACCAATGATAACACCACAACTGACTTTATTGCTTGTCTTAGATCCGTCTGTAAAAATCTCGACGTAGTCCTTGTAATGAGAGCGATGAGATGAGTAAAGGGCCTGAAAAATAGAAGCATCTGTGTTAGGTTTGTCAAATCATTTAAACGGATGAAGACATGAAATAACCTGGAAGTTCCAAGGTGTCATGTTTAAGAGAGAACGAGAACGGACTTTGGTATGAATATGAGAGGTGCCAGCAAGAAAGTTTTTAATTCTAAGAGCGAAATGTGGGATGCAAGATGGGCGATTCACATAAAGATTATGATCGTTACTGTTTAAATGAGAATGAAGAGGATGATTAGGGTGTGAAAGGATGCGATAGTACAATTCAAATGAAAGTCTTTGTCTGATGTCAGTGAGAGAAGGCTCCACACAGTCAGCATATAAACTAAAGACTGGAGTCGTGCGGAAAGCACCTGAGCAAATTCTGAGGGCACTATGCTGTGTTGTGTCAAGTTTTTTAATATAAGAGTGAGGGGCTGAACCATAAACCTGACAAGCATAAGCAAGTTTGGAGCGAATAGTAGCTCGATAAATTTTGAGTAAAGATGGACGGTCTGCTCCCCAAGAAGTGTTAGAAAGGACTTTTAAAATATTAAGTGCTCTGTCACATTTAGTTCTCAAGTGTAAAATATGTGGCATAAAGTTCAGTTTCCTATCGAAAATAACACCCAGAAATCGAGCAGTGTCAACAACGGAAATTGGCCTGTTATTTATCAAAATCTCAGGATCAGGATGAAGACCTCGTTTACGACAAAAATGCACACATTGTGTTTTGTCAGTTGAAAATTTAAAACCATTTTTATTTGTCCACTTAGTGATATTTTTTATAGCGAGTTGTAATTGGCGTGCTATGAAGCGCATGTCATTTCCCTGGCAAGAAATTTGCAGGTCGTCAACATATAAACTCCCATGGACACTTTGCGGCAGCTGTTTTAAAATATCATTTATTTTCAAGGAAAAAAGCGTAACGCTCAAAACACTGCCTTGAAGCACACCTTCCTCCTGAAAATAAAAATGTGAATAAACTGATCCAATACGAATTTGAAAGCGTCTGAATCTTAAAAAGTTCTGAATGAAAATGGGGAGATTTCCTCTAAAGTCCAAATTAAAAAGATCTTTTAAAATACCATAGCGCCATGTCCTGTCATAAGCTTTTTCTATATCGAAAAATATTGAAACCAAATGGTTACGTCTGACATTAGCTTTGCGGATATTTGTCTCTAATAATAAAATATTGTCAACCGTAGAACGGCCTCGTCGGAAACCACTTTGCCATGGAGAAATCAGATTATTTTTTTCGAGAATAAAAACCAATCTAGTATTAACCATTTTTTCGAGCAGTTTACATAGACAGCTTGTAAGAGCAATGGGCCTGTAATTTTTTGGGTCAGTAGCATCTTTACCTGGTTTAGGAAAAGGAATAATAATAGCATCGTGCCAAGCAACAGGGAAAATATTTTCAGTCCAGATCCTATTGTAAAGATGGAGATTTTTAAGAGACAGTTTTGATAAATGTTTAATTATAATGTAGGTAACACCATCTCGTCCAGGAGCAGAGTTATGACAATTTTTCAAACTATTTTGTAATTCATTTTCAGTAAAAGAACTATTGTACTCTGGTGAAAAACGGGAGTGAAAATTAATTGATGAACGTTCAGAATTATGTTTATATGACAAAAAAGGTTCGGAGTAGGAATTAGAGCTGGATATGTCAGATAAAGTTCTACCAATGGTGTTTGCAATATTTTTAATAGATGTTATAGTTTGGCCATTATCCTTTAAAAATGAAATACTTTGATTAGAATGAATTCCCATTGCTCTCTTGACACGATGCCAAAGCTGTTTACTGCTTACATTGGAGGTAATGCTGGAAACATATTTAATCCAAGAATTTTTTTGGGAGTTTCTGCGGATTCTTCGTGCGGCTGCCCTTGCTTTTTTGAATGCGATATAATTAGCAGTAGTTGGGTACCTCCTAAAAATTCCCCAAGCTTTTTGTTGCTGTCTTTTTGCATTATTGCATTCTTCATTCCACCATGGCTTTGAATGTTTACTGAGGCGTCTAGAGGATTTTGGAATACTAATATCAGCTGCACTTATAATACACTTTGTGACATCAGTGATTGCTCTGTTGATATCACCCTCAGTCATTTCGTATGTGATGGTTGCATTTATAGTGAAAGTAGTCCAGTTAGCCTTGTCATAAATATAATGTGGATTTGTAGGATGATGATCATTAAAATTATAAAAAGATAAAAATAAAGGAAAATGGTCACTATTATGAAGGTCGTTACTAACAAAGAAATTGAAATACGGATACAAAGTTGGAGAGCAGATGGCCAGGTCTATTGGATGAAAAGTTCTGGAAGGTTCATGGAAGTAGGTATTGTCACCATTATTTAAAATACATAAATTATTGTCAGTGATTAAGTCATCAATAGTTTGTCCACGAGGATTAATATCGGGACTACCCCAAAGTGGATTGTGTCCGTTTAAATCACCAAGAATTAAAAAAGGTGTCGGCAGTTGTGAAATAAGCCTATGTAAGTCACTTGGGCGAATGGTCATATTTGGCGGTAAATAAATAGTGCAGATGGTGATAAGTATGTGTATATGGATCTGAACTGCAATAGCCTGGATATTGGTATTTAAAGTGATACATGAATGTGGAATATTATTAGAGATTAAAAGGGCTACGCCACCTGTAGCTCTATCAGAATGTGTAAAATCTTTCCTGAAACACTGATAGCCACGGATTTTAACAATATCGTGTTGTCTTAAGTATGTTTCTTGGAAAGCGAAGCATATAGGTCGATGATCAGAGATTATTTCTCTTATTTCATCTCGTTTATTAATAAAACCTCGGCAATTCCATGAGATGAAATTAGTCATGATTTTTTTTTTTTTTTTAGATTATAACATCCACGTCATTATCCTCTGATGCAGTAGACATACCGTCTTCTCCATCAGAAGGGTGAAGGCTGATCAAATCATCTTGTTTTGGAACGTTTACTTTATTATTTTTATTTGTAGTTGGAGTGGGCAATTTTGTTAGTTTCTTTTTCTTGATATTGAGACGAGAGGGTGAGTTAAAATGTTTTAGAGAGGTAGAGTTAAGACTTTTTTCAGACAATAAGGTTTTAGCAGTTTGTGGAATTTTCTTTAAATTTCTTGATTTTGATGAAAAGGACTGTGAAGAGTTAGAAGACTGATTTGGTTTGGATTGTAAGTTTTGGGAATTGTTTACTGTAGTTTCGAGTGGAGAGCTAGTATTGGGTATTTTTTGTAGAATTACGTGAAACAGTTTCAACTGGGGGGCTGGTATTGATTAGAGAGTCAGTTTGTGTAGCTATTGTTTTACAAGTTTTTCTGGTGGAAGTAACAGCAGCATATGATTTACCAACAATGGGTGTTCTTGATTTTACTATTTTTCTGGCTTCTGGGTATGATATATTTTGTTTTGATTTAATGGTTTGAATCTCTTTTTCTATTTTCCATTTCTCACAAGATTTAGAATATGACGGGTGATCTTTTTTACAATTAACACAACACACTGTGGCTTCACAATTTTGACTGTCATGTCCAATGGCACTGCAACGGGCACATGTCTGTTTACCACGGCAGGAAGTTTTAGAATGGCCAAAACGTTGGCAGTTGAAGCAGCGTAACGGATTTGGTATGTATTGTCTGACGGGGCATTCAAGGTACCCAGCTTTTATTGATGTTGGGAGTTTTGGGGAATTTATAGTTAAGATAATGTGTTTAGTTGGAATTGGTTTATTGTCGCGAAATATAGATATACGTTTTACTCCGATAACTTTCTGCTCTTTGAGGTTTTCGGCTTCTGGTATAAACTGGAGGTCAGATTCAGAAATGACACCACGGCAAGTATTTAGCGTTCTATGGACATCAACAGTGACAGGAATGTTAGCAAATTGAGTACACTTTTTTAAATTGTTAGCTTGTTTGCCATTTTCAACTTCAATTAAAAGCTCGCCCGATCTCAGTTTTTTTATCGACTTTGGATCACCCATTATAGATTGACATGCTTTCTGTATAAGGAATGGAGATGTCCTTTGGAAATCACCCTCTTTTCTTTTTATCACAAAAAATCTAGCTTCTGATGTCATAAACACATTGCTCTCATTCAGAGTGGAAGAAAATTCTTCCATTCTATCCGCCCAAGTTTTCGCCTTAGAATTTTCACCAGCTTGGCCCGAGCCAGACGCATTAATCAAAATACCCATTGTTGTAGCCATAATAAGTGAGAAAGGGAAAGGGGGGTGAGTGTTTCTTCCAACACACAAACGCAAAGGGTTTTTAAGAATCCTCTCTGGGACACCCATAACCACTCACCAGCTACCAGGTCGCTGACCCAGTTCAGGAACCACATGTGGCAGTCGTGTTAGTCCGGTGTTTCTCGTTCGAGTAGTCACCGTTGTCTCACCTTCACCAAGGGCACCAGTCTCCCAGTGTGATCCCAAGGCTAGACTGCCGTGGCCCCATCACCAAAATCTTTGCCCCAATAGCCAGCGCCACACCAACACCGGACTTTACTTAGTTAATAGATTAATGGTTAATATATATATTTTTTTTTTGTTGCATTTTATAATTTTATGATTTTTTTTTTATTTAATAACAGTCAACACAGAAAAAAACAAGGTGAGTTAGAACATAACAAAAATTAGTAAAACGAGGTGATTGGTATATTTTTGTGTTTTTCAAAAAATTTTTTTTTTTTTTTTTTTTTTTTTTTTTTTTTTTTTACAGAACAACAAAACAAAGGACCAAAAACTTATTGGCACCAGAAAAAGTAAAACAAAACCCAAAATAAATGAAAAAGAAAATACCAAGAGCTTATTGGAAAAAAACGTAAAAGAAAAGACCAGAACCTTTGGCAGCAAAAGTAGAAAAAAAAAAAAAAATTAAAATAAAATAAAATAAATAAATAAATAAATAAAGGAAGGGGAAAAGAAAAGATCACTCAGGCCCGGGGTTCGTGACACCCCCTGAATACCTAAAGGAGGTATTCCCCTGGGGAAAAAAAAAAAAAAAAAAAGAGGGAAAAGAAAAGATCACTCGGGCCCGGGGTACGTGAGACCCCCTGAATACCTAAAGAAGGTATCCCCCTGGGGGAATTTTCCAATTTGGAGTCAGGTTTAAGTGATGAATCAATGCCTCACCTCAAACCAGATTCTCGTTTTGAACCTGTCTCATGTAGTACAGAAAAGCAAATTTCATTTTTCAAAACCATAACAAATGTTGAAACTCCTGTTTCCAATATTCATTCTACTTAAGTTAATCAGTATGATAATTTTGGTAAAACAAATGAATTTCTATCATCAACATCATCAAATACAGAATGTGTAGAAATTTCTAATTTTTCATCAGCTGATTTCTATAGATGATGAACATGAAGAAATTAATAATCCTGAAAGACAGATGGCCACAAATATGAATCAGAAGAACATATACCCTAAAAATATTATTTCATACGAAAACTTCTACCCATGGATGTATTATCAGGGGTGAAACTACTTACTTAACCCTTATGCCGGAACATCGGTCTCAGAGACCACTAAAGGTTAGGCTTAGTGTAGGGACTTACGGATGCATATTCCTAGAACAGGGTACCGGCACTTTTGGCGATAAATGTCCAAACGCCAAGGGTGTCTAACTGAAGCACTAGTGCGACGTAAAATGAACTCAACCTGTAGAAGATGGCATGTCTCAGAACAACCCTTAGGGGTGAGTCTTGAACCGTCGCCAATTGTTCACAGCGTAGAACTAGTGCACCGTAAAACCCGCTCAAATAAGTGAAGGTACCCTTGGAGGTTGGCAGTGAGAAAGGGGTGGAGCCCTTACTGTTGAAAAGAAACCTGTAAAATGTTACTAGAATATTAGAAATCTCAATTTTTGAGCGCTAACAGACACATTACGTATAAATGTCAGTAACTGAGAATTCTTTCTGAAAGTTTAAGTTCGATTGGTTTTGTTGGTATTTGGTAGAATTAGAGTGCTAAGAAGAAAGTTGCGGATGGAGTTACAAGTTTTATAGAAGTTGTGAGTTTCTAACTGAATTATGGTTTTCGGCGAGTTTTTGGTTTCGAGTTGGATTGGAAAGTATTTTAGGTAAAGTTTTGTAGCGATGATTTATTCAAAGTTACTTTTCCAGTCGTCAGATATATTTGAGTAATAAGTCATTCGAAGCAAAGAGTTATTTGTAGGAAGTCTTCCAGAGCCAAATCATTCACAAGCAAGTCATTACATAGTTTCCTTGAGGAGTTATCTGCCCTTTGAAAGGTATTTTTATCAGTAGCTATCATTTTTACCCGTTGTGCAGTACTAATGCGACATTAAATCCAATCAACCATATACGTCATGATTGAGAAAGTAAATTTATGGCTGCAAGAACTCATTATTAATCGCCACAAAATTTCGACAAATACATTCAGTACCCTTTTTTCAAAAAGCGGTCTGAGAGACCGATGTTCCTGGTAAGCATGATGAAAACATGTTCCGGCTAAAGGGTTAACATGCCAAAACTCTGAAAATTGCTAATTGCATACTGATAGGACATATTTATTAATAGTATATCATATAACAACTTTTAATAAGTTATATTTGGAATCTTCAATACATTTTTAGGCAAATTAAACATTCAAATGAGATTCTTATAAAAACAAAATAATTTAACATAAAATTCAGAAACAGCAAATTTTCAAAAACCCTGAATTCAGGGGTAGACCCTGAAAAGTTTTACCCCTGTATTATAACCCTTCTGGTAATGGCTAACTTTGCAAGATGTGCTCCACTTTTTTTTAAGTCCGTGGGCTGACAGAGGCATAAATTTTCATAGGCACCCTACAAGATGCATCTCCAAACATGAGAAAAGCAGAAAGCATAAAAAAGCTTTAGAAGCATCCAAATGTGTGCATACAATAATCATAAAAAAATTGGAAAATGGATCAAAAAATTCAGACGAAGAAAAGAGATTCAAATCGTAAATTAAGTAAATTTGTAAAGATATTGTATTTTATGGTGAAAAAGCACTGAGCCATAAAAGAAAGATGATGACATTGGTGATAAAGAAATTCAAATTCATTTGAGCACATGTGCAAAGAATGCGACTAAATGTCGCCTGTTTCTGTAAATAATCTTATGCAGGCAATCTCCACATTTTTAGAAGGAAAAAAACTATCATTTCATTATCACGTGCTGATGGTTATGCATTATTGGCAGATGAATCTACTGACAAGGCCCAATGTGAACAATTAGGCTTGATTGTAAGATATAAAGCAACTGGAATTGCAGAAATTACAACAAACACTGAAGGCATAAAGTCAGCTATTGTAAACTTTTTTATTGCAAAAGGCATCAAGATAGATCACTGATTATTTATTGCCTTAGATGGTGTAAATGTAATGAGTAGCGAAACATCTGGAGTTCAACGCAGAATGAAGCTGTATTCTCCCCATTCAATATATGTGAATTGTAGCAAGCACAGGCTAGCTCTAGTGTTTGTGCCTCTGTTAAAAAAGTACTTTTATTTAAAATCTGTTGATTCTCTGCTAGTATCTCTATGGGGAAAGTTTCATTACAGTCTAACTAAATCACAAGTATTTAAAGATATCCAAGCAGATGTGTATAAATTAGATATTTTGAAAATGCTGAAAGTATCAGTGACAAGATGGTTTTTGCATGGTGATCTTGTCTGATGATCTCTCACAGACAGAGTCCAAGGAAATCTCTTAGCCGTTTATACATACAGATTCGGCTGACTGAGGTTCTCTTATATTCAGGTACCAATCACCTAATTTTTGGGGAATTTTTTCAATAATATCATTTAGATCTAGTAATTTTTTTTTTTTTATAAACTGCTATTTAGTAACAGCATACTTGCCAACTATCTCATTAATAATTTTAACATTGTTAGGCCCCCTTTAGAAACACTCCCTTTTTTCCACACCACTTTATTTTAAAGTAAATTATTCCAAATGCTGTCACGATTAAATAAGAATAAAAGTACTCTAAAAAAAGGCGGGTACTAGAAGTGTTACAATTCATAATGAGATGGTTGGCAAGTATGAGTAACAGTGGTTTATATAAATGTAGAAAAATATTAAGAATTATTAGTGATGTGGACTGGTAAATAAACAGTGTTATAAATATTTTTTAGGTATTTGACTAATACCTTTGATGAGTGTTGATTATGGTATTTCTTTCACTGTTCATTCTGACTTTTGTTTATTTTTAAATTTTACAAATGAACTTTCACTTATTAAATATAATATTGAATCTTTTCTCCCCCCCCCCCCCTCCTTGTGACATTTTACATTTTATTTCTTTGACATGTTTGAAAAAGTGTACATATATATTATAACATAGTTTATAATTGGTTTTTTTTTTTTTTTTTTTTTTTTTTTAGGGCTACACTAAACCCAATGTTTTCATTTAGTTTAAATTAATATTGCTCTTAAAAATCAGCAAATACATTTTAACTCAAAAAGGGTTGATTTCTAAATCAAATATTTTATGCAAAACCCATGAAGTTGTTTATTTCTTCTGATTATACTTTTGTGTTTTATAAAATGTAAAAAATCAAATATATATATATTTCTTAATGCCAAACTATATCAGAAATATTTTTAAAAATGTTATTAAATAAAAAGGGATACACTTATAAAGACAAAAAGAAACTCACTCAGTTATACAAACATGACATTATTTCCTTATACAAACACACACACAAAAAAAAAGTAGAGGGGGGAAAATTGCAGATGACAAATTACATAACTAAACTACACAAACAGCATTAAATGAGCAATTTTTTTTTTCTTTTTAATGTGGCTTTTTTCGAAACATTTTATTTATTATCTTTAACTTAATTTTGTTAGAAAGGCGGGCATAATTTCCGATAATGCTAGATTCCACAATATTGATAAAAGACGAAAAATAAACAAAAAAATAAATAAAATAAATAAATTTCTATGCAATTGGCTTTCAAGAAATGTCAAATTAATTATTAGTAAACTGATTAAGTTTTAATTCTTATTTTTATAAATTATTTATTTTCTTTTTCTCTGAGTGAAAATTCTTTTTATTATTATTCAATATTGTTCTGATTTTTCAGATTTTTTTTTCCTAAAACGTTCTGATTTTTACCAGTTTTAGGTTGGCAGGTATGTGAATAAAAAAAGCCAGTCTCTTTTAACTTTTTCATTATTATGGGCCTGTTCATGTATACTCTAGAGATGGGATAAATAGTTACTTTTCAGTAATAAGTTACTTCATTTCATACTTCTTTTGGTAATAGGTTTTTGCACCATATTATTTTTATAACCTATTACTTTTTAGTTTATATATGGCTAATGCCTTTCTAATCCTTTCGGGATGATATACAATACATACATGTGTCCTATATAGTGGATGCGGTTCATGTTTTTAAGTCCCAATGCTTTCGAATAGTAATCTTCACTTTATTTAACACTAGAATTTCTTCAATTAAAAAAAAAAAAAAAAAAAAAAAAATGCTGATATAAAACAGTGGTAGAGTCAAAATTTTACACAAACGTTTGTCCCAATCGTGTAAGCTTACGGTTCATTAAACCAATTACTTTAAATATGAAAACAGAATATTTCAAATAATATCAAGAAACACATACACGAGAGCCGTTTTCTGAAAAAAAAAAAATAATAATTCTCATATTATAAGCTATATATGTAATTAAGAAACAAATAATAATAGCAAATTTTTAAGAAACATCTTTAAGGCATCCTAAATTTTAAACTACCGAGTGACTGTTTCTTTCGCTTTTCCGAAGAACTTGAACTTTCCAGATTGACAACAAAATTAGTGTTTTTCACTCATACTAAGCAAACAGTCACTTTGAATACGTTTTCTAAAATTAGAAACACTTGTTTAAAAATACAGATTTTGCTTACAAAAATTGCATAAAATGATGCATTTTCTCAGACACTTAATTTTAACATAAGAGCATAATTAACTATTCTTAACACCTTTACTCATTTTAAATCTTGAAAAATAGTCTCAAGAAAAAATCAGATTAAAAAAAAGTGAAGAAAAGCTAAACAGTAAAAATAAATAAATATTCAATTTTCTTCTCAAATTATTTTTAATTAAACTTAAACAATATTCTTGTAAAAACCACAATAAATAAATGCTCCTGAACCCCTATGCTGTATGCTATTTACACATTTTCAGTTCCATCTGCTATAAGCAATTAAAATATAAACAAACACTACTTCCTTTCAGTTATCACACTCCCAAAACATCTGTTTCCAATACACAAGCAAATCCAAACCTAGCAAGTGTAATCCCATTCCTCATCTTCATGACGAAATAGTAATCAACATCTAATAATCACCCCTTAACTATTTCATGCTAGCTGCTTAAATTAACACTATTTCGTTAAACCATAGTAGCAAAGTATCTTTATACCCAAACGATTTTATTATCCCATGAAAAATAATCAACACCAAATAAAATCATTTCTAAGTTAATATCAGCACAATGTTATTTGTCTTAGACGTTAAAATGATCTTGCCTATTAAAATTATTCTGATTAATATGTTTCACAAGAAATATTCCGTAATACATTTTAGAAAATATTCAAGAGCTCAGCTGTGTTATTTTTACTTCCATTACCCTACTACCGTAGGTAATGGAAGTATTGTATTCGGTCTGAAAATTCGATATCGGGATTTCACCTGATTTACACGTTTTAAGGTCCCCTGATTCCAAAAAAGTGGTTTTTGGCAATTGGTCAGTGTGTGTGTGTGTGTGTGTATGTATGTGGAGAATCTTCTGGCTATTATAGCTCAGAAACTAATAAAGATAGAGCTACGAAACTTTAGAATTGAAATACGTCTGGTGTACAGATGAAATTTCCAAATTTTGGTGAAAATTGAAAAACCGGAAGTGGGACATCGGAAACCGGAAGTGGGACCATAAGTCCGTATCTCAAAAACGGCTCTAACGATTTTCTTCAAATTTGCTATATAAACAGTCTGTTAGATGTCCTTTTGAATGATATAGTTGCTTAGTTCAGGAAAATTGATAGGCGTCCTATATAAATAGCTCAACTTCAGGCCTCGCAAAGGCATTCCTTTAAAAACGGTTGTACGGATTTTTTTCAAACTTGCCATTTTAACTCACTTTTAAATATGCTTTTGTATGTAATTATTGTTTTCCTGTCAATAATTGAGTTTAACCGGAAGTGGGACCGTAAGTCTGTATCTCAAAAACGGCTCTAACGATTTTCTTCAAATTTGCTATATAAACAGTCTATTAGATGTCCTTTCGAATGATATAGTTGCTTAGTTCTGGAAAATTGATAGGCTTCCTGTATAAGTAGTTCAATTTCAAGTCTTCTAAGCGCGTTCCTTTAAAAACAGCTGTACGGATTTTTTTTTAAACACGCCCTATTAACTCACTTTTAAATATCCTTTTGTATGTAATTATTGTTTTCTGGTCAATAATTGATTTTTTGTAAAAATTGGTATCTCAAAAACGGCTCTAACGATTTTCTCTTTAAGTCACTTTTATGTTTTCTGATCACATTATCTCTCAAAAATGCCTATAATACGTGTAATAGTGGGTAATGGAAGTCATGTGGTTGTTTCACACCAGATTTTTTTAATGATAATTTTATGAACATGGAAAGATATTACTGACTGAGAATATCATTGATTCACAGAGCTGTATCAAACTCGTTACTGAGATACGCAAATTCTTTCAGACTTGAAGTAACAAAACAGCATTCTGGAATTTGTCTCATTTCTCGCGTATTCTATTTACTGTATTATCTGGCATTGCATGAGTGTTATCGTCCAGATGCCACAGAGCAAAGTTAGAACATTTGTGCAGGAAGTCTGATGCGAGTCTTTTCATTACCCATTTATGTATGATGCTGTACGTAACATGTGGGGTGCAGTAATTGTTAGATGCGAAAGAATGGGTGTTTTACTCGTTACTCGGTGCTTTTTTCCTACCGTATGACATGATTTGGACTATCAGTTTTCGTATGATTTGGATTTTGGTAGTAGCTGGCATTCATAATATTGTTTTTGTATTTTGTAAATAAAATAAAAAAGTAATTATATAAGAGAAATAATTCAAGCTTTTTTACTTGTATGATGGTGTGTTATATCAGTTTTATCGCCAGAAATTTGTCTATTTCACGTGCAGAGATAAAGTTGAAATATTACTTTTTTAATAGGATATTTTTAGTAATATATTACAGTTCTAATAGGCTACAATGCAATTATATTACATGAAATAACGGCCATCTCTAGTATACTCACTGAAAAGTTCGATTTACTCGCTAACTCCCCAAGCTGTTCACAAGGCCCTTCCTAATCTACTCGAGTAGAAACGGAAGGTGTTCATGTTAGCTGACTGGGGAGTTCGCTTACTACCCAAACCCCCCCCAAGAAATTTCTTGGGAAGATAGATCACATGATCGTAACTTTAGCAACGTTGCAACAATCGAACAATCAAGCGGAATTGGAATCAGTTCAGTCAGTGAGGAGGGAGTCCGATGCACGTGTTGAATGTCGAGCCATTTCTTCTATTATTTTCTCTTTCGTTTGAATATTTTTATATTTAGGATGACTACTTCGTTGCGCTACAAGTGCGATCATTGCAGCGATTTATTCGTTGATTTAAATTATATTATGTCACATTCTTGTTCTGCGGAGCTAACAGTAATAGCAAATAAGGATAATCCTGGAAAAAAATCGAAAACTTGGCCTGATTTAATAAAGTTATTAATTGTGACTTATAAGGATTTTCACAAAAGGCCAGATATGGCCAACGTCCAAAAAAGCAAGTATGTATATCTATTCTTTTCTGTTCTTTTAAATTGTTTTTAATATCTTATTAATGTTATTTACCTTATTAATGTACTTAATATTGTACAATATGATGTTTTGCTGTATTCAAAGTGTTAAATACTGCCAATGACGATTTATATATTGCTATTCCTGTATATAAGCTTTAATATTTTAATGAAAGTAATTTAAAAATTAATCCTTTGAAATTAATTTGTGTAAAATCGTTATTTGAATTGATTGATTTTACTTAAATTTTAAAATACACTGCATAAAAAGTAGCTGTATGTCATTAGAAAACTTTTTAAAATCTAACAAATAATGCAAACTTTAATAGTTCTAAAGAATAGATCCCGGATTAAGCAGATTGAAACACTCTATGTGTGTGTACATATACAGCCCTGGAAACATGCTAAGGCCAAGAGAAAAACTTTATTTTACAACTACTGAAAAGATTTTTTTTTTTTTTTTTTTTTTCTTTTCAAATGTAACACAAGACAATTTTAATTATATCAAAAAAAACTTTTGCAAATAATTAAATTATTTCTTATATTTTTTTCATATGTGTAAAACGCTGAAAAAAAATATTAAAACCACATAAGATATTATTTAAAAAACAACTAATAAATCCAGAAACTTTGTCTGATTTTCAGTTAATTTAATCATTCTTGAGATTATAAAATTTAAAAAACCTTAAAGTCTGGGGGGGGGAACTTCAAAATATTTATAAATACATATTGAAATTTTATGCATTTTCAAACAAAATGTAATGAATGACAGTTTTAAATAAATCTATAAAAATATTTCAAAAAACAAAATTACTTTTCATTTTACAATTCACTTTTTTCTTTATACATGTAGATAACTAGAAGAAATGATGCACATTAAGTTAGTTTTAAAAGAACTTTTCATAAGCCAAAAATTTGCCCTTTTCAGTTAACTGAATCATTCACGGGTTCATAGATTTAGAAAGTTTCTTCAAAGTGTCTTTTGTTAAGCTTTTCCAGCTCTTCTTAGTGGTATTTTCAGCTCACCTACGGTGTTATAAGTTTTCCCATTTCCATAAATATCACCAACCAGAATGCCCCATAAATTTTCTGTTGGGAGTAAAATAATGCACCAATACACACATCAACAGGGTGGCTAGCAGTCAGGGAATTTTAACAAATTTTGTGAAAATAGCTATATTAATCATTAAATTATTAATGATATTTTAAATCGTTAAAATTTTTGCTAATGTAGTAAAATTTTCATTGAAAATAAACAGTGAGAGTCAGGGAAATTGAAAATTTTTAAATTCTAGCCACCCTGATCAAGCTCCATAAAATCCTGGCTTCAAGCTAATCATGTCCAAGTGCTTGGCTATCACCAAGTGCTTGTCTGACCTGAATCCGATACAAAATTTATGGGGCATTCTGGTTGGTGACATTTATGGAAATGGGAAAACTTGCAACACCATAGGTGAGCTGAAAATGGCCATTGAATAATTCTTTATTACAAACATGTGATTTTACTGTGGTAATTTCACAATTAATTTACACTTGCTTGCTATGCTCACGTACTTAATATACTATTTTTTTCTAGTTCTGGGAATTAGTTGCCCAACACATTCAGTTGTGTGGTTATGGAGACATGACAGCACACATGTGTGACAAAAAGTGGCGGGGCCTTAAAAGGACATACAGTGCAGTAAAGGACCACGTGGCTAAAACGGGAACTGAAAAAGTCAAATTTGATTATTTTGCAGACAACCGAATTTCACAAGCAGTTTTGTGTATGAAAGTGAAAATCCTGGCCCATCCAACGAAAATGAAGGTTTGATTTCTTTTTTTCAACTTTGATTTTACTGTTTAAGTATCTGTGTTTAAAAAGGGTCCTTGCTAGCACATTATTCAGTCAATCATATATGAAAAGTCCACAAATATTGCGATATATATTGTAGTCAGTGCTTAATAAATATGGTCATAAAGTCGCTAGTAATAGCATAATGTTGTATTTGTTGGTAATCAATATTCAAAAATCATCTTTTTGTTCATATTTCAAATTTCTCTTATTTTAATACTTAAATTGTTGAAATAACTTGCCAAAAACAGCAATTTATTCTTTGATCAAAGTTTTAATTATTTTGCATTTGTAAATTTTTTTAAACATGAAATTAAAATTTCTTTTTAAATAATTTGTTAAGAAGTTTAAGATTATGTGAATTTCATAATTATTAAAATGTGTTGTAAATATATTTATGCACTTCATGAATGATTTAGTTTGTTGTCAGGGTTAGCTTTTTGATGTTTTGCCAGGACCCAGGACAGTGGCAAAAAGTTGAAAAAAACCAGACAGAAATTGGCAAAATGGGAAAAAGTTGGTGAAAATGGAAAAAATGAAATTAAAATGGCTCTATATTTGAATTTTTAGCCTTTACATCTTGCATCCTTATGAAAAATATCTTTGATTTTTTTTTTTTTTTTTTTTTAATAGAATTTAATTATAATTAATTATCAAACAATATAACTAGGACCTGACAAATCCCGGATACCAGGGTGACTGTAATTATCTCATTGGTGACCAGTTTATGGCAGACAGACTAAAAAAATAATGTACTTTTAATTTTTTTTTTTACTATATTTTTATATATCATGTAATTCAAGTCCTTAAAATCTTGTTTTAGAATTCTGGCATTTTTTGCCAAGAACTATTCTTGCCGGAACGTTTTTTTCTCTATATATTTCTCTGTTTTTTCCCACTTTGGCAAAATTGACCAACCCTGTTTATTGTCATTTTATGCAAAAAGTATAGAAAACTATTACTTAAAGAATACTGCGCCAAAAATTGATTTATAAAAAATTGAAAAATTGCAAAACTTTTGCATGGGTCTACTAATCTATATTTGTGCATAAAAATTTTTTTAGATAATAAAAATTTTGATTTAGATCAAATCAAAACTTCAGTAGCAAAAAGAAAAACTTTTGATTTAGATTTAAAAAATTTAATGCTTTAGTTGGATTAAAAATGGATGTATTTATTTATTTTTTTTAACGGAAAATCATACATATGTAAATATTACATTATTTCTTTATTTTTTAAAAATAAAAATTTGCAAACTAAATTTCCAAGTTGTAAAATCCCCTTTATACCCATTCAGGGTTGCTAGAGTACCTGGAAAACAGGGAAAACTCGGGGAATCTCAAAATTTATTGCAGAAACAGGGGAGTTTTGAAATTTTTTGGAAAAACACTGGAAATTTTTTTTCATAAGATCTTTTTTTAAATTTTAGTACTTTGTAATGCAGAAAAAAATGTCAATTATGTTTTTTTCCCAACTAAAGTAAGTTAATAAAAATAATATACCCTAGATATATTCAATGAACTTGTAAACATGTCAGATACTAATGCTACTTGATTGTGTGGCATCTATTTTACTTTCAAGAGAGACAGGGAAAACTCAGAAATTTTTTTTCTCCTGATTTGTGTAGCAACCCTGCCATTATATATTCTCCAATTAAAATAATACTTAGATTTGTTAAGTAGATTATATTGTGAAAATTAGAAGATAAAAAATATGTAAAGTATGTGAAATGAATAGAAGAGAAATCTTGAAATAAAAATAATCTTGTGCAAGCAACAAAATTTCCTTAAAATGGTGAACAATTTTGCCTTTTTAAAATCGTATTTTAAAAATGATTACTTAAAATTTACATTAAAAGTATAAAAGCTACTGAAAATCATTCTTAAAATCTCCTTATGCTTCACCTTAAGCATAAGATGATTTAAAAAATGGTTTTTAGAAGTTTTTAATGTAAGTTTTGCCTTTGATCGATAACTCTCTATTTTTGTCAAACAAATTACATATTTGAAAATAATTTTACATCAAATAATACATGTATTTTATTCTTTTTCAAAAAAAAAAAAAAAAAAAAAAAATTACCTTAAAATTGTATAGTTTGAAACTGTGTAATTCGGGGGAAATAAAAATAAAATAGCTTAAAGCCATTAAGTAGCTTATCCAAGACGCTCTGATAATGAGTATTAATTAAAAGAATGTTTAGAGAAAATATTTAATTTTTGTTTGTGTCACCTATATTGATAACTGAATTAAAAGAAGTATAAATATTATATGATTTGAGATTGTGAAACTGAATGCAACATGTGAGTATAAGATAATAAGAGGAAGCCCGAATAAACTACTACGTCAGAAATGCCAAAGAAAAATACTGCAAATGCATACAGCTGTTTTGGTAGCTTAAAGCGTACCGTCTTCAGTGCATCCTTCTTGCACTGAAGACGGTACACTTTAGTCTACCGAAACAGCTGTATGCATTTGCAGTATTTTTCTTTGGTGTTTCTGACGTAGTAGTTTATTCGGGTTTTAATATTCCAACGCCAAGTCTCCTGTTATTAATAAGAGGAAGAACTACTTTTGTTTCATCAGGCAAATTTACTGCACATTCCTACATATTGCAAATTTTGTTCATGAAATTTTATAGAATGAAAATTTAATAAAAGAAAAATTTGTTCATACTTTAATTTTGAACTTTGCATTTTTATACAATTAAAATTCAGATATAACTGCTTTTTGACGATTATATATAAACATGTTACAACAGTATATATATATACAGTATTATCAGTTTTATTGATCAAAAATGCTTGTTTTGTGTTCACTAAGCTGTGTATGTTCTCATACAAAACAAAATAACACATATACAGTAGAGAGTCAAAAATCCGCACAGCTCGGGACCAGAGGTTGTGCGGATTTTAGGATTTTGTGGATTTCGGGGCCCATAAAAAATGATTTTCACTTTGAATAATAAAAACAGAATATTATTCAAACTAAACACATACTAGTGAATAATAACACTGAATATTAAATTACTAGGTACATAAGAATAATAATGAACATTAACAAAAATATATAATGAAAACAATAAATAAAAATGAAAAAAAAAAATTGTCAAACTTAGATAAAATCTGTTCACACGTAGCTAATTTTAAACTGAACTTGAACCTGCACGATTTATTTATTTTTTTATTTACTGTAAATAGTAGTAACACAAATTTATTTTTCTACGAATTTTATTGAGTTCTTCCTTACAAATTATGCCTTCATCAAAAAGCATTTTAAAAAATTAGTTTGTTATTATTTACCTGATTGATATCATCATATCACAATAATCATTATTTTCTTTTGATGAATTTAATATACTGTCAATAATTTCATTAGCAGCAACTTGGATCTTGCAGTCCTTCATATTATTATTTTCTTTTTCTTTTTTGTAATCATAAAATGCAAACATAAAATTATTATTTAAAATCTTTTTCAAAAATTCTGATTTGCAGTTTTGTAATTTATTAATAGTGAATTTCATTGTTTGTATCTGACAAGTTGTGCGGATTTCGGACTTCAGCGGATTTTAGGTCGGCGGATTTCTGGCTCTCTACTGTACTATGCATTATTAGCTTGTTGGAAAAGGAAATTCCATTTTCCCAATAAAACCCGGGCTTTAAAAAAAAAAAAAAAAAAAAACCATCTAGGCTGGGTTTTTACAACCCTGATTTATATATACTTACAGGGGTTGATTCAGGTTTTAATTTTTGGGGCCTATTTTGTGAAAAAAAAAATAAATAAATAAAATAAAATGTTGGTAGAAACCTTTCATTTTAGTAGTTACTCTATCTAATGTTTAATATCAAGTTAATAGCATTTTATTAAACAAGTATAGACACTCATTAAAAATATTACTGTAAACATGGAAAATTTTTTAATTATTTTTATAAAACAAAATTTTGTGAAAGGGCTTTTTTATAAATCTGAATTTTGTGAAGGGACCCATTTTAGAGATTTGAATTTTGTGAAGGGGCATCAAAAGGGTCCCAATTTTTGCCTGGATCGACCCCTGACTTAGTATATTGTAGAATTTATAGATAGCTTAATTGGTATAGGGGAGAGTTGTCTAAAACGGGAACGGCGGGTCAAATGGGGACGTTCAGTTTCTGATTCATTAGTGCTGCCCTATTTGAATCCAATAGTCTATGATAATTCTAATTTGGCTATACGCATGTTTGAATCTAGTTGTTGACATATTTTGCTGGATGTGTTATTTTTTTACAAAGTTTTAATTTTTTTGCGATTTTCATTTCGATTGTGGTCGTACACTGTATTGGATCTTATCAAGTGACCTTTGAACGTTCGACTTTGGTAAGTACATTATGGATTCGTCTAGATTTAATTTACACTTTCACATATTGCTTTATAGTTTTGTCTGACACGTGTGAGAAGAGACACCACGTTTTTAGCATATGTCATGTTCGTCTCAAACAGGGACATTGACGGTAGTTCAAGACGGGGTCATCCCCATTATGGATGCCATGGAAGTAGGATAAATTTGTAATAGTAATGTTGTTTTTAAAGTGTTTTAAATTAGCACAAGTGCTTATTTATGTGTGTAATACATAAGTGGTGATGTTCTAAAAAATTATTTTTCAAATTAAGAAAAATGTCTCATACAATCACCCTGGACGCAACGTGACAATTTACCAGGTCGGAATACATTCCGGAACTGCATTTTCAAGAGCAGCTACTGCGCAAAATGGTAAAAATGGATTTAAAAACTCTGGATTTTCCATTCAAAAGGCTCCCCTCAACTCCAAGCACGGCACGATGCACAACAAATACAGAGCGCCGATTAAAAATCTCCTGTGATTAAAGAGAGAGAAAGATGATTGCTTCTTCTTCCTCTCCCTCCTTTCTAAAGCGGCCACCGCCTGTACCACGATAGCCCAGACTTCAGAACCACAACAGAACCACTGCTCTTATCAGTTCCGTTCGCTTCCTGCTCAGTAGGGCAGACGATTGGAGTTTACTAATAAGGTATTGCACAAACAGAAACCTAAAACAACGCCCTTTTGGTTAAATTCTTTCATATTCATTTATTCACAGATTAAAAATGTAAAGATTTTTGCGATAACAGAAAATATACTAAAATTCGTGAAATATCAGTTACGTTCATAACACATAACAAATTTTCAGAACAAATATGAAAAAATTGTAATTATTGGCAGCTGTGTATTCACCATCCAGAGCAGCTTTATTTTGTTATGTTTGCAAACTATTCTACAAGCACTCAAGCTCTATATCATGAAGGTTTTTCAGACTGGAAAAATTAGCTAGGATATTAAAAGAGCATAAAAATTCGAAGACTCACAGGGACAGTGTTTGTTCATTATTACTGCAAGCAGAATTTTCCAATTGAATTGACAAACAAATGGTCAGTCATTACCAGCAGGAATGCAAATATTGGTAAAATGTTTTGACTAGAATTGTTGCTGTAATAAAATTTTTGGCAGAGCATGGACTTCCATTGTTTGGCAGTAATGAAACTTTAAGATCTGTTAATAATAGCAACTTCCGAGGATGTCTAGAACTGATCGGAAAATTCAATCCATTCATTGTTGATCATTTAGTAAAGAAAGGAAACCCTGGTAAAGGACATGTGAATTACCTATCCTCCACTACTGTGGCTTAATTTCTACAACTGAAGTTAATAAAAGTACTGCTGCATATTTTATCAGAAGTACAGGGATGGAACACTGGCGCAGAATTCATACCACTATCAATGTACGAAATTTTCTACTTCTTAAATCGACGATATTATAGGCAGAGAAATTTCTTAAACGGATTCCGGTATGAATTCTGCGCCCGTGTTCCATCCCTGGAAGTAAGCAAAACAAAATATTTTGGATTAATCGTCGACTCTTCTTCTGACATTACTCATACAGATCAATTTTCAGTTGTTCTAAAGTATGTTAATGAAGATGGAGAACCGAATGAACATTCTGCTAAATTTTTATCTCTAAATGTTCACAGTTCTTTTTCATTAACAACTTGTATCATTGATTTTGTAGAAAACTTAAATTTAGATATCCTTAATTGCAGAAGGCAGTCATACAATAATGCCAGCAATATGGCTGGTCAGCATTCTGGTTTGCAAGCCAGAATTAAACAAATATCTCCTTTGGCAGATTTTGTTCCATGTCCTTCACATTGTCTTAATCTGGTTGGAGCGGTAGCTGTTGATTGTTGTCAACAAGCAGTAGCCTTCTTTGCAATTATTCAAGGCATTTATAATTTTTTCTCTGCTTCTACCTGCAGATAGCAAATTTTGCAGACACTCTTACAACCTTGTGAGAATAAATTAAATCTTTATCTAACAGCAGCTGATGCCTTACAATTGGTAATAACATCTAGTTTTTAATTCAATAGCTAAATTTTGTTTAGGGAGTCATTAATATATTAAAACTTAGTTCTACTATCTTCTTTTTTTACTTTATCATCTAGCAGAGAAAGTAATTGTATTTTAGTTAATTTTCAAAATTTACTTTTTGTTACATTTGTATGTTCTGAGGTCTCCTGAATATAAAAATAAGGCTTTTAATAATTAGTCTGTATGTGTTATCAGCATATCTAAAAAAGAATTAGTAGCAGGAAGTATAAACTCATTGTCAGTATTCTAAATGTGTATCATTATCATTCAAAGATACACTTTTTTTTTTTGGTTTAAATCAAGCAATGGTTTATACAGGAACATCCATCAGAATTCAAATATACTACATTAGTGAACAAAATCGTACATTGGTGATCAAGGGTGTAAAAGGTCTCTCCTGGGTAATTCCATTTTAAATCAACAAATTTTCAAAAAAGTTGTTGCATGACAATTTTTGATTTTGATAACAATTTGCATGTGCTTTCCCCATACCTTTTTGACCACAAAAATATATTTTTTTTATTAAAAAAAAAAATTACCCTTTGATATGAAGGCTATTTTTGTCGTTGCCAACAGCAAAAATTAGATATTTTGATGCTTTGCTTTATGAACTATAACTTTTTTCCTATCAAAGCTATCAAACTCAACTATAGCTCATTGGAAAGCTAAAAAAAAGATCTTTTTCCATATGGTATTAATAAATTTGAGATTTAAAAACAAAGGTTATTTTTTCAAGGTCAAAGTTTGCGATGCAAAATTAATTTTTTGCCACTTTTGAAAATTAAAAAACCTATGAAGGGCTTGGAATAACAAGCCCTCTTTTTTTTCTTATATACATATATAAGGTTGCTTATTGTATTAAAAAGTTTGGCTTGTTACTCTGCCCCCTTCACAAGATACGACCCCCCCGAAATTGCAAATTTTCTAAAAAATCCAATTTTCAATGCTAAAAAAATGCATGTGGGGGGCAAGGTAAATTTTTTTTTACTTGTGTGATTTTAAGTACTTCATACCATCTTTCAAACAAAAAAAAAATTACTTTGTTATTCAAAGGCGTTTGGCAGCTATAAGGGTCTGAATTTTCAAATAATCACACTAAAACCATCCAATTTTTTCATGTACTTTTTTTTGGAAACATGTCATTTATTATTTTTTTTTTTATTTGATGGACTTAGATTGACCTCACAAATAAGAATATATCATATTCCTACTTTTCCTCATTTATAGTAATCTATTTGCCAGTTAAAAGCAAGAATAGACAGATTTCAACTTGTCCAGCCTTGCTCCCACATGTATAGAACAGTTCCCTTTAGGCAAACAGTACCTACCTGTGGTAGGAACTGTGCCAATGACAAGGCTGCTTGAATATTATTGGATACAATTTGACCAATAATATAGGGTAAGACAAATGATCTGCCTGCCAATGATGTCACATGGAACTGCTTTATAACTTAGTTGTTTCTTTAACTCTGAAAGGAGTAGGTTGCTGGGAAGTGTTCTTGCTGTAAAATCTTGTAAATTTTTGTCTTTCATGTAGGTTTTCTCATTTCAAGGTCAAGAAATATACATATTTACAGAATATTTTGGTGAATAACTGTCCTTGTTGAAGGTAAAAAAAGAAATTATTTTTTAGAATTCTTAAATATAAGTTTGTTTTTCTGCATATAAAGAGTAAATGAATTATGGATAACTCTAAATGCTCCATAGGAATTTTTATGAAAGATAATTGTAACATTTTAAGTTATAGTAGGCAGTCAACAGTAGAGAGTATTTCTAAGTATAATGATGATGATAAAACTTTACTGCAATTGAGAACTGGATGTAAAACAATTGAAACTGTTTGTACTTACCATGCAAAAAAGTTTTTAGATAAATTTTCTCACCTTTATGGAACTTCCTGCTGTGACCCATTTTCGGAACATAATAAGGTGATTACAAAATCGCTGAGAATCATAAGCAAAAATTTGTATTTGAAAAACACAAATTTGAATCTTATCCCTGGAAAATCTCTGTGCTCTAAATGTTTAAATAAAATTCAAAATCAGAGAGTTGAAACCTATAAAGATAATAATGAAGAAATGTACATACCTGAATGTGATTTAGTCGAGTCTGTAAATGTAGCATGTAGTGCCCTTGGAGTATCACCTGTGAAAGTTGCCAAATTATCGCGCAATCGTAAATCATCTACATTAAAAAGAAAAGTTTCAGCGATAACAGAATGTGTCACAAATAAACTAAATAAATCATTTGACCTTTCAATTGTTTCACATGAAGAAAACAATAGTTCTTGCCAAAAGCACATATGTGATAATTATGAAAAATTAATAGAAGACCTTAAAGAGAGAATGAAAACTGCTGAGTGTCTGCAGGATAAAGTAAACATTTTAAGTTTGTTGCCTGTAACTTGGAGCTATGCAAAAATTCAAGCAGAATTTGGAGTCAGCCAGTATTTAATTCGAAAAACTAAAGATTTAGTTAAAACACAAGGAGTTTTACCAAAACTGGAACCTAAGAAGCCAAGCTACAATAAAAGCTATAGAGGATTTTTATCAGAGAGATGCCTGTAGTCGCATGATGCCTGGAAAAAAGGACTGTATTTCTGTGAGAGGAATGAATGGGGAAAAGTCAAACCTTCAAAAAAGGCTCATTTTATGTGACTTGAAGGAACTTTACATACATTTTAAAGAAAATTATCCTGATTTGAAAGTAGGGTTATCTAAATTTGCCGATCTTAGACCAAAATTTTGTGTGTTAGCTGGAGCATCTGGTACACATTCAGTGTGCGTTTGTTTGTACCATCAAAATGTAAAACTTATGCTATCAGCGATTAAAAGTGATCATAGCTACAAAGATCTGCTGCAGATTATGGTCTGTGATACTGAAAATGAGAATTGTATGTTTTCGGAATGTACTGCATGTTCAGGTGTGGATGCCATTTTATCACTGATTTCTCCAAGTAACAGCACCCAAATTGACTTGGAAAATGATGAATTTGAGGATTTGCAAGTTTCATATAAGCAGTGGATGTCCACAGACAGATGTGAACTGACATCATGTGTGCTACCTTTACAAGAATTCTTGGTTAAGTGTTGTGAAAAACTTGAGCATCTAAAGAGCCACCATTTCATTGCCAGTAAACAAGCAGCATTTCTAAAATCAAAGAAAGAAGATCTGGATAAGGGGGAATTTTTGATACTTGGAGATTTTTCAGAGAATTTCTCTTGTGTTGTTCAAGACGAGGTGCAGACCTATCACTGGTCAGGTGTGCAATGTACGCTTCATCCTTTTGTTGTCTACTGGGAAAAAGATGGAGAAATTCAAACTCAAAGTTTTTGCTTTGTAAGCGACTGCCTTGACCACAACACAACTACATTCTACGCCTTTCAAATGATCCTTGTTAAAAAACTGAAGGCAGATCATGCTTTAATTTCAAAATTATTCTATTTTTCAGATGGATCTGCCGCACAGTACAAAAACAGGAAAAACTTCATTAACTTGAGCCATCATGAACAAGACTTTGGGATAAAAGCAGAGTGGCATTTTTTTGCTACATCCCACGGGAAAGGCCCTTGCGATGGGATTGGAGGAACAGTGAAGAGGCTAGTGCGAAAGGCTAGTTTGCAACGACCGGTCAGTAATCAAATCTTGAATCCATTAGATGTCTTTGAATACTGCACTGAATATATTAATAGTGTAACGTTTTTCTATGTTTCCTGTGATGATGTTAATGCAGTAGGAAAAGTTCTTGAGGAAAGATATAAAACAGCACTATCATTACCCCAAACTCGGTCTTTCCACAGCTACATTCCACTCAACAGAAATATCATTCATGCCAGACGTACATCATTTTCTTTAGATTTTACAACCTTTCATGTCATCAAAGACGAACCTATCAACCTTAGATTATCCACACCAACAACCCGACCAAAGTTGTCCAATTATGTTTGTTGCGTATATGATGGTGACTGGTGGCTAGGAGAAGTGGTGGAAATAAAGGTATTTGATGTCGAAGAAGAATACAGGATCCACTTTTTTCATCCTAAAGGACCTGGAACATCGTTTAAAAAATCAAGTCATGATAACCAAACTTGGGTTCGGTTTCAAGATATTTTGAAAATCCTGACTGCGTCAGAACTATGGTCAGCACAGGGAAGAGGTCATAATATCACACCTGTGATGAGTGAACATTTGTCAACTCTTCTCTATGAGACAATAAACCACTGAACAAAAAAGTTTTGCATGTTTTGAGAGGTAAGTTAAATTCTATATACCAAGATGTTAGAAACCTTAAATTAGCTTATCAAAGTTTAAATGTGTTCTTTGACAACTCTTCTTAGTCTTTTTAGTAGTTTTCACCATTTAAAACTAACAATTAAGTAAAAAATAACTTTTCACTAACACCTAAGATTAAGAAGTATGAAAATAATTGCGTTGTTTCAGTATAATTATTTGAAAATTTAGACCCTTATAGCTGCCAAACGCCTTTGAATAACAAAGTAACTTTTTTTTTGTTTGAAAGATGGTAAGAAGTACTTAAAATCACACAAGTAAAAAAAAATCTACCTTGCCCCCCACATGGATTTTTTAGAAAATTTGCAACTTTGGGGGGTCGTATCTTGTGAAGGGGGCAGAGTAACAAGCCAAACTTTTTAATACAATAAGCAACCTTATATATGTATATAAGAAAAAAAAGAGGGCTTGTTATTCCAAGCCCTTCATAGGTTTTTTAATTTTCAAAAGTGGCAAAAAATTAATTTTGCATCACGAACTTTGACCTTGAAAAAATAACCTTTGTTTTTAAATCTCAAATTTATTGGATACCATATGGAAAAGGATCTTTTTTTTAGCTTTCCAATGAGCTATAGTTGAGCTTTGATAGCTTTCGTAGAAAAAAAGTTATAGTTCATAACGCAAAGCATCAAAATATCCAATTTTCGCTGTTGGCAACGACAAAAATAGCCTACATATCGAAGGGTAAATTTTTTTTAAATAAAAAAAATATATTTTTGTGGTCTAAAAGGTATGGGGAAAGCATGTGCAAATTGTCATCAAAATCAAAAATGGTGTTGCACACCCCATTTGTTGATTTAAAATGGAATGACTCTCCTGTTTTTTTCACATTCTGAGCTTCTCCTATTTAAAAAATATTCATTCTTATTGGCCTATGTGGTTGCAGTGATCTGGTTTCTGTTGCTTGGCATTTACTGCATTTAATAATTCATTATTATGTATACATACATGCTGGTTATCATATGATTCACATGAGTTTTGCATAAAAATCACTTTTAGTTGGTTGTAGTTATGCTCTTAATTATTAAAATTAGCATAAGTAATTGAAAAGTTTTATCTGTTAATTAGTACTGTAATTGAAACTTAAGAAAATGTGCTAACATTTAAATTGTATTACAATAGCTTTTATGTGTTTGTTGTTGGTATTATCGTGTATCTATTAATTGCTAAATTTATTAACATTAATTCCTTCACTTTATGTATATTTATTTATCATTGTTCTTATTAGGTTATGTATGCAAAAGACGAAGAAACATTAAAAAAGAACTGTGATGCAATAATTCTTTGCTGGGAGAAAAATCCAAAGTTCCTTGAAAGGTTCCTTAAATTTCTTGATAGAAGAGAAGAGTGGCTGTCACTTTTGAGGTTTAATGAGTTAACAAGAAGTAAGAACACAAATAATATTTGTGAGGCAGCTATTCGCATTATAAAAGAAATTGTACTGTCCAGAACTAAAGCCTTTAATGTTGTCGCGCTTGTGGACTTCATAGTAACAGTATTTAATAAATATTTGGTGAAAAGATTACTGGAACAGGCCTATAATAGAGGGTCCAAGGCTGAAAATTTGTATGATGATTTTCTAACAAAGATGGAAAATGTCCATATAGCTGAAGTGACGAAAGTGGATGATGGTATATTCTTAATACCAAGTAGTTCAAAATGTTAATTAGAGATATATTGTCGACTCAAACATAGGATATTGTACCTGTTTCAATGGAAAATCTGGTGCTTTCCGTAAACACCAACGTTTCTTAATGCACCACTTTAAAATTAAACTACCGAATGCTCCAATTTTGTCAGCTGATGATAAGCATGCATTAACTAAGTTGGCTCTTGGCGAACAGTTCCCCAAACTCTCTTTTTTTTTAATCATTTTATACCGAGAACTCAGATGTCAAAATGCAGAACTGGTGCAATCTGTTGTGGATTTATCTAGTTAACCATCAACAAGTTTCCAGCAACAAACCCTGGAAGAAACCTTTGCATGTACAAGTACACAGGAAGAAAAACATGCTTTGAAAGAAGAGAAAGAAGCTTTCATTAATGAAATAAAAAGATTAATGTCTTTAGATGTACATAAGACTACATTGGTAAAATTGACAAAACAGCTGAAGATGGTAAGTAACAACAGCTTGCTAAACGAAAAGCTTATTTGGATGAATTTGAGTCTAACAAGAAAAAGAAAAATAAGGGAGCCTACATCAATAAGCAGGCGTAGGCTTGGTACAACAAAAAAAAAGCACTTCCATACCAGCTGGGAGGCCCTCAAAGTATAACTTTTATGTTAAAAAAAAAAGAAAGCATTCCTTAAAACAAAATATTGGAAAAAATTTATCCTACTCCAAAAAGTTAATCTTTTATTATATCTTCCCACATTCTAATTAACATCCCACAGTTTGTTGATACCTATCCCTTTTCCACAAGGCAGGTACTTAAGCAGTACTATGAAACATTAATTAGAATGTTGGGCTGTTTGCTTTTTACCGTAATTTTCTGGAGATAAGCCACAGTTTATATGTGTTTAAAAGTTTAAAATCTGTAACTACAGCCTATCTGTTGGAGAGAAAAAAAAAATATATGAAATTTTTTTTCCTTGCACAAATATTTTTAGAAGCGACCTTTATCAAAAGAAAAATATATTTCTAAATCAGAAAGAGCAATTCATGCTATTTTATTTTTTATTATTATTTATTTGTTTATTTATTATTATTTATTTATTTTAGTTTAGTTTCCAACCAGAACTCTTGATATTATTGCACAAAATCAAGCAAACAAGTTGAGTTATTGATTTTCATGGCTATTTTGATAGCATCCGTAACATTAATTCATCAGCTGATATTTTATTTTTTTAATACACATCCAGATAGCAAAATATTTTAATCATTTAATTTAAAAAGAAATATGTAAAACTAAACAATTTTCTATTAAAACTATATTAATTGATTTCTATTAAAACTTTCCTCATCTAATTAACTTATTTTAACGTTTGTTTTGTGACATTTTTTAGTTTATACATATACATTTTTTAGAAGAGGTAAAAACAACAAGCATCTCAAAATCTTAGAAAGCATGTCATCAAATAATTCTTATAATCACTTATAATGATGAATTAAAACATTAAAAATGGGGGGGGGGGGGTCAGCTATAAATGCAGTTGGAATGTTACATAAAGCTTTTTTTTTACAAGTTTTATTATATTTTAACTTAATTCACATAATTAAAAATGGTTGAAAATAATAAGAAAAAAACATTGTTGGGGATAATTAAAGCTATCTTAAATGTTCATTTTTTCGACTATGTACTGTATAAGATTTTAACATTTCATTACTATTGCATTATTATTAAGAAAAGAAAAATTAAATGTTGAAAGAAAATACAGTAAAATATGTTTAACACGAAATGATGTAGCGGTCCGGACAGTTAACTACGTAATATAATTTCTTTTTTCTTTTAACACGAAACAAAAATAGTTTAACAGGAAAAAAATTCGCTTCCAATCTTCAGTGGCATGTTTGCTACAAGTCACTGCAGAATTTATTTATGGAGTTGTTCAATTTTCTGAAACAGACTTTTCTTCCTTCACAGTCTACTTTTTGTCTATGTTTTTCTTCCCCAGTGGTCATGGGGAGAGGAAAAGCGCTGATGGATGTAGCACTCCCCCCCCCCCCCCCACACCCTGAATGAATAGATTGGTTGGTTGGTTGGTTGAATAGCTTTTTTTGGCGCAAGGTCCAAGGTAGGACATGCTGCGCCAAACAAATGGGTAAAAGAGAAAGTAGCTTCTGGATGGGTAAACCCATAAAGAAAGTCAAAAAACACAGTAAAAAAATGAAGCAAAACATACAAGATAAAATCAAAAATAATAAAAACAGTGTATATAATAAAACAGATGTAAAACAGGATGAAAAATGTAAAGAATAAAATCAGATGTCGAAGTAAAAACCAGCCTCCTTCAAGAAGTTTGTCAGATGATAATGAGGATTTACACCTAAAAGGCTCGTCAGAGTGGGTGAAGATGAATTAAAATTTTGTCGATAAAGATGACGAAGGCAAGGGCAGTTGGTGAGGACATGACGAATGGTTAAAGCACTATTATGACATTTTGGACACTCAGGTTCCTGTTGTCCAAGTAGTAAGTATTTATGGGTAAATCTTGAATGCCCGTGTCGTAGTCGTGTAATAATAACATCATATTTTCTAGGGGAAAGTGTAGGCCAGACTAAAATTTGAGGTTTTATTTCATGCAATTTATTATTATTTTGGTTATTCCACTCCCTTTGCCACATATTTTTAAGATAGCTTTTAAGTGTGTGCTTAATGTCCTCATAAGGAACGGGACAGTTCAAAAGTATGGAAGCCTGCCCTGCGGATTTGTCTGCTGCTTCATTGCCCTTAATGCCTACGTGGCCAGGAACCCAACAAAACAAAACGTCAAATCCCTTTTTCAAAAGGTCGTTGTAAGTTTTTAAAATAGAAATGAAAGTCAGGTTACAAGAGCTAGAAGAGAGAGAATCAAGAACACTCTTTGAGTCTGTATATACAGTCAACTCTCAAAAATCCGCATCCCTAAAATCCGCAATTCTCTAAAATCCGCATATCATTTGCAATGTAAACAAACATTGTCAGAATTGATTTGTTGATTAGTGGATTGCAAAAATTCAGCTGTATTAAGAGACAAATTGGTTTTTAACTGGTGCTGATGAATCACCAATCACTCAACATGTTGCAGAGGAGGAAATGATAAGTGTAATTATACATAATTATTAAAAAATAAATGATAATCATTTAGAGGAAAAGGAGAAAGACAGTTTTTAAGAAAGATTTTCTCTCATGAAGATAAATACTGAAATTTTCTCATAGCACAAACTTATGTGATTGACCAAGAATTGCTGACTTTTTTGCAGGTTATAGGAAAATAAATATGAATGAATATTCTTACTTAAACTAGTATTGATCAGACTTTTCAAAAATCTAGATAATTTGTAACTATAATGTGATATATAAAAATTGTTCTTTAAATTAAAATTTCATGAAATATTTGTACATTTATTAGACACACTTTATTTCAGCATTGTATATATAACATATAAATTGTATTTTAAAGATTTGCTACTCAAATGAGATTCTAAGATGTAAATAAAATAAATTACTCTGAAATCTGCAAAATTCAGAAATCCGCAAAACACTTCGTTTTAAGCTGTGCGGATTTTTGAGAGTGTACTGTATAATGAATTTTCTACTGTTCTGAGATGAAATAATGTTAAGGGCAACCTCAACAGCAAAAAACTCTGCAGAGAAGATGGAAAATGAATTAGGCAGTTGAAGCTAAAACTGGTGTTACCAATGACAACACCACAACCGACTTTATTGCTTGTCTTAGATCCGTCTGTAAAAATCTCGACGTAGTCCTTGTAATGAGAGCGATGAGATGAGTAAAGTGCCTGAAAAATAGAAGCATCTGTGTTAAGTTTGTCAAATCCTTTAAACGGATGAAGAGAAGAAATTACCTGGAAATTCCAAGGTGTCATGTTTAAGAGAGAACGAGAACGGACTTTGGTATGAATATGAGAGGTGCCAGCAAGAAAGTTTTTAATTCTAAGAGCGAAATGTGGGATGCAAGATGGGCGATTCACATAAAGATTATGATCGTTACTGTTTAAATGACAATGAAGTGGATGATTAGGATGTGAAAGGATGCGATAGTACAATTCAAGTGAAAGTCTTTGTCTAATATCAGTGAGAGAAGGCTCCACACAGTCACCATATAAACTAAAGACTGGAGTCGTGCGGAAAGCACCTGAGCAAATTCTGAGCGCACTATGATGTGTTGTGTCAAGTTTTTTAATATAAGAGTGAGGGGCTGAACCATAAACCTGACAAGCATAATCAAGTTTGGAGCGAATAGTAGCTCGATAAATTTTGAGTAAAGATGGACGGTCTGCTCCCCAAGAAGTGTTAGAAAGGACTTTTAAAATATTAAGTGCTCTGTCACATTTAGTTCTTAAGTGTAAAATATGTGGCATAAAGTTCAGTTTCCTATCGAAAATAACACCCAGAAATCGAGCAGTGTCAACAACGGAAACTGGCCTGTTATTTATCAAAATCTCAGGATGAGGATGAAGACCTCGTTTACGACAAAAATTTACACATTGTGTTTTGTTAGTTGAAAATTTAAAACCATTTTTATTTGTCCACTTGGTGATATTTTTTATAGCAAGTTGTAATTGCCGTTCTATGAAGCGCATGTCATTTCCCTGGCAAGAAATTTGCAGGTCGTCAACATATAAACTCCCATGGACACTTTGCGGCAGCTGTTTTAAAATATCATTTATTTTCAAGGAAAAAAGCGTAATGCTCAAAACACTGCCTTGAGGCACACCTTCCTCTTGAAAATAAAAATCTGAATAAACTGATCCTATACGAATTTGAAAGCGTCTGACTCTTAAAAAGTTCTGAATGAAAATGGGGAGATTTCCTCTAAAGTCCAAATTAAAAAGATCTTTTAAAATACCATAGCGCCATGTCCTGTCATAAGCTTTTTCTATATTGAAAAATATTGAAACCAAATGGTTACGTCTCACATTAGCTTTGCGGATATTTGTCTCTAATAATAAAATATTGTCAACCGTAGAACGGCCTCGTCGGAAACCACTTTGCCATGGAGAAATCAGATTATTTTTTTCGAGAATGAAAACCAATCTAGTATTTACCATTTTTTCGAGTAGTTTACATAGACAGCTTGTAAGAGCAATGGGCCTGTAATTTTTTGGGTCAGTAGCATCTTTACCTGGTTTCGGAAATGGAATAACAATAGCATCGTGCCAAGCAACAGGGAAAATATTTTCAGTCCAGATCCTATTGTAAAGATGAAGGAGATTTTTAAGAGACAGTTTTGATAAATGTTTAATCATAATGTAGGTAACACCATCGGGTCCAGGAGCAGAGTTATGACAATTTTTCAAACTATTTTGTAATTCATTTTCAGTAAAAGAACTATTGTACTCTGGTGAAGAACGGGAGTGAAAATTAATTGATGAACGTTCAGAATTATGTTTATATGACAAAAAAGGTTCGGAGTAGGAATTAGAGCTCGATATGTCAGATAAAGTTCTACCAATGGTGTTTGCAATATTTTTAATAGATGTTATAGTTTGGCCATTATCCTTTAAAAATGAAATACTTTGATTAGAATGAATTCCCATTGCTCTCTTGACACGATGCCAAAGCTGTTTACTGCTTACATTGGAGGTAATGCTGGAAACATATTTAATCCAAGAATTTTTTTGGGAGTTTGTGCGGATTCTTCCGGCGACTGCCCTTGCTTTTTTGAATGCGATATAATTAGCAGTAGTTGGGTACCTCTTAAAAATTCCCCAAGCTTTTTGTTGCTGTCTTTTTGCATTATTGCATTCTTCATTCCACCATGGCTTTGAATGTTTACTGAGACGTCCAGAGGATTTTGGGATACTAATATCAGCTGCATTTATAATACACTTTGTGACATCAGTGATTGCTCTGTTGATATCACCCTCAGTCATTTCGTATGTGATGGTTGCATTTATAGTGAAAGTAGTCCAGTTAGCCTTGTCATAAATATAATGTGGATTTGTAGGATGATGATCATTAAAATTATAAAAAGATAAAAATAAAGGAAAATGGTCACTATTATGAAGGTCGTTACTAACAAAGAAATCGAAATATGGATACAAAGTTGGAGAGCAGATGGCCAGGTCTATTGCATGAAAAGTTCTGGAAGGTTCATTGAAGTAGGTATTATCACCATTATTTAAAATACATAAATTATTGTCAGTGATTAAGTCTTCAATTTGTTTGTCCACGAGGATTAATATAAGGACTACCCCAAAGTGGACTGTGCCCGTTAAATCACCAACAATTAAAAAAGTGGTCGGCAGTTGTGAAATAAGCCTATTTAGGTCACTTGGGCGAATGGTCATATTTGGCGGTAAATAAATAGTGCACATGGTGATAAGTATGTGTATATGGATCTGAACTGCAATAGCCTGGATATCGGTATTTAAAGTGATACATGAATGTGGAATTTTATTAGAGACTAAAAGGGCTACGCCACCTGTAGCTCTATCAGAATGTGTAAAATCTTTCCTGAAACACTGATAGCCACGGATTTTAACAATATCGTGTTGTCTTAAGTATGTTTCTTGGAAAGCGAAGCATATAGGTCGATGATCAGAGATTATTTCTCTTATTTCATCTCGTTTATTAATAAAACCTCGGCAATTCCATGAGATGAAATTAGTCATGATTTTTTTTTTTTAGATTATAACATCCACGTCATTATCCTCTGATGCAGTAGACATACCGTCTTCTCCATCAGAAGGGTGAAGGCTGATCATATCTTGTTTTGTAAGGCTTACTTTATTATTTTTCCCATTTGAAGTCAAAGTGGGCAATTTTAATTTCTTTTTCTTAATGATATTGAGACGAGAGGGTGAATTAGAATGTTTTAAAGAGGTAGAGTTAAGACTTTTTTCAGACAATAAGGTTTTATCGGTTTGTGGAATTTTCTTTAAATTTCTTGATTTTGATGAAGAGGACTGTGAAGAGTTAGAAGACTGATTTGGTTTGGATTGTAAGTTTTGGGAATTGTTTACTGTAGTTTCGAATGGAGAGCTAGAAATGGGTATTTTTGTAGAATTACGTGAAATAGTTTCAACTGGGGGGCTGGTACTGATTAGAGAGTCAGTTTGTGTAGCTATTGTTTTACAAGTTTTTTTGGTGGAAGTAACAGCAGCATATGATTTAAAAACGATGGGTGTTCTTGATTCTACTATTTTCCTGGCTTCTGGGTATGATATTGTGTTTTGTTTTAATGGTTTGAATCTCTTTTTCTATTTTCCATTTTTCACAAGACTTAGAATATGACGGGTGATCTTTTTTACAATTTACACAACACACTGTGGCTTCACAATTTTGGCTCTCATGGCCAATGGCACTGCAACGGGCACATGTCTGTTTTCCACGGCAGGAAGTTTTAGAATGGCCAAAACGTTGGCAGTTGAAGCAGCGTAACGGATTTGGTATGTATTGTCTGACGGGGCATTCAAGATACCCAGCTTTTATTGATGTTGGGAGTTTTGGGGAATTTATAGTTAAGATAATGTGTTTAGTTGGAATTAGTTTGTCGTGAAATATGGATATACGTTTTACTCCGATAACTTTCTGCTCTTTGAGGTTTTCAAGAATTTCGGCTTCTGGTATAAACTGGAGGTCAGGTTCAGATATGACACCACAGCAAGTATTTAATGTTCTATGGACATCAACAGTGACTGGAATACTTGCAAATTGATTACATTTTTTTAAGTTGTTAGCTTGTTTGGCATTTTCGACTTCAATTAAAAGTTCGCCCGATCTCAGTTTTTTTTTAGACTTTGGATCGCCCATTATGGATTGACATGCTTTCTGTATAAGAAAAGGAGATGTCCTTAGAAAATCACCCTCTTTTCTTTTTATCACAAAAAATCTAGCTCCTGAGGTCATAAATACATTGCTCTCATTCAGAGTGGAAGAAAATTCTTCCATTCTGTCCGCCCAAGTTATCGCCTTTGAATTTTCACTAGTTTGGCCCGAGCCAGACGCATTATTCGTATTTTCTTTGCTTGTCGCCATATTTGAGATAAGTAAAAAGGGTCGAGGGTTTCCTTAGTCCCACAAGTCAGCCCATTTCTTGAACAGACGGAAAAGCAAAGGGTTTTCAGAATCGCTCCCTGGGACACCCATAACCACTCACCAGCTACCAGACCGTCGACCCAGATTGGGAATCACATGTGGTAGTCATGTTAGTCCAGTGTTTCTCGTTCGAGTAGTCACCGTTGTCTCACCTTCACCAAGGGCACCAGTCTCCCAGTGTGCTCCCAAGGCTAGACTACCGTGAGACCCTCAACAAATCGCCAACTTGGTTAATGTTTTAGAAGTTAATTATTTTTAGTGTAACCAACAAGAACAAGGCCAAAAAATAAAGGTGAGTGAAAATAAACAAGGTAAGTAGAAACCAAAAAGTGAGTAAAACAAGGTAAGTAGTTTCATATTTTTTTTTGTAAGTTTTTCAAATTTTTAATATTTTTTCCAATTTTTTTTTTTTTCAAGAACAATAAACAAGAACAAGTACCAAAACCTTATTGGTAGTAAAAACCAAAAAAAAAAAAAAAGAAAACAAGACCAAAAAAGCAAGAAAAAATGCCAAAAACTTATTAGCGAAAAAATAAATAAATAAATAAATAAATAAATAAAGAGAGAGAGAGAGAAAAGATCACACGGGCCCGGGGTGCGTGACTCCCCCTGAATACCTGAAGAAGGTACCCCCCGGGGGGCCTGAATGAATAGAATTCTTATCTGTACTAAAGAATCACTGATTCCAGGAACACAATTTGGATATGCTTTTCTCTCGAACAAAGGAATGTCGTGAGTTTGGTGATAAGAAATTTTCACGCATTTCAGGATAACACGCCCTTTAGTTTGATTTTAAAGTCTTTTAGTTAGAGTTGAAATTGTTAAAATTTGTTTAAAAACAATAAAATCATTTAATTTTTTGTGGAAATCGGTGTTCTTTTGTAATTAGCTTATGTTTATGAGCAGAATGACTGAGAAATCGGAATGTAATCATACAGCTATTTCGCTCAAAATGAAGATGGAGTTGCTTAATGCTGTTGATGAAAAACGCAGGATGGAAACAGAAATCTGCAGAGAATTTGGCATTGCCAATTCTACTTTATCAACGATAATAAAAAATAGGCATCAAATTACATTAATAAACTGAAATTTTGAAATTGAAGAGTGATTTTTTGAAATATATTAATTTTTTGGGAGGACATGGATTAATGTTTATTACATTCATTTAACATTAGCATCTCCATATTTCAACAAATTGTAATTCTGTGAAAAATTGAGAAAAACATATAAACTATACCATTTTTTTGGGCTGATTTGATCCAAATAATCCAAGAAGCTTGTCGAAATTGGAGGTTGCCTTTGAAAAAAAATGAAGTTGATACCAGTTTTAATATGTAAACACCCCTTAAGCAAAATCTAGTATTCTAAACAAGGCCTTATTACTAATCGATTGGCACCAGCTGAATGTCTCCTGTACACTAATTTCCAGCGAAATTAGATGGGAAAGGAGGGGGGGAGCAGTTCTTTTATGACTGTACGTACGGTGTGGCCCGAATAAAAAAATAAATTTCCAATGTGGCCCACGAAGTGTTTTAGGTCGGACAGGCCTGCTATAAAAAAAGACACAGAGAATGCGTCACTAAGTAAATAAGGTTAGTACCTACTAATAACATTTATTTTATCCAACATTATAATTTAATGTAACACATTGAATAAAAATTTTCCAATGCTCGCTTAGTTCTACTATCTTCTTTTTTTACTTTATCATCTAGCAGAGAAAGTAATTGTATTTTAGTTAATTTTCAAAATTTACTTTTTGTTACATTTGTATGTTCTGAGGTCTCCTGAATATAAAAATAAGGCTTTTAATAATTAGTCTGTATGTGTTATCAGCATATCTAAAAAAGAAATAGTAGCAGGAAGTATAAACTCATTGTCAGTATTCAAAATGTGTATCATTATCATTCAAAGATACTACTACACTTTTTTTTTTTTTTTGGTTTAAATCAAGCAATGGTTTATACAGGAACATCCAACAGAATTCAAATACACTACATTAGTGAACAAAATCGTACATTGGTGCTCAAGGGTGTAAAAGGTCTCTCCTGTTTTTTTCACGTTCTGAGCTTCTCCTATTTAAAAAATATTCATTCTTATTGGCCTATGTGGATGCAGTGATCTGGTTTCTGTTGCTTGGCATTTACTGCATTTAATAATTCATTATTATGTATACATACATGCTGGTTTTCATATGATTATCATGAGTTTTCCATAAAAATCACTTCTAGTTGGTCGTAGTTATGCTCTTAATTATTAAAATTAGCATAAGTAATTGAAAAGTTTTAGTACTGTAATTGAAACTTAAGAAAATGTGCTAACATTTAAATTGGATTATAATAGCTTTTATGTGTTTGTTGTTGGTATTATCGTGTATCTATTAATTGCTAAATTTATTAACATTAATTCCTTCACTTTATGTATATTTATTTATCATTGTTCTTATTAGGTTATGTATGCAAAAGACGAAGAAACATTAAAAAAGAACTGTGATGCAATAATTCTTTGCTGGGAGAAAAATCCAAAGTTCCTTGAAAGGTTCCTTAAATTTCTTGATAGAAGAGAAGAGTGGCTGTCACTTTTGAGGTTTAATGAGTTAACGAGAAGTAACAACAGAAATAATATTTGTGAAGTGGCTATTCACATTATAAAAGAAATTGTACTGTCCAGAACTAAAGCCTTTAATGTTGTCGCCCTTGTGGACTTTATAGTAACAGTATTTAATAAATAGTTGGTGAAAAGATTATTGGAACAGGCCTATAATAGAGGGCCCAAGGCTGAAAATTTATATGATGATTTTCTAACAAAGATGGAAAATGTCCATATAGCTGAAGTGACGAAAGTGGATGATGGTATATTCTTAATACCAAGTAGTTCAAAATGTTAATTAGAGATATATTGTCGACTCAAACATAGGATATTATATTGTTTGAATGGAAAATCTGGTTCTTTCTGTAAACACCAACGTTTCTTAATGCACCACTTCAAAATTAAACTACCGAATGCTCCAATTTTGTCAGCTGATGATAAGCATGCATTAGCTAAGTTGGCTCTTGGCGAACAGTGTCCCAAACTGTCTTTTTTAGAACCGGTGCAATCTGTAGTGGATTTATCTAGTCAACCATCAACAAGTTTCGAGCAACAAACCATGGAGGAACCTTTGCATGTACAAGTACACAGGAACAAAAATATGCTTTGAAAGAAGAGAAAGAAGCTTTCATTAATGAAATAAAAAGATTAATGTCTTTAGATGTACATAAGACTACATTGGTAGAATTGACAAAACAGCTGAAGATGATAAGTAACAACAGCTTGCTAAACGAAAAGCTTACTTGGATGAATTCGAGTCTAACAACGAAAAGAAAAATAAGTGTCCAGCCTACATCAATAAGCAGGCATAGGCTTGGTACAACAACAAAAAAAGCACTTCCATACCAGCTGGGAGGCCCTCAAAGTATAACTTTTATGTTAAACAAAAAGGAAGCATTCCTTAAAACAAAATATTGAAAAAAATTTATTTTACTCCAAAAAGTAAATCTTTTATTATATCCTCCCACATTGTAATTAACATCCCACAGTTCATTGATACCTATCCCTTTTTCCACAAGGCAGGTACTTAGGCAGTACTATGAAATATTAATTAGAATGTTGGGCAGTACCATCTGTTTGCTTTTTACTGTAATTTTCTGGACATAAGCCGCGGCTTATACGTGTTTAAAAGTTTAAAATCGGTAACTGCGGCTTATCTGTTGGAGGAAGAAAAAAAATGAAAATTTTTTTCCTTGCAAAAATATTTTTAGAAGCGACCAGTATCAAAAGAAAAATATATTTCTAAATCAGAAAGAATAACTTATGCTGTTTTATTTTATGCTATTTTATTTGTTTATTTATTATTATTTATTTATATTCTTTTAGTTTTCAACCAGAACTCTTGAAGCAAACCTGAGTATCAAGAAGCCTTTCTTCAATTTGGCGAGCTTGAGTTATTTAATGATGAAAACACCAAACAAAATGTATTACAAAATGTATTCAATACAATACAAAAATTCATCTGTGAAGTATATATTGTTGCAAGAGTAACTGATGTAGATGCTGCTCGACTTCAGCTTTTTATCAATACATACACAGTTTCTGATGTAAAGGAAGAATTTAACCGTAAAAGTGTAAAAAACTTTGATGCAAGTAATCTGCCACCGTGTAAAAGTAATTACTCCAACAATTTCATTGAGCCAACTATATTGCAAGTATTTGGAATAATGCTTACATGAAAAATTCAAGCAGTTTCAGTCCTGAAAATAATGATTGGGTAATGGAAAATGACCAGTATAATTTTAATTGGTTTCATGGAGAACTAAGCTTTGTTAGCGAGTCACTGCAAAATGAACCAGGTAATAAACATTTAATGTAAATTATTTTTATATGTATATTTGTTGGTATGTGCAATGTGGTTATTCAATTTCTTGTTACAGATGAATCAATAGGTGAAACGGAAGAGGTAGATGATGAAAATGATTATAATTTTGAAGATTTTTTGGAAGAAGATATGATGAGTCCATCATCCTTCGAGGGTGATGAAATTGATAATTAAAGATGATTATTCACATACATTTTGTATAAGAAAAATAAATAATTTATAAATTTTTATTTCATAATATTTTCTTTTATAAAAAAGGATGTATCCAAATATCCTTCTTCCTTTTTAAAAGATAATGGTCAAAATATAACTTCTACTAAAAATATTGCAAAAACCATTGGTAGAACTTTATCTGACATATCCAGCTCTAATTCCTACTCTGAACCTTTTTTGTCATATAAACATAATTCTGAACGTTCATCAATTAATTTTCACTCCCATTCTTCACCAGAGTCCAATAGTCATTTTACTGAAAATGAATTATAAAATTGTTTGAAAAACTGTCGTAACTCTGCTCCTGGACCCGATGGTGTTACCTACATTATGATTAAACATTTATCAAAACAGTCTCTTAAAAATCTCCTTCATCTTTACAATAGGATCTGGACTGAATATTTTCCCTGTTGCTTGGCACAATGCAATTGTTATTCCTTTTCTTAACCAGGTAAAGATGCTACTGACTCAAAATATTACAGGCCCATTGCTCTCACAAGCTGTCTATGTAAACTACTGGAAAAAATGGTAAATACTAGATTGGTTTTCATTCTCGAAAAAAATAATCTGATTTCTCCATGGCAAAGTGGTTTCCGACGAGGCCGTTCTACGGTTGACAATATTTTATTATTAGAGACAAATATTCGCAAAGCTAATGTGAGACATAACCATTTAGTGTCAGTTTTTTTTAATATGGAAAAAGCTTATGACAAGACATGGTGCTATGGCATTTTAAAAGATCTTTTTAATTTGGACTTTAGAGGAAATTTCCCCATTTTCATTGAAAACTTTTTAAGAGTCAGACGCTTTCAAATTCGTATAGGATCAGTTTATTCAGATTTTTATTTTCAAGAGGAAGGTGTGCCTCAAGGAAGTGTTTTGAGCGTTACGCTTTTTTCCTTGAAAATAAATGATATTTTAAAACAGCTGCCGCAAAGTGTCCATGGGAGTTTATATGTTGACCTGCAAATTTCTTGCCAGGGAAATGACATGCGCATCGTAGAACGCCAATTACAACTTGCTATAAAAAACATAGTTAAATGGACAAATAAAAATGGTTTTAAATTTTCTGCTGACAAAACACAATGTGTGCATTTTTGACGTAAACGAGGTCTTCATCCTAATCCTGAGATTTTGATGAATAACAGGGCAATTTCAGTTGTTGACACTGCTCGCTTTCTGTGTGTTATTTTCGACAGAAAACTTAACTTTATGCCACATATTTTACACTTGAGAACTAAATGTGACAGAGCACTTAATATTTTAAAAGTCCTTTCTAACACTTCTTGGGGAGCAGACCGTCCATCTTTACTCAAAATTTATCGAGCTACTATTCGCTCCAAACTTGATTATGCTTGTCAGGTTTATGGCTCAGCCCCTCACTCTTACATTAAAACACTTGACACAACACATCATAGTGCGCTCAGAATTTGCTGAAGTGCTTTCCGCACGACTCTAATCCTTAGTTTATATGCTGACTGTGTGGAGCCTTCTCTCACTGATATTAGACATGACTTTCGTGTGAATTGCACTTTCGCATTCTCTCACATCCTAATCATCCACTTTAAATAGTAACGATCATAATCTTTATGTAAATCGCCCATCTTGCATCCCACATTTCGCTCTTAGAATTAAGAACTTTCTTGATGGCACCTTTCACATTCATACCAAAGTCCATTCTCGATCTCTTTTAAGCATGACACCTTGGAACTTCCAGGTTATTTCTTGTCTTCTTCCGTTCAATGGGTTTGACAAATCTAACACTGATGCTTCTATTTTTCAGTCCCCTTACTTATCTCACCGCTCCCACTATAAGGACTATGTCGAGATTTTTACCGACAGACCCAAGACCACTAATAAAGTCGGCTGTGGTATTGTCATTGGTAACACCATTTTTAGCTATCAACTTCCTAATTCATTTTCCATGCAGAGTTTTTAGCTATTGAGGTTGCCCTTAATTTTATTTCATCTCATCCAAATCATAAATTCATTATATATACAGACTCAAAGAGTGTTCTTGATTCTCTTTCATCTATCTCTTCTAATCCATCTTTCACTTCAATTTTAAGAACTAGCAACGACCTTCTGAAAAAGGGATTTGACATCTCGTTTTGCTGGGTTCCTGGTCATAAAAGGCAATGAAGCAGCAGACAAAGCCGCAAGGCAGGCTTCTATTCTTTTAAACTGTCCTGTACCATACGATGACATGAAGCACACACTTAAAATATCTGGCAAAGGGAGTGGAATAACCAAACCAATAACAAATTGCAAGTAATAAAACCTCAAATTTTAATCTGGAAAATTTCAATCTCACCCCTAGAAAATATGATGTCATTATTACTAGACTAAGAATCGGGCATTCAAGACTCACACATAAATACTTATTGTCTGGAGAACAACAACCTGATTGTCCAAAATGTCATTTTAGTGCACTAAGCATTCGCCATATTCTCACCGACAGCCCTTGCCTTCGTCATCTGTATCGACATTATTTTAATTCATCTTTACTCAATCTGACAAGCCTTTTAGGTGCAAATCCTCATTATCACTTGACTAATTTTTTGAAAGAGGCTGGTTTTTACTTCAACATCTGATTTTATTGTTTACAAATTCATCCTATTTTACATCTGTTTTCTATTGTATACACTGTTTTTATTATTTTTGATTTTATCTTGTATGTAGTTTTGTTTCTTTTTTCTCCTTTAATTTTTTAATAACTTTCTAGCTTGTTTTTTCTTTTACCTGTTTGTTTGGCGCAGCATGTCCTATTTTGGACCTTGCGCCAGAAAAACTCATTCAACCAACCAACCCAAATATCCTTCATACGCATACTTTTCACTTTCAGCTTCTAAAAAAACGGGCTTTTTAAACTTAAATTATCAGTCTTTATTATTAAATGAATAATATAATAAAATTTATATATAAATAATATTGAATTGACTTGAATAATGCTCTCGTGCTTCCTCGCATAGCAGAACTTTTAACGAGTCTGGGAGGATGTTTGGCCCGTCAGATTTGTCTGGCTCATTGGAAAATATTTTAAAATATCATACTTAATAATATATATATAATTCAGCCTTCCTAAAATGACGTAAGTTTCCACATTTTTTTACGACTTTTAAAGTGTCTTAAAAGTTACGGCCTACAGGAGGTGTCTGGCAACTGTATATGTTTGTTTATAACAATATCATATATAGCATATGTAAAAACCAGCCTTCCTACTTTGACGTAAGTTAGCATGTTTTTCTTCCACCTTTGATACCTGCTACCTGTAAAACGGCCCCGCTTTCAGCTTAGCGAGTATCCATTCCTTTCTAAGTTTATGGTATACTACTGTTCCTAAAAATTTCATCTTTCCTAAAATAATGCATACTTGCCAACCAATTTTAATTAAAAAAGGGAAAATTTTTGTTGAAAAACCAGAAGATTTCATAAAAAAGGGAAGTTTTTTTCTCTTTGACATAATAAACAATACAGTTTTACAATTTTAATATTTAGAAGCAATCTATAAAAACGTTTTACTATAGAATGAAGTTATTCCTCTTCAACTTATAAATATCTACAAAACAGAATCTGTAAGAAATTTATTTAACAATAGACAAAAAACTTAGTTAAGTTCAGAGCTGCCAACCTAATCCGGCAAATATTTAGTACCGCCCCTTTTTCTACACCACTTAATTTTTAAAGTAATTTTCTTCAAATATATTTGTGATGAATTAAGAAGAAAAAAACTCTGAGAAACGACTGGTGTGGAAAAAAGGGGGGGGGGGGGGTACTAACAATTTGCCGGATTAGGTTGGCAGCTCTGTAAGTTAAAGTATAACTAACTTTTTAAATAAATAGAATATGATTTTTGTGTATGTACATTAATCATACGTATAAAAAAAGTAGCAGTAGCTAATTATCAGTTTCAAATATGCTTAAAACCAACTGAGTATTAATTTTCTTAAATTGATTTGGAAAAAATTTTCCTACCTGAAAAAATTATTCTTCATTTTTTTTCCCATGTTTACACATTTGGTATAAATATGACATACAAATATTTAATTTAATTGAGGAAAAATAAACAGATTCATTATTAAATTCAGCAATAAAGATCTAAAAAAAATTACATAAGTGACAAATATTGAGCACTTCCATTGCTTTATTGTTTCTACAATTGATCATTGATCACAATCCAGGGAAGGGGGGGGGATACTAAAATAATTACAGAGTAAGAAATATTAAACTCTTCCAACTCTCCTTCTAGAACCTAATGAAAGAAGTTTAATATTATCATTTGATTTATGTTGCAGATTGATAACAATTAGGAAACAAAAGACTTCTGCAGAACATTTGATTGTTGATCACTAGTTGGAGATAAATGAAAGGGGGGGGGGCAAAAAATGCCATCAGCAAGAAATATTTAACAATTCTATTTCTTTACATGTTCTAGAATCTCATAAAGCAAGTTTGAAATGAATATTGACATTTATGTTATGGATGGAAAAAGATTGGGAATCAGGAGTTTTCATAGAACATTTGGGTTCTCTTCTTAAAATGAACGATATCTGCGACTTTTTTAAAAACGGAAGATTTCATCATCTGTCCGGAAGACCGGAAAAGTTGGCAAGTATGATAATGTAAGTCTGGGGTGACTGGGATCTTGGACTATAATGTTTGAGCGCAGTATGTTCGAGCCAGACAGAAAACGTATGAGAACTGCTAAGCACGAAGATTTAGAGAAAATATTTCTCTCCCTTCAGTTTCATGTTAAACGTTTTTCACTGTACATCGATATTTACGATATCGATGTATGTGCAAAGAATTTAGTAGATTATTCATGGTATATGCCGCGGCTTATCTGATGAAAGATAATTTAATTTTGTTGATTTTTCGTTGGTGTGGCCTATACAGCGGTGCGGCTTATCTCCTGAAAATTACGGTATGTGGTTTTTGGCAGACAATTAAAAAACACTCTTTTTCTTATCCGATGTGGCACCACCTTGTTGTGGTGGATAGGCTTTATAAACTAACTAAGAGTGCCACAACTAAAATTGTTTTTTCTTTTTGTTTTTTTTTAACCCATATTGGACCGCCGTCCTATTTATAGGACAGTTGAATTAAATGTCAATAATGTAAAAGAAACATTTAAATCTGCGAAAAACTTGACATAAATTTTTAGAAATAGACTAAATTAATTAAATTACTGTGAAAAATGGAATTTGAAAAAAATATTAATGCTGCAGAATAATAAAGAACTTATTCTGCTAAATAGTGAGCATGTGCTAGTGAAAAATCCAAATGGTCATCAAAGACGATGTCAACTGAAATCATGCAATAAAAAACCTGTTACAATTTGCAACATGTGCAATGGACTATGTAGAGATTGTTTTTTGGACTTCCATTCGTAAAAATCTTTACAATTTGCAAAATGCTCACTTTTGGACTGTGTAGAGACTGTTTTTCAGACTAACAAACAAAATAAAAAATTTTGTAAAATTGTTATAATTTTTTCTTTTTCATATGTGTAAGTATCTTATACTGACCATATTTTTAAAAAATTACATTTTTCCAATGATTCGTTTAATGAGTGGTCCAATATGGGTTAAGGTAAAACCATTTTTGGATGTTTTATTAAATAATTTAATATATAAAATAGTGCACCCTTGATTATGCAATTTTTATTCTACAGTTTAAATATGGAAAAAATGTTTTCTGAATTTCTTGAATGTTTAACCTCTCTCCTTTTAGAAGAGAAAGTTTGAAATGGTTTTACTGCAGTTTTTAAAATGTACTTTATGAAATGTAATGAAATATATTTTAACATGAGAAAATGCAACTAGCAATGCATATAAAGAGGAACCTCATAAGTGATTACTTTCAAAGATTTAAAAAAAAAAATCAACACCCTATTATAATTACTTAAAATTTCGATGTGCAAGTGTTACTCACAGCCAAACTAAACAAACAGCACAGCATAGCATCTCCGTCTCTCCTGGGTCCCAAGCCGGTTAGGATGCAGTATGATGATCTCCGCTAATGATTCACCCTCTCCTCACTCTGGCTTTTCCATTCAAAAGGCTTCCCTCACCTCCAACCACGGTGCGATGCGTAACAAATACCGAGCGGCAATTAAAAACCTCATGTGATTAAAGAAGAGAAAACTGATCGCTTCTTTTTCCTCACCCTCCTGTCCTAAAGCGGCCGCTGCCTGCCGCGAAAGCCCAGACTTCGGACTTAGGAATGAGCAGGAAGAAAACAGAACCATTGCTCTTATCAGTAGCGTTTGCTTCATGCTTTTAGTAGCACAGACGATCGGCATTTGCTAATAATGTATTGCACAAATAGAAACCAAAAATGAATAGTAGCCGTACAATTTTTCCGTGATTGCTGTTTGCAGAAAATTTTCCGTAAGCTCAGCAAATTTTTTCGCAATTGCCGTCTGCGAAAAATTTTCGCAGTTCATGTATATTATGCGGATCTGCTGAACACTAAATGTGAAAACTCTATTTTGTGCCAAGAACCAGACATTTTTTTTCCTTTTTTAATGGTAATAATGGAAATCTATACCTTTTCGATTACCGCAAATCTATGATTCAAGAATTTATTTTAAAGATATTGACGAATTCTTTTGAAAAATACCTATACTGAAAATTTATCCCCACACCCCAAGGGAGGCAGGCACCCTTTAAGGGAAAGAGGAGTTATGCTACAACATGCAAACCTTTTTTCTAGTTTACTACTATTATCAACAATTCATATTAATTAGGGATGTAACGAATATACGGCCACTATTAATACTGTCAGTCACCTTAATAAAAAAATATATAATTTAAATTTGTTTTAAAAAATATTTAATGAAAAATATTGAAAATTACATTCCACTGCATTAATTTTTTAGAAAATGGAGTTAAATAGGTATTAGTGTGTCAAAGAATATACCACTGAAAGTAGAGGCGGTGGGTTTACCCCATTCACACCTTACAGTGCTGTTTTTTAAAAAATATGGTCTGAACTTCGCAAAATTTTAAATTCGTAGTTGAGTGGGTGTTAGTATGTCAAAAACTATACCATTCAAAGGGCGGAGGGTCTTTCCTCCCATGGTGCTTTCTCTCAAAATATTACTGTCCAAACTTGTGGAATATTAAATTTAGAGTTGAATGGGTGTTAATATGTGAGGGAGTGCACATTGAAAAATGGGAGGGTCTTACTTCCGTGGTGCCTTACTTAAAAAAATTACATTCCGAACTTTATATAATTTTAAATTTAGAGTTGAATGGGTGTTACTTGTTAGTATGACAAAGACTGCATGGTAAAAGGGGGTGAGTCTGATTCCTCACTGACTTTTCATAAGAAGTTACAGTACAAAGTTTACAATTTTAAATTTTGACTTTATTGGGAATTTGCATGATGGAAACTACATGATTTAATAGAGAGTTTCTGGACCTCTTCCTTGCATGGTGCTTGGTAATTTAAAAACTTAGAGTGAAAATTACACAAAATTTTTAATTTGATATTCGTTGGTATAACAAAAACTTTCTTTTGAATGAATGTGAGGGAAACCAATTATTTAAACTATCAAGTAGTACAGTAAAGGATTAAAATGAAAAACTTGTAGCATATTACATTCTTCAAAAAGCAGATATATGTACGATAAATGAAAAATTATAAAATAAATATCCAAATTATTAAATAATAATGGATACTGGGTACTTAAAACTCTGTAGAATCAGCTATAGTGATGCCATAAACTGTCTTTTAAAGTAATAAAAAAACATAAAAGATATGCATGCTACTTTATTAGCTGTCCTCAAATGAGGATGCTGGGAATTAACTGGTTAAATAAAATCGCAACAATTGTTTTGTTTAGAAAGAATACACAACCTTTTGTCATGTGAACAAAGTAAGCACAAACTTGAGCCTAATTTGTTCATCTCATAAAGGGTCGTGTGTTCTTTCAATCCAAAGCAATTGTTGCAGGGTTGCCACAGGCTACTATTTTCAGCCTGAGGAGACTATGGCTGCTTTTTTTTTTTTACCAAAAAAGTTTGAAAAAGCAACTATTTTCACAAAAAGGCAACTATTGGGAGACTATTTTTCACCTAATTCTTCCAGAAATATCAGGAAAATCTTTCAGAAAGAAATATTTTCTATTCATTTTATAAACAATCCCATATCTTAACCTTTTCACCCTTTATTTATTTATTTTTTTTTTACCACTTTAAAGTATGGCATATCCCTGATGTTGACCTTGAAGCAGGTGAAATTTCCATTGAGAATGTAGATATTGCACGAGACATTAAGCTGGCCAATTTGCTTATTGCAGTTGACTACTAGTACACTCCTGTGATCTGTTATATGTCCTTCTTCACCCTCATTTCATATAAGCAACAGCAACAAAATTATAAAATAAAGCTCTTTTAGTAAATCAGAAAAGGAAGAATACAACAAGGAAACAAGCAACAAAGGAAAGAGGAACATATCTTAAGAGCGGAATATACTTAATATTTCCGACAGCCAGGGGCGTAGCTTGAGGGGGGGGAGTCTCCCCCCCAATGTTTTAAAAAATAGGGCGGCATATTGAAGTTTCTGGGGGAGCTGTTTTGCAACTAAAAGTTCATTTGAAAGTGGATCATAATTTTGTTAATTATCGTTAGTTACCAAAAACACTTAAGAGTTTTATGTATCACAAGCTGACCAACTGGTTCACCGACCAACAAAAAAAGTTGTGTCTGACTGTAGCAAACTCCCGTTTAGTGGCGCCTGCGGCGCCCTCTAAACTAATTAGACGTCTAAAACAGCCTGTTTTCCTATCGTGCAAACGGCCCTTGAAAATTCTCATTGTATTCACGACGCTTAAAAAAATCTGATCATAACAAATTCCTGTTTTGAGGGCGCCTATGGCAGGATTTCCCGTTTTGTTCACTTACAATAGCCTGTTCGCTTACCGTACAAAAGACAGTTGAAAATTCTAATCGTATTCGGGACCCTTTAAGAGTAGCAAACTCCAGCTGAGCGGCGCCCTTCCCTATCCAGGCACCTTCAAAGGCATAATGAGGTTTCTGGGGCGCCGTTTTGCACCTTGAAGTTCATTTGAAAGTGGATCATAATTTTGTTGATTATCGTTAGTTACCAAAAACACTTAAGATTTTTATGCATCAGAAGCTGCCTTCGGCGACCAACTGGTTCACCGACAAGCAAAAAAAGTTCGCATTAAAACGTCTGACTGTAGCAAACTCATGTTAGGTGGCGCCCTCTTAACTAATTAGATGCCTAAAACAGCCTTTTTAAACGTGTATAACAACCTATTTTCCTACTGTGCAAACAATCCTTGAAAATTCTCTTCGTATTCACGACCCTTAAAAAAATCTGATTATAACAAATTCCTGTTTGGGGGCGGTTATGGTATGATTTCCCATTTCAAACACTTACAATAGTCTGTTCGCTTACCGTGCAAAAGACTGTTGAAAACTTTGAACGTATCCAGGACACTTTAAGAATAAGTTTGCAGCAAACTCCAGCTGAGCGGCACCCTACCCTGTTCAGGCACCTACAACAGCGTGTTTGCTTACCATGCAACGACCCTTGAAAATTCTGACCTTAGCAAATTCGCGCTCTGTGGCGACTGCGGCGCCCTTCTCCCATTTCAGATACTTACAATTGACTCGTAAGTATGTGAAATCGCTTTCTCACCTCCAAAAACTTAAAATTACAATTTTTCAAGACCTTAGCTCGAAAAAAAAAAAAAAAAAGCAGTTTATTGTACGTTATGGCTATTGTATAAAAAAGAAATTAGATGAGGTTTGATTTGGTTATAACGATTTCTCACTAACAATTTTTGATTCTAAGTGATCCTTTAAGCAAATTTTTTATTTTAGTTTCATCGCTTACGGGTTTTGAAATATTTATAAGTCTATAGAATTGTCTATAGAATTCAACTAGTGTTTCTTGACATGAAATAGCGCGAGGAAGCTGATTTAACGTCGCATTAATAGGCACATATTGGGCAATTGGCGACGGTTTGGGATTAATGCCCCAGTTACGATCTGAAGACAAGCCATCACAATTCTTATTTTCTGCGGAAGAGGGCTCCCCCGCTTCAGTATCTCCCAGAGGTATTATCTGCACGGAGCATAGAGGATATTGCAGCTACGTCAGAGTTTACGTGCACCAGAGACTGACTTTCATGATAGTCTTCAATTGGCTCGATTATTGAATCCGCAATCTTTCTGTCAAGCTGGTAGACATGAGGTGCCGAGTACAATCCCAGGTCGCGCTTGTCGCCTAGCCGTTCGGGATTTTCCATGGTTTTCTCCGAAACTTGCGTAAATCCCTTAGAACCTCCACAGAAGGCATTCCTCCTCAAGCCTAGGTTCCTAGAGCAGTCACTCAGCCTTTTTCCCAAACACTGACACCAACACCTAAGTAAGATATAAATATCTGTATAAAAAAGATTTAATTTTAGACAATGGGACTCTTTTTTAGTTTTTTCTTCCACATAAAGGCATGCGGTAATTCTGTCGCGTTCCTTAGCAATGGCTACTACATTTCTTAAAATATTTTTCACACAATATGGGGAAAAAAGAAAAACGTTTTTTAATTGGTTTAAATATGTAAAATAACAATAATAAATAAATTACTGATTTTCTTTTTCCTTAAGAGTGAACAATACCTAATTTCATAATTAGGAAACACCACAGAACTGGCGTTTAAAAGCAATAATTACAAAACTTTGAATAAACACCATAAAATTCAATAAATTTGCAATAATTGTTTCGGTTCGAAAGAACACACGATCCTTCGTCAGGCGAAAAAAGTAGGTACAAATGCTGCAGTCAAAGCAGCAGCGCACAAAACCGTTTTAAGTGAGCAGCAAAAATACATACAGATGAATGTAAACATAAATACTGGTGTGAGGAGAATAGTACTGACTCTAAAATAAAAGGGCCGCCTGAGGGAATTCAATAAAAAAGGCCATTATTTGCATAATTTGCAGTGTTCTATGTTATGATTTTTGTACATAACAAAAGTAAATTACTACTTTTCCTTTTATATATATAGGCTGTATGCATTTGTTATTCCAGGAATGCTGAAGAACTATTGCTAAGAAAGTTTAAAAGTCAGGAAAAAAAAATCTAAAGGCCTCTAAACATTTAAAATGTTAGAAAAGGCTACTTTGTACCAAAACGTTTTTAAAAGGGCCACCAGGTGCTAAAATATGTTGAAAAAGGGCTACAGGGTGCTAAAAACTGTTTAAAAGGGCACCCTGCCAAATTAGCCTAGAGTAAGCCCTACATAATTATGAAATAAAAAAAGGAAATAAATAAATTAATTAATTAGATTAAAAAATGTAGCAAAATCTAAAAATTTCAAAATTAAACGAAAGTCGAACTTATGTGAGTAATTTGAATTTCATAGCATCAGACAAGAATGAAGTGGAACAAATATCATTAACAAAATTTTTCGAATTTTTAAATATGTAAAAATCTTCATGGATATTAAAATGGGAAGAGAAGACAGGAGATGAAATTATGTTAGTTTTAGAAAAATCAAAACGATGACCATGAGCCCAACAGTTGGAAGCAATAGAAGATTTAGAGATCTCTTCATTACGAACATTTCGACGGTGCTCATTTATTCTATATTTCAAACACCTTGTTTGATCAATATAAACTAAACTGCACGACGAACATAAGACTAAATAAATGCCAGAACGGTTTTCAGTAAGAATGGGATCTTTAAGAGAAGATAATTTAATTTTGTTGACGGGTTTCTAAATGACTTTAAAACCAAACGGAGAGAGAATTTTAGAAGTTTTAAAAGAAAGTGATAAATAAAAAGGTAAAGGAACTGGAATGAGACTGTGATCGTTCAATTTGATATCAGAACGTTTAGATTCTTGAATTTATATAAAGCTTTATTAATAATAGAGTGATTATAGCCTCGAGAAAGAGCAAGAGATTTTAAGTAATTAACTTCTTTCGAAAGACAAGACGGATCAGAACAAATGTGTAAGGCTTATGTTTTTCTGACTCATTTTCCAAAAATTGATAAAATTTTAATATTTCATTTTGCAGTTAAAAAAAAAAAAAAAAAGAAAAAAAAGAAAGAAAGAGATTATATATTCAAAATTCAGATTTTTGTACTTAGAATTACATTAAAAATAAAAAATAAACGATTGTAAAATTTTTTAATGTGAAAACAGAATTTAAATATACATTATGTAATGAGTAATCATGAAATCAAACTTTTCCATAGAGTAACATGGGCCACGGCTGTCGGTGAGATTAGGTATTATCCACTCTAAAAAAATAAAGTTGCTTTCCTTAGCAACAGTTACTACTTTCATTTCTTAAAATTTATTTTGAAATTTTTATGTTTTACCTGAATTATAATGTAATATCTTTAAACTTGTTGGAAAAGGGAGAAAAATCTTTTTCAATTGTTCTACTTTATCTCAAACCAATACTCTGGTTGTCCTAAGAAAAATGCTTTTGCTTAGTCTCATACGAGAATACATATACAGTACAAAGTCTCAAATCCGGAATCGTCCGGACCGTGGCCTTTCCGGATTTCGGACTTTTCCGGATTTTAGGTCACTTCTCCGATTTACGGCAATAAAAAAAACAGACATCTCCATTCCGAAGGCCCTTTTAGTTAATAACTAGCTTAAGCCGCCCAAGGGTGCGATTTTTTAAGAAATTGGAGCATTTAGAAAATTTTATCACTTACCTTTCAGCCACAAATTCCTGAGGTGCCACGAACCAAGAATAACAACTCTTGAAACAAATATACATTTCAAAATTTTTATTTATAAACAAAAAAGCTACTTTGGGCGAAACATATCAGTTATTTTTCTTTGGCGCATACATTTAGATTTTTCTGTTAACACTTTCTCTTTAATTAACGTAACAGTCATTATTTCATGTGCAGTTGCTAAATCCCTTTCTTGCAGTCCTTTAATTACAACGTCCAATGAGCTCAGAAGTTGGTCGATCGGAACTTTTTCTTTCTTTTCCTCATCTTCACTCTCTTCGTCGCTGCTTTTGTCTTTATTCTGGTTCATCACTAATTCACATATTTCATCATCTGTGAGCGTTCCTACCACAGGTGCATTGTCATCAATCCCCATAACTTCTTCGATATCCGAATAGTCCAGATCCAGACCGTTTCCACAGGCATTTTTGGCGTATGCTAAAAGGTCTGCAATCTCAATCCGAAGCATGTTTTTCTTCGATGATTGCAATCCTTGAAACTCAAGTTCGTTGTTGTCCTCGGTGTACAGGGTAGCTGGCCACAAATTATGCCATGCATGTTTCAAAGTTTCTTCAGTGACACCAGGGGTGCAGAATATGTCCGAACGCCCGAACGAGGTTCGGGGGAAATTTAAACTGACTGGGGAAATTTTGAATATTTTTTTAAAAGAAAATAAAAATGTAAATCAAAAATAACAATTTGCTACTTTGAAGTGCTTATACACTAACAGCGATATTTTTATGTTACACTGTATACTTATTCTCTTAAAGATTTATTACATAGAACAAATGACTTTGTATAGCAAAGTAGAGTTTTGCATTGTTTGGGGGAAATTTCCGATGTTTGAACATTTTCTGCACCCCTGAGTGACACTATTCCATGCTTTGGTTAAACTCCATACAGCATCTCTAATGTTAAAATGCTTCACGAAATCGGTTGTAGTATTGCCGTCATTGACGAAACTTAACATTTTTGTTAAAAAATCGCTCTTGTAACGGCACTTCATTGATAAGAGCACACCTTGATCCATAGGCTGCAGTAAGGATGTACAGTTAGGAGGCAAGAACAAAACACGCACATTGTCCTTCACAAGCACATCTCCTGGCGGATGAGCGGAGCAATTGTCCATGATTAAAATAATCTTTGCATCTTCCGGAAGACCGATGGATCTGCAGTGCGCTCTTGCTTCTGGAACAAAATGCTCTTGAAACCATTCGGTCGTAAGTGCTTGAGTTATCCAAGCTCTTTTGTTGGCTTTATAAAGAATGGGGAACGTTTTAATGCCTTTGAAAGCACGAGGCTTTGCACTTTTCCCAATCACCAACAACTTGCATTTGTGCGTTCCAGCTGCATTCGCACAAGCCAACACTGTGAGCCGTTCTTTTGAGTCCTTGAGTCCTTTTGGGGTTTCCTCATCTGCCGTCACCAAAGTCTTTCTTGGAACATATCTCCAAAACAATGACGTCTCATCCGCGTTGTAAATTTGATCAGCGGTCAAGTTTTCCTCAGATATCAAAAGATTGAAATCTTCTATGAACTGTTCCGCCGCCTCATGATCAGCTGAGCCACGTTCACCACAAACACGCAGTTGTCTGATTCCATGCCGCTGCTTGAACCGCTTCAACCAGCCAGTCGAATATTCACAAGAATTTGTCAAATTCATCTCCTTGTGAAAAATCTTTGCTTGCTGCATCAGCATTGGTCCAGTGAGAGGTATATTTTCATTTCGTCGTTGCTGAAACCATTCGATCATCACTTTATCAATGTCTTGGTTTTTCACGGAATGCATGGTTTTTCTCTCCGCCATTTCCATAGGACTGTCGCTATCCACAAAGAATTCCAGCAATTCCTTCTTTTTCTTCATTAAGTCGTAAATGGTCGATTTCCCAATTCCATATTCTTCGCACATCTTCAAGACTGAAGAACCACGTTCAATCTTCCGAAGAATTTCGACTTTGGTTTTTATGGAAAGGGAAACATGCTTTCTCTTAACCGACTTCCTGATTTCCGACATAGCTTAACCCGTTAGTAGTCGCTAGTTGGTCGATTTGCCGCCCATCCTTCAGTGTTGCCAGATTTTTTTATTCAATAGCCACCAAAAATTTTTAGAAATGGCATTTGATATACATAAAACGCGAATAAAATCGAAGAAACGTCGATCACATCACTTCTTAAAATTATTGGTGACAGTTAAATAAAAAGTGCGCAATTTGTAATAGGTGGCGCTGTCTATAGCGACTACTAACGGGTTAAATAAAATTAAAAACTTAGCGCAAAACTTCGGAGAACTTCGTAAAACGTGCGATATCTGCAACCTTAAGAGAGAGAATAAAAAATGGTTTCAGGATTCTCCCCCTATGTTAACAGCGGCCGTTTCGACCAATAGGCGAGAAGTATTGTCACGTCATTCCGAACCGACCTTGAATCAGGTTGTCATCTTGTTCCCCTTGTTCCAACAGCGGGGAGGCGCATCTCCACTCTTTTCCACACAAAGAACCGGTTTTTCTATTGCACTATTCGTTACGCGACGTGTTTATGTAAGCTTTCAAAGGGTTGGTTGAATAGCTTTTTTTGGCGCAAGGTCCAAAGTAGGACATGCTGCGCCAAACAAAAGGGTAAAAGAGAAAGTAGCTTCTGGATGGGTCTACCCATCCAGAAAGTCATTAAAAAATCACAGTAAAAAATGAATCAAAACAAACAAGATAAAATCAAAAATAATAAAAACAGTGTATATAATAAAACAGATGTAAAACAGGATGAACAATGTAAAGAATAAAATCAGATGTCGAAATAAAAACCAGCCTCCTTCAAGAAGTTTGTCAGATGATAATGAGGATTTACACCTAAAAGGCTCGTCAGAGTGGGTGAAGATGAATTAAAATTTTGTCGATAAAGATGACGAAGGCAAGGGCAGTCGGTGAGGACATGACGAATGGTTAAAGCACTATTATGACATTTTGGACACTCAGGTTCCTGTTGTCCAAGTAGTAAGTATTTATGGGTAAATCTTGAATGCCCGTTTCGTAGTCGTGTAATAAGACAATCATATTTTCTAGGGTTAAGTGTAGGCCACACTGAAATTTGAGGTTTTATTTCATGTAATTTATTATTATTTTGGTTATTCCACTCCCTTTGCCACATATTCTTAAGATAGTTTTTAAGTGTGTGCTTAATGTCATCATAAGGAACAGAACAGTTTAAGAGTATGGAAGCCTGCCTTGCGGCTTTGTCTGCTGCTTCGTTGCCTTTAATGCCTACGTGGCCAGGAACCCAGCAAAACAAAATGTCAAATCCCTTTTTCAAAAGGTCGTTGTAAGTTTTTAAAATTGAAATGAAAGTCAGGTTACAAGAGCTAGAAGAGAGAGAATCAAGAACACTCTTTGAGTCTGTATATATAATGAATTTTCTACTGTGCTGAGACGAAATAATGTTAAGGGCAACCTCAATAGCAAAAAACTCTGCAGAGAAGATGGAAAATGAATTAGGGAGTTGATAGCTAAAACTGGTGTTACCAAGGACAACACCACAACCGACTTTATTGCTTGTCTTAGAGCCGTCTGTAAAAATCTCGACGTAGTCCTTGTAATGAGAGCGATGAGATGAGTAAAGAGCCTGAAAAATAGAAGCATCTGTATTAGGTTTGTCAAATCCTTTAAACGGATGAAGAGAAGAAATTAATTGGAAATTCCAAGGTGTCATGTTTATAAGAGACCGAAATCGAACTTTGGTATGAATATGAGAGGTGCCAGCAAGAAAGTTTTTCACTCTAAGAGCAAAATGTGGAATGCAAGATGGGCGATTCACATATAGATTATGATCGTTACTATTTAAATGAGAGTGAAGTGGATGATTAGGATGTGAGAGAATGCGATAGTACAAATCAAGTGAAAGCCTTTGTCTAATGTCAGTGAGAGAAGGCTCCACACAGTCAGCATATAAACTGAGGACAGGAGTAGTGCGGAAAGCTCCTGAGCAAACTCTAAGCGCACTATGATGTGTTGTGTCAAGTTTCTTAATGTAAGAAGGAGGGGCTGAACCATAAACCTGACAAGCATAATCAAGTTTAGAACGAATAGCAGCTCGATAGATTTTCAGCAAAGATGGACGATCAGCACCCCAACAAGTGTTAGAAAGGACTTTTAGAATATTAAGTGCTTTGTCACATTTAGTTCTTAAGTTTAAAATATGAGGTTTAAAAGTTAGTTTTCTGTCAAAAATAACACCCAGAAAGCGAGCAGTGTCAACAACTGAAAGTGGTCTGTTGTTCATTAAAATCTCTGGATCAGGATGAAGCCCTCGTTTTCGGCAAAAATGCACACACTGTGTTTTGTCAGTAGAAAAAGTAAAACCGTTTTTATTTGTCCATTTAATTATACTGTTTATAGCAAGTTGTAATTGGCGTTCTATGAAGCGCATGTCATTTCCCTGGCAAGAAATTTGCAGGTCGTCAACATATAAACTCCCATGGACACTTTGCGGCAGCTGTTTTAGAATATCATTTATTTTCAAGGAAAAAAGCGTAACGCTCAAAACACTGCCTTGAGGCACACCTTCCTCTTGAAAATAAAAGTCGGAATAAACTGATCCAATACGAGTTTGAAAGCGTCTGACTCTTAAAAAATTATCAATAAAAATAGGGAGATTTCCTCGAAAGTTCAAATTATATAAATCTCTTAAAATTCCATAGCGCCAAGTCTTGTCATAGGCTTTTTCCATGTCAAAAAAAATTGAAACCAAATGGTTACGTCTCACATAAGCTCTTCGAATATTAGTCTCCAGTAATAAAATATTATCAACCGTTGAACGGCCTCGTCGGAAACCACTCTGCCATGGTGAAATCAAATTACTTTTTTCTAAAATATAGACAAGCCTAGTATTTACAATTTTTTCTAGCAGCTTACAGAGGCAGCTTGTGAGGGCAATGGGTCTGTAATTCTTGGGATCAGAAGCATCTTTGCCAGGTTTAGGAAAAGGAATGACAAAAGCATCGTGCCAAGCAGTAGGGAAAATATGTTCAGTCCAGATTCTATTGTAGAGTTGAAGGAGATTTTTAAGAGACTGTTTTGATAAATGTTTAATCATAATGTAGGTAACACCATCGGGACCGGGAGCAGAGTTATGACAATTTTTCAAACTATTTTTTAATTCACTTTCAGTTAAAGGACTATTGTACTCTTGTGAAGAACGGGAGTGAAAATTGATTGATGAGCGTTCAGAGTAACGTTTATAAGACAAAAAAGGTTCAGAATAGGAATTAGAGCTGGAGATGTCGGATAAAGTTCTACCAATGATGTTTGCAATATTTTTAGTAGAAGTTATAGTTTGGCCATTATCTTTTAAAAACGAAATACTGTGATTAGAATATATTCCCATTGATTTCTTTACACGACGCCAAAGCTGTTTGCTGCTAACATTGGAGGTAATGCTGGACACATACTTAATCCAAGAATCCTTTTGGCATTTTCTACGGATTCTTCGTGCGGCTGCCCTTGCTTTTTTGAATGCGATATAATTAGCTGTAGTTGGGTACCTCCTAAAAATTCCCCATGCTTTTTGTTGTTGTCTTTTTGCAATATTGCATTCATCAGTCCACCATGGCTTTGAATGTTTATAGCACCCAGAAGATTTTGGAATAGTAATATTAGCTGCATTTATAATACAATTAGTGATGTCAGAAATTGCTCTGTTTATATCACCCTCAATCATTTCATGTGTAATAGTTGCTTTTATAGTAAAAGCGGTCCAGTTGGCCTTGTCATAAATGTAATGTGGATTTCCATAATGACGATCATTAAAATTATAAAAAGATAAAAATAGAGGAAAATGGTCACTATTATGTAGATCGTTACTAACAAAGAAATTTAAATACGGATACAAAGATGGAGAGCAGATGGCCAGGTCTATTGCATGAAAAGTTCTGGAAGGTTCATGGAAGTAGGTATTGTCACCATTATTTAAAATACATAAATTATTGTCAGTGATTAAGTCTTCAATATTTTGTCCACGAGGATTAATATCGGGACTACCCCAAAGTGGACTGTGCCCGTTTAAATCACCAAGAATTAAAAAAGGTGTCGGCAGTTGTGAAATAAGCCTATTTAGGTCACTTGGGCGAATGGACAGATTTGGCGGTAAATAGACAGTGCAGATAGTGATAAGTATGTGTATATGGATCTGAACTGCAATAGCCTGGATATCGGTATTTAAAGTGATACATGAATGTGGAATATTATTAGAGATTAAAATGGCTACACCACCTGTAGCTCTATCAGAATGTGTAAAATCTTTCCTGAAACACTGATAGCCACGGATTTTAACAATATCGTTTTGTCTTAGGTATGTTTCTTGGAAAGCGAAGCATACAGGTCGATGATCAGAGATTATTTCTCTTATTTCATCTCGTTTATTAATAAAACCTCGGCAATTCCATGAGATGAAATTAGTCATGATTTTTTTTTTTAGATTATAACATCCACGTCATTATCCTCTGATGCAGTAGACATACCCTCTTCTCCATCAGAAGGATGGAGGCAAATCATATCATCTTGTTTTGGAAGATTTCCTTTATTATTTTTATTTGTAGTGGGAGTGGGCAATTTTGTTAGTTTCTTTTTCTTGATGATATTGAGACGAGAGGGTGAATTAGAATGCTTTAGAGAGGTAGAATTAAGACTTTTTCCAGACAATAAGGTTTTAGCAGTTTGTGGAATTTTCTTTAAATTTCTTGATTTTGATGAAGAGGACTGTGAAGAGTTAGAAGACTGATTTGGTTTGGATTGTAAGTTTTGGGAATTGTTCACTGTAGTTTCGAGTGGAGAGCTAGTATTGGGTATTTTTGTAGAATTACGTGAAACAGTTTCAACTGGGGGGCTGGTATTGATTAGAGAGTCAGTTTGTGTAGCTATTGTTTTACAAATTTTTTTGGTGGAAGTAACAGCAGCATATGATTTACCAACGATGGGTGTTCTAGATTCTACTATTTTTCTGGCTTCTGGGTATGATATATTTTGTTTTGTTTTAATGGTTTGAATCTCTTTTTCTATTTTCCATTTCTCACAAGACTTAGAATATGACGGGTGATCTTTTTTACAATTTACACAACATACTGTGGCTTCGCAATTTTGACTGTCATGACCAATGGCACTGCAACGGGCACATGTCTGTTTTCCACGACAGGATGTTTTAGAATGGCCAAAACGTTGGCAGTTGAAGCAGCGTAACGGATTTGGTATGTATTGTCTGACGGGGCATTCAAGATACCCAGCTTTTATTGATGTTGGGAGTTTTGGGGAATTTATAGTTAAGATGATGTGTTTAGTTGGAATTGGTTTATTGTCGCGAAATATGGATATACGTTTTACTCCGATAACTTTTTGCTCTTTGAGGTTTTCAAGAATTTCGGCTTCTGGTATAAACTGGAGGTCAGGTTCAGATATGACACCACGGCAAGTATTTAATGTTCTATGGACATCAACAGTGACTGGAATATTTGCAAATTGATTACATTTTTTTAAGTTGTTAGCTTGTTTGGCATTTTCGACTTCAATTAAAAGTTCGCCCGATCTCAGTTTTTTTATAGACTTTGGATCGCCCATTATTGATTGACATGCTTTCTGTATAAGAAAAGGCGATGTCCTTAGAAAATCACCCTCTTTTCTTTTAATCACAAAAAATCTAGCTTCTAAGGTCATAAATACATTGCTCTCATTCAGAGTGGAAGAAAATTCTTCCATTCTGTCCGCCCAAGTTTTCGCCTTTGAATTTTCACTAGTTTGGCCCGAGCCAGACGCATTATTCGTATTTCCTTTGTTTGTCGCCATATTGAGATAAGTAAAAAGGGTCGAGGGTTTCCTTAGTCCCACAAGTCAGCCCATTTCTTGAATGGACGGAAAGCAAAGGGTTTTCAGAATCGCTCCCTGGGACACCCATAACCACTCACCAGCTACCAGACCGTCGACCCAGATCAGGAATCACATGTGGTAGTCGTGTTAGTCCGGTGTTTCTCGTTCGAGTAGTCACCGTTGTCTCACCTTCACCAAGGGCACCAGTCTCCCAGTGTGCTCCCAAGGCTAGACTACCGTGAGACCCTCACCAAATCGCCAACCCAATAACCAGCGCCACATCTACACCGTTTTCAGCTTGGTTAATGTTTTAGAAGTTAAGTAATATTAGTATAAACAACAAGAACAAGACCAAAAAATAAAGGTGAGTGAAAATAAACAAGGTAAGTAGAAACCAAAAAGGTGAGTAAAGCAAGGTAAGTATAGTTTCATTTTTTTTGTAAATTTTTCAAATTTTTTATTTTTTTTTTCCAATTTTTTTTTTTCAAGAACAATAAACAAGAACAAGTACCAAACCCTTGTTGGCCGTAAAAACCAAAAATACAAGCAAAAAAAAAAAAAAAAAAAAATACAAAAAAAAATTAGAAGAAATAAAAGGAAGGGAGAAGGACAAAAAAAAAAAAAAAAAAAAAGAAGAGAAAGAAAGATCACTCGGGCCCGGGGTGCGTGACTCCCCCTGAATACCTGAAGAAGGTACCCCCCTGGGGGAGCTTTCAAAGGGAAAATTTAAGTAGCATCATCAGCGTTTTGGCAAAATAAATAAATAAAAATAAAAGAAAGAGCATCGGCGCAGCGTATTTTAAAGAAAATCTAATTTTAACCGATTTTAATTTAGTGCCAGAGGCAAATGTGTCTGTACGTGTGGCTTCATTCTTTCATTCATTCATTCGCATTCATACATTCTATTCATTCGCATTCATTCATTCACATTTACTGATTCAATCGCATCCATTCATTCTCATTCATTCATTTTCATTCAATCGCATTCATTCAATCATTCGCATTCATTCATTCATTCTCATTCATTCATTCTCATTCAATCGCATACATTCATTCTCATTCATTTACAATGTGCGTACCACGTACATAGTAGATACTCTTTATTAAGAGTGGGCTATAAAAGAAATGACAACGCTCGAACAGACTGAAATAGGACTCTGGCTCTAAAAAAAAAAAAAAAGTCGGGATGACAAAAGTGTCCGGTTTTTAGGTCATTCCGGTTTTCGGACGTCCGGATTTCGGGCGCTTGACTGTATATGTATTTATTTCTGCAAAGCACATTAACCATATCTTTCGAACGATACTACTTGTAAGCCCTTCCGTTTATCGAATAGGCTGAAAATGTAAGAGGAATTTCATGTCTGCGTATTCATATATAGATTCTCTGAAAAAATTTAGAATGCTCCAAAGATGTATAAAAAAAAAGCTACTAAATGGAGGGGAAAAAAAAACAGCTTTTTTTTTTTCTTGGCAGATTTTAGGAATATGCCCCGAAGGAGAGGGGGGGGGGGCACGTATTAACCGACGAAAGGGCCTGTGCCCTTGATCCCAAAGATGGCAACACTCTTGAAAGTATGTGGGTGGCATTTTCAGGTGAGGAATACGAAAGGACGCCAAACGTCAGGTCTCCCCCCCCCAATCAAATTTTCACGCTACGCCCCTGCCGACAGCCGAAGCCCATGTTTCCACAATGACTCATTGCCTAATGCATTTTTTTAAATTCAGTTTTCACATTCAGAAAAATCACAATCATTAAATTAGCACTTGTTTTCGAAAAGTTGATTTTTCACTTTTTTAACTCATAAATAAAATTTAACAAATGAGTACTAATTTCATGATTGTGAATTTTCTGAATGTGAAAATGGAATTAAAAAAAAAAAAAAAAAAAAAATACATTAGGTGGTGAGCAATTGGGGAAACAGATTTTTCTGTAAAATAACATGAGCCTTGCTGTCGGTGAGATTAGTTATTGCTTGCTTTTAAAGCTAAATATATACAGAGTATTAGATTACATCAGAGCATGTTTAAAAAGCCTTCAGCAAAAAAATTTTTTTTAAAGCTAATGAACAAAAATAAATAAATAAAATGTTTAATAAAAGAAAACAATGTCTGATGAAGTCATTCATGTCCAAAAAGGTATAAAAGTAATTTTTTAAATAAATTTAATAAAATACTTTTTACAAAATTATGTGACAATTTTCTTACTAATTTAAATCTCAAAGTTTTAGACATATTCTTGAGTAATTAATGTTTTCAATAGATGATACTTATTTATAGTTATTAATTTTTTTATACATTGAGAAAAAAAAAAAAAAAAAAAGGTAACTTTTTTTTTAGATTATTTTTTCTGTTAGTACCTCTTTTAGTAGAATGAAGTAAAAATATATGTATATCAAAAATTAGTTATTTGGCATTTCATAAATTAATTCAACTTTAATTGTCTAAGGTGGACATTTTTAATATTTTTCTATTTAATGAATTACTTAAAAAAATTTAATTTTAAATACATTTCTATTACTTAAAACTATTTTTTTTTTGAAGATTTTTTTTTTTAATGATATACTTAAATTGAATAGTAAGAAAATGCATATGGTTTTTATCCTTTAATGTTCGTTAGCATATGATATTTAAGCTAGCATTTTGATCGTTAGGCTACTATTTAGGCAACTATTTTAATGCTTCTAGGCTACTAAAGCAACTATTTTTGTTGTATTTTTTTTTTGTGGCAACCCTGTTGTGATTTTATGGTGTTTATTCAAAGTGTTGCAATTATTACTTTAAAATGCCAATTTTGTGGCTTTCTTATTAAGGGGTTAATTAGCTTTCATACTAAATACTTTATTTGTGCCAAAAACATATTTTTAAAAATCTGAATTTGAGGTATGTTAAAAAAAAATTAAACAAATTTAAGAGTAAAAATACAAATGTTAATTTATAAAAATTATTTGTACTATTTTGTTTAAAAAGTTTTTCTTTTTCTTCATTTAAAATTTCCGTTTCAGCTAGCATTTGGTAAATTCCAATTACAGCATTATAAAGCACAACAAAGTGAGCGCTTAAAATTCTATGTCAGATGCAACTGCTATTCTTCATCTTAGTTGAAATCTGTGCACATCAGGGTTGGAAAAATCCCAGCCCAGTGGGTGTTTTGTTTTATCGGGTTTAATCAGGGTTTTTTCAGAGTATTTTCGGGATAAAAATTTTTAAGCTATATAAACAAATTTGTGAGATATGAATAAATAACACATTTTTCTGTTGAAAAAATAAATATGTAAACTCTCTTGGCATCAGATTAATATGCTCTTAAGCTAATTTTAAATCTATATAAGGCTTTGTAAAGTTTCCCTGATATGTAAGCAATTTTTTTTTTTTTTTTTATAAATTTGTATTACCTATTTTGTTTGTCAAAAAAATAAAATGAATGTTTTAATTCTTTTGGCATCAGCTTTATATGCTTTAAAAGCTAAACTTAAAACTAATAGAAAGCTTTGTTTGTCATACTTCAATTAATTTTAAAAATTGAAAATAGTGTTTGTGGTGCTTCAGAAGAGATTAGGAAGGCCCTCTGTGCAAAATTCTGTAGCTCTGCATCAACAGTTTGACCAACACATACACACAGCTTTGTTACACACCTTCCTATTTTATTATACACAAAGAACATATATTTCTTTCTGAATTAGAAACAAAATATAATATGCATGTTACGTGTGAATCTGAAAACTGCATGGCATTCACCTAACAGGAAACTATCAGCCAAAAAAAAAAAATCTTGCATTTTAAGCAATGTCTATTTAAAACTAGTATGTTGTGGCCACCACAAGGCTTTCTTCTATATTTTCCTATACAAATTCACTCAGTAACAAAAAAAAAAAAAAAAAAATTTTTTTTTTTTTTTTTTTTTTTTTGGTTAAAAGTAAAAAAAAAATCGATAACTTTGTTTTAAAATTATCACATATTTACAGTTCAACCATTCATTTTAAAGGTATTGACAAGACCTCTCTAAAGATAGCCATCTTGAAAATTTACCCCCTCCCCCGGGGGTACTTCGTTTTAAATTACCCCAGATTTATAATTCAACCATTCGTTTTAAAGGTATTGACGAGACCTTTCGAAAGATACCCATCCTATATCACCATGTTAAAAATTTAGAAAAACGCAACCTGCAAGACATTTTTTACCAAAAGTTGATAGGCACTAATTTATGTCAAGGTACAAGTACATACCAATTTGTATGAAATTCTGTGCTGTAGTTCCCGAGATATAGTTGCCACAAAACTCTGTCTCACACACACACACACACAGACTGATAGACATTTTCTAAAAATGATCAAATCGTGTTCTACAGTCTCAAAATGTGTAAATCCATCAAAAACCTGAGGTCGAAAATTTTTATGAATCCAATACTTTCTTCTATTGAATATAGAAGAAAGTAAAATATAAGTTAAAATAAAAATAATTACTCTCCTCAGCATTAAATGTATTCTTCATTATTAAATACTAATTAACAAGTATAATTTACATTAATGTTTAAATATTGATACTTGTAATTTATTTAAAAAATATTTGTGGATATTCTGTCAATAGAAAAAAATATTTTTACAACTATAATGATGTCAGTTTTACTGTGACGTTAATTTTTCACAACACTGTACATCAATTTTACTATTAATACATATATATTCTTTAAAATAAAATTATTTTCTTTAAAATAAATAAAATAAAAGAAATTTGTGAAAATTAGTATTTTAGTAGTACCAGCTAATATTTCATATTTTCATGTGTTTTATTGGGATTATAATTAAAATATTTAAATTTAAAAGTTTATTTTATCAAAATTAAATACAGCCTATAGCCTCAAGTTATAGGGTAGTTTCCGATTAGTAAAGAAATAAAAATAAATAATGTAATTGATTTTGCAGTTCCTTTATATAAACTTTCCCTTTTTATATATTAATATCTGCGATTGTAATGAAATGCTCGCCCTGTGGTGGGCTAAGGTGAAATTAACAATACCACGGATAGCTTTCGTCAAGACACCATCGCTTTCTGTATATTCGATGTTTAGTATCACATATATTTATTGAATAAAAATGAATAAATCTCGTAAAAAAAGATAACATATACTGCTGTGTCCCACAGTGTAACTCCAAACTATCAAGAAATCCAAAATTAAGCTTCCCTTTATTACCAAATGATAAATTAAAAATTTCAGTTGCTTCGGCTAATGGAAGTAAAGAATATTTGAAACTAATATTTGTCCAGCTTCAGTTAAACATCCGATCGAACTTTGAATAAACTGAAATATTTTTTCCAAACGCAATAGATTTTCCATGATGTAATGGCGGAGAAATTATAGCATGAATATTAAGTAGTAACACAAATACAACAATAATAAATACATGTGGCTATTATATTTACTAACAACAAAAGTTGGGAAAGTGCCATCTATCGATCATTGCAAACGCAGATAAATAGCTTTTTAATTTGATATTATATTAACCCTTCTTCCCCTCTGATTAAAAAAAAAAAAAAATTTATTACAGTTTTCAGATTAGCCAGTGTGAATTCATAGTAATATATATATATATATATATATATATATTTATTTATTTATTAAGAGACAATAAATAGGCCAACTGAAAAAAGTTTGATATTTGTTTTTAGTTTTAGAATATCAGTATATTGAAAACATCTTTCAATAAACAATCTTTCATGCAGATATTTATTTAGCTTAGCTATTAATGTTTTTATCAATATTATTTTTAGCTATTCTTGTATTTTAAAATTATATATTTTAAGCACATAGCTGCTCATTAACAAATAAGTAAAGATAAGAAAATGACCATTAGTATTAAGAATTACCATGTCTAGAAAATTTAAAGAGTTACGTGAAAATCGTTTAATACTAAAAGTTTTGCTTTTCATTTCAATCCAAAGTAATTTGTCTATTTTCTCTCTCAGTCAGAGAAATAGAGCAGTTTCCTTATGGAAATTTTTACACACTTAAAAACTTAAATTATAAAATTAAATTTTTTTAAATTTCTTCTATTCAGTAAAAAGAAATATATGAAACACAGTAAATTCACTTAGTAACAGAAAATTAATTCTTTCTGAAATAATTAAGAAAAAAAAAGAAAGAAAGAGAAAAACACTGTATCATCGTATAAACACTTATTTTCATGGTTACAAATGAAACTTTGTAAGTTATAATAGCAAGTAATCAGACACCAAAAGCAACTCATTTTGTAGTTCCTGTGAAAAATAGTCATAGTAAACAAACAGAAATATTTTAAGCAGCTATAAACAATTCATAACATTTCTATATCTTTCTGACTAAAAATAGATAAATAAATAAATAACTTACATATAAATATTTGAATGGTAGTTTAAATTAGGGCAATATTTACAAACATTTAGAATTTAACTATTTGCAAAAGCTCTTTAAGCTAGGCACATAGTAGTACTAACTAATGAAATTTCAGATTTTAAAAATTCGAATTCAGAATTCAAAATTTTAATAAATTTTAAATTTTCTAGTGAAAGAATAATATTCATAAAAAAAAAAAAAAAAAAAAAAAAATTATGGAAACCACATGGCTTCATTCATTGCAGACCTAAACCTTATGTAGACTTTGTTTCAACTGAAAAAATAATTTCAAGTTTTTAGAAATGAATTGTAAAATAGCCAGAAAAACAAGATATTTAGAAATATTTCCAAAATAGCAGATTTTTCCTTTAAATATAAACTTTGTTATAAAAAAGATACACATGCAATTTTAATGTATATCCAAATATTCCCTGTAATCTGCAGAGATTGGATATCTAAACCAAATATTTTGTGGACAATATATAGGCTATTATTTGTTTTGTTATTTTTTTGCACATACAAATTGAGTTACTATTAATGCAAGAAATGAATGATAAAATATATGTATAATAATTTCAGATAACTGTAAAACGTCTGACTTTACCATTAAAAAATTATCGCAATTAAAAAAATGTATAATAAATAATAAATCAGCATCATAAAATAATATAAACACACATTTATTTTAACTATACAAATTCAAAGTGTCTTAAGTTATTAATTTATCAATTAATAATAGTTTATTTAATTTAATATGTCTACTTAAACATTAGAAAATTTTAGACTTTAATTTCCATAAAAAATACTAATTTTCCTCTCAAAAGTTTCAAAATTTCATTGTTTACAAAAGGTTCACTGAATATTTGTAGTAAAAAAATGTAGAAGTAATGGCAAAAGTTTAGGATAATGAAGAAAGGAAACAAATCAAATAATGTAATGAAAATGAAAAATCTTTGGAGAATATTTATATTTAACAAATAGAGAAAAAAAAAAAGGTGCAATTCTCATGTGGTAACCATAGACAAGTAGAATTAGACCTTCAACTCCCATTGGCCGTAATGGAAATTTCTTCTAACATTAAAATCACATAGACACTAGCGACACCACTTAGTTTGTAAGAATTATTGTAGCAACCGTGGAGTCAGGTTCCAATGGCTGGCGATTTATCGCTCTTTTTGGCGATTTAAAGAAAAATAACAACCTTAGAAGATTATAAACGATCT